>JAHRHZ010000122.1:2617490-2688942 GCA_024137785.1 Ginglymostoma cirratum | reverse complement strand
CGAAACGTCAGCCTTCCTGCTTCTCTGATGCTGCTTGGCCTGCTGTGTTCATCCAGCTCTACGCCTTGTTATCTCAGATTCTCTAGCATCTGCAGTTCCTATCTCTACCCACGATATATGTGGTTAGGTGAGCAGACATTTCTTTGATCCCCAGCATAAAGCTCCCTGATTCTGCCTAAACTGTCCTCACCACTCTCTTTCTCTTCACATTCCTTTAGAAACTTTTACAGTTAACATCTTCCCAGTTATGCTTCCCAGAAGACAACTGTCTTTCTCTATTTTCCCTTAAGTCAGTCCCTTTGTCCTTCTTTGCTGAATTCCAAACTGCTCACATTCCTCAGGCATGTTTTTTCTTTCTGGCCAGTACGGATGCCTCTTCTTTAGATATAAGACCAACTCTAATTTGCATTATAAACCAATACACCTTTCACGTTTCACTTTTGTGCCAGACATTCTCCTTGAATGCGTGCCAATGCTTTCTGGGTAACACCCCCCAATCTACCATTGCCAACTACTATTACCATCATAATTTCCTCTATTTAGATCAACTACCTCTTGATGAATTCTATCATATAATGGTCAATCATCCCCAAGGGGCCGCCTACATCGAGATTGCCAACTATTCCTTTCTCATTACACATATCCAGTCAAGGATGGCCTGTTCTCTATTTGGTTTCTCAATGTATTAGTCCAGAAAACTACCCCATTTACCTTCAGGAATTCCTCCTCTCCAGGATTGTCACTAATATGCTTAATCCATATTCAGATTAAAGTCACCCATAATCATATGTTCCTTTCTGGCATGCAGTACTTGTTTCCTGTTTGCTACTTCCTACGTCCAACCCCTACTCATGTCTTTGGCCCCTTGGTTTTTCAACTCTGATAGCCAAATCTGTGATCATTTAAGCCAAGGAGACACTGAAGTAGCATGAATTTATCTTAGCACTTTTGCGAAACGAATTCAAACGTTAAACACAAAATCAGATACTGAGGAAGTGGCCATTCAGCCAATCATAACTGCACCAGCTTTCCAAATGACAATCCCACCTACTGCTATTCTGGTGATAACCAGCATAATTCTCTGTCCTCTTGGTGCATCCACGAGGAACAAATTGAATGATCATCCATTTGATCAGCTTTCAATGTGCCAGTGAAAAGAGTGCAAACAATTCTAACTTCTGTCATATTCAACCAGGAGTGGTTCTTTCCCTCATTGTGACATTTCCAAAATTTAGATGGGAATATGCAATCTGTTGGGTGCAGATACCTAAAGTTCATCTAACTTAAAATGCTCTATCTTTCTCTCACTGATGTATGCTAACGTTATGCTTCCACTGATGGCTGTAGTCTACATTTACCTTCAGTGACAGTCCCAATGCTCTACAGCAACTGATTTAGCTGAGGAAGAACAGGACAATTGAATCTAGCAGTCTTTCAACACAACAATGTATGTTTCGGTTTGAACAAAGTTGGAAGCTTAAATTTTGCCTTGAACAGTAAAGAGCAGATTGCATGAGGATGTGAAGGGAGAGGAAAATGGAAGAGCTCGAAATGTACACAAGCACGTCCTGGTAATGTACAAATAAAAATACAAGATTCCTTCTTACAAATGGCTGGCCTCAACGGAAAGGAGATATTGGGTCAGTTCAAAGTCAAAAAGGGTAATACGACAAAAGATTTCAATTGACAGCAGGAACAAATTACAGGATGATAAGAGAGTGATTACACTGGATTGGAAATAACAGCCCCAGGTTACTAAGTCAAGAAAAAAAAAATCATTTGTTCGCAATAAATCTGAAGATCATCTGCGAGTGGTAAAATGGAGCTAACATGGTACAAAAGGAGAGATGCTAATTGCTGCATTTTTCTTTTCAGGAAGTGATGCAATGGAAACCTCCTTGAAGATCTATATCTAAACTCCCACGAACTCGATAACTTGCATTTACATAACCCAACGTGTGCAAGAACTTCTCAGGAGTGTTATCAGACCAAAAACCCACAAATGTAAAAATTAAGGTGTTCAAAAACTTGGCCAAACAGCCATGTTTTGGGGAGTGTCTTCAAGGATGGAAAGGTAGAGAGGACAGAGATCTAAGGAAGAAATTCAGAAAGATTAGGACCTTGGCAGCTTAATGTAATTAAGTAGAATGATGAAACTGGAAAACATCAAAACAAACTTATCACTTAGGATTGTAAAAAAAAATTTCAGAGTAGTAACAGCAAGAAATGGAACGAACTGGTGGTCAGAATAGTGCAGGGGAAGGCTGTGAAATCACTCCAAAGGCAGTGGCATTATGCAGCATTGGGCAGATTAGATTTATAGCAAAGAAAGACAATGCAAAAGCTGACTGACTGGCCCTATGGCAAAAGTTTGCATCGAAAACTGAATATTTAAGAACTGTATTCAAGTTTTATCTTGTAAAATTTAAAACCCACATATCTGCATTAGGTTCTTTGTTCCTAATCACCCCAATGAAGACTGCAACTTTGACCTGGCCATCTTCCCAAGACTAGAATTTGAATTTGTAATGTCGATTCACAATATTTCTCCTTCACTACAGGCACAGGCACAACCACAGCTCCAGCTTTGGAGCTTTGAAGCTTTGAATTTCAGCAAGCATTAACCCTCGTCCCATGAACAAATTTTAAAAAATAGATCAGACATGGCAAGATGTTGAGATTCAAGTTTCCCACCTTAACCAATGTCAGCACAAGACAAAATTAAAATTAATCTCAGACTAATTATTGACACTTTGGTGAAACATTACCAGTTTATCTTAATCTACTGTAAATAGAGAATAAAAGCTTGGATTTATTCTGGATGTGTTTTGCTGCAGCTCCTCACTGGTGAAAATTGCTTCACATCGTGTGCAATGGCCCACACAGCATGCAATCATTAACTGAGCAAAGATGTCACGGTCACAAAACATTTCAATGCAAACCATATTTATCATAGGGTCTCCATCACTCTTTGCTGCTGATTTTACGAAAGCACAAATTAGAAGCAAGAGTTGGTTCTCAAGCCTGCCCTGCCATTCATTCAGATTATGGCCAATCTTTCCAGTTTATCCACAATATTCCTTTCCGCTACTCTTTTTCAGTTTAAGAGTTAGACGTGTCACATCACTGAACCGAAGCAAACCATGCTTGTGGAATGGGGTTTTCTCAGTTCAAGGCAGCATACAAACGCAAGCTGATGTTAATATCATCGGGGCAGCTCCAACAAAAGTTGCTGCTGGCAAAGAATCCAAAGCCAAATGGCACGACAATATCAAAGACAGAACTGTCCACTAACTGGGTCTAACAAATGTCTCCCACTGCTTAACAAGTGCAAATTGGCACCAATGTACAGACAGGAATCCATATCAATCTCATTATCAAAGCAATCAGTTTTGGCACAAATCTTCAGTACATTTCATCAGTTGTAAGACACCACTACACAGCAAATGATTAAAAAAAACTGTGATTAAACAGAATGGAGCTGTTCAGTATGATGGCCCAATGACCATTTTATTTATTGACTGTTAATAACTGCTACAGTTTAATACCAACAAGGCCGTGCAGTTAACAAACCCGAATGCAAGTCAATTGGTCCTTCACAAACCTAGTTCATGTGATTTTTGCCTGGAATAGAATTCCCCTGAGGTGAATTGTTTTCTTTAAAATGCTGACACAGTTCAAACAGAAAATAGAGACTTTATCCCTTTTCTTCGTGGCCTGCTCAGGCTGCATTTATTTTCCCCAGCTCATCCGTCTGAAAACTCACTCCCATCCCACACGGAAGGCTAAGTGCAGGTTCCCTCTGATGACTTCAGGGAGGCTAAGTGGGTAGAACCCTCCATCCCAATCTCCCAGGCTACAGTACCAAATGTGGGTGGGTGGTTGGATGACAGGGTGCGGGGGGAACGCTCCACACGAACAGTCTTGCTCCATCGGAAAGTTTGCTTTGTCTTTTACTCACTTAATTGACGGAGCATGTGCACAAGCAGGAGATTCAGTTTTGGGGAAAGAGAATTGGGAGCAAACACATGAACACCATCTTTGGCAATACCTCTTTTCAATGTGATTCATCTGCTACAATGTCCAATGAACTACTAGGAGGAAAACGTAATAGTCCCACATGAACCAGTTAACCACGGCAACTGAAATCAACAGCAGTCGCTTCCAAGTGCCAGCCCTTGTAGATTCACAAAAGGGATATAGTCTCCAGCATTTTCTAGGTCAGGATTTCTTAAAAACAAAATGATCCATATGTTCTGAAAGATTAATCTGCAGTGCATCAATCCACTCCAAAAAGACAATTTATTTAAAACTCCTGGGGCCGGGCCAACCAGTTACACATTTTGGTAACTAAATGTAGCATCTATTATGAAAAAACCTTGCCAAACAATCCAATAAAAAATACATTAACCCATTTTAAAATTGGTTAAATGTGCATATAGTGTATCTGGCAAGAACCTGCACACAAAGTCACCTTAGGGCAAGTCACAGATGGCCCAGATACCTTTTGTGGCCAGACCACAGGCGCGTTTGTCAAGCTAACAGACTTGGAAAAGAGAAAATAAAACATTTTCACATTTGACTCACTGATGCAACGACAAGTATTCTACAGAAGAGGATTCGAATGACCGGATCCTTTTGTATGCAGTACACATCTGTGTCCGGACCAAATGACTTAATGACAAGTCAGCTGTCTCACCTTTTGTCCATTAACATGTTCTAAATTAGTTGAATTGGCACAGAGCCCCATTTGACCCTTTAGATCAGAAGCCCAGGCAAATGTGGACAATCACATCAAGACGATACTGAAGAAAGCCTGGTGAAGTTAGCAGTCTTCCCAAATTCCTGACTATGGAAGAGAATCTCGGCTGGAAGGACTTCCCAGACAATCGCAAGTTGCTGAGGAGACAACCGGCGGGGAAAAGAAATACAAATTCTCCCCCAATAATCCTTGGACGGAACATTTTAAAACCAACACACAACTGATATGCAGTAAAATACAGTTACAGTACCTCTTTATGCATATGCAGCCAATATTGTGAGCATAGCTGATCATTTACACTAGAGAACATCATTCAGAACACCCTCTGAAGAGACACGTCAAGAGATTTTCTTTTCAAATTCTTTTCTTTCCCCATCCCCCTAGGTGCTGCAAATAGGGACTTAGCCAAGAACAGACAAAACATATCAACTGTGGCAGATGGGCTTGCTGCAATGGTTTAGGCAAACAGTCCCGACCCCTGCCCAACCAATGTGTGAGCAGCCAGTGCTGCCGCTGCCGTGCTGGCACATCACTGACAGTATTAAAATTTTACACGATTTCCCCCCCACCCCCTCACTTCCCACCCACCCTCCCCTCCCCCCCGCCACATCCCTCTCTCCAATCGCCTTTCATGTACGCAGGCTGATATCTTGGTTTGAGATGCACTATGATCCCAAACAAACTGCAGCCTTTAAGACACTGCTGCTGCTAACTTCCTGAAAGTGTTTATAAGCCGACACTCAAGTCAGTAGTCAACTATGACAGTGATCTTGATTCCTACCATCAGCCTCTTGAAATCAAAAAATAAAAGCATGCGAAAAAAAATAAAACCAGAAGTAGGCACCAAACCAAAAAAAAAAAACAGGTTGCCTTGTGGAAACACTGGAGGTTGTGTATTTCGTTATTATCTTTTCATGCAAATTCTGGCAAAACGAGAAATGCTGCCTTAAATCCAAATTCTTCAAGATCTTCCCTGCCCACCCTCTCCTTTGTTGCCAGTTTTATTTTGACAGTAGCCATACTGGTGTCTTACATTATTAAATAATGATTGTGTGTATTAATTTTAAAATGGAAACCCAAATTCAGATTCTGGTAGTAAGTAAGCAGCCTAAACTTGTTAGGAATGCTTCACCTACAGATCTGGAAATTTCAATTTTAGCCAGTTCCTGAGAATGCCCTAGCATTCTGCAGTGTCAAAGAGAACTCCACTCGGATTTGCACTGCTCAGACCAGGGAATCTTCAGAGAAACACCGGTAAAGCAGCCAGAATCCAAGTCAACACTCAGAAGTGCTTTCTCTACAACATCACTAAGTTTTTGACTTGTTTCCTTTAATGAAGTGATTAAAATACTACTTCAAAGTAACAAAAAAAAAAACACAGAAATAAACATTTTACGATAGTATTTCATTGCCTTAAACTATGCTGTGTACATGCTGAGAGCTCCAGGGACTCCACATTTGTTTTTCCATGTTCCGAAGGGATTTTCGTTTTGCACAACCTCCTACATTTACAAAGTATGGCCTTGTACAACAGAAATGTGGAAAACATAGGATTATTAAATTTTACACTTTGAAATCAAATCTGTGGAATGCAAAACTAAACTGCCCAGCATCTGTAATAGAAACATGTGACTAATATTGTGCAATTCGCCTGCCTCATTTTATAAAAGTGGCAGCGTTACTTAGAAATCCCTGCTTTTGTTTATTCTCTCCAAGGGCCACAGGAAACAGATTTTAACTTTCGTTTTGAAGAAAACTGGACACAAAAATTGGCAGACATCCAGCATCTTTAGACAGAAGCTTGGATGAGACAAATTTCCATGATTTCTAAAATGAATTGCTTTCCTTTTAAAATAAATACAACGCAGTTGACATGTTTCATTGATCTAGCTTTTGAAAAAAAAATCTTTTAAGTAAACAAAGGCTTGACGTGTCCGCTGTGGCAGGAAACCACTGGCTATAGGTAGGAAGAGAGAGTCCTTTCTGCTCACTGGGTCTGGTAGCCTGCCATGCCAAATCCTGCTTGGTTGGTTATTACACTGGGACTTTGACCTTGTGCAGGCTGGACTCCATAGTTAGCACCCATCCATGCGGCAGTGGACGGTGTCTGACTGCAAGAAGACAGAAAACATTGATGAGAGTAGGCAACACAACATAACTGGGAGTACGTAGCGAATAAGAAATAATAGAAACAGGCGGGGCCACAGGCCTTTTCTGTGCTGCGCCCATAAGGCCACTGCTATAATGTAGATGACGTGTTGAATAATTATGAGCCTAAGAGATGCCAGTTTTCGAAATGCTTATATACTGTCACTTAAGTCACTTAATTGTAAGAGAGGCTGCAGCATTGAACACGCTACTTTTATCTTTGAGTATGTGAAACAGAGTCATACAGCATGGAAACAGACCCTTTGGTCCAACTTGTCCATGCCGACCAAGTTTCACAAACTAAACTAGTCTATTGTCCCATGTCCCTCTAAACCTTTCCCCTTTATGTACCTATCCAAATATATTTTAAACATTGTAACTGTACCTGCTTCTACCACTTCCTCTGGCAATTCATTCCACACACGAACCACCCTCTGTGTCAAAAAGCTGCCCCTTGGCTCTCTTTTAAATCTTTCTCTTCTCACTCTAAAAATATTCCCCCCTAGTTCCCATGCCGACCGTAATCCCAAAGTAAAGTAGTCCCACCTGCCTGCTCCTGGCCCATATCCCTCCAAACCTTTCCTATTCTTGTACTCGTCCAAATGTCTTTTAAGTGTTGTAACCGTGCCCGCATCCACCACTTCCTCAAGAAGTTAATTCCACACGTGAACGACTGCGTGTAAAAAAATTTGCCCCTCGTGTCTTTTTTAAATCTCTCTCCTCTCACCTTAAAAATATACATCCTAGTCTTCTAATTCCCCACACCCCAGGGAAAAGACACCCATCATTAACCCTATCTATACTCCTTATGGTTTTATAAGCCTCTATCTTCAGAATGATTGCAGTAGAATGCTATTTTATATAAAAGTGTCTGTTTTTTGAAGGCACTGTCAACTACACAAAGTTTAGGTGCGCACTTGGGTGACAGAACCATGGAAAAGTTACAGCATAAAGAGGCCATTCAGCCCACCATGTCTCTGCTGGTCAGAAATAAAAATTAGCCGCTCATTCCAATCCAGCTCCAGCAACTGGTTCATAGCCTTGCAGGTTCTAGCGCTTCAGATACAGATCCAGGACTGTTTAACAAGATGTGGGGGCTTCTGCTTTCACCACCAAACCGGACAGTGAATTCAAAACACAAACCATCAGGGGATATGGCTCTCCTCATTTCCTACCTAAATGTTCTGCCTATGAACTTCAATCCGTACCCCTGGTAAGTGCTCTCTCTCCTCGCAGTAACAGGCCTCCCTTACCACTCTATCCAAGCGCCTTATTATTTTGGACACCTCATAAGTCAAGTCATCCCTCAGCCTCCTCTGTTCAAAGAACAATGACCCTGGCCTTTCCAGCCCTGGCAACGTTCTTACAAATCTCCTCTGCACACTCTCCATCAGAATAATGCATAAGAACACCACTCTGGTCAACAGTTTAAAGCAAATCAAGGCTCCAATTAGATTTTATTCTTTGGACAGTCTTCAGGACACACAGTAACTCAGATGCCTGTGCATGAGAAGCTATCACTGTCGGCATCAGGGCAGTCACACTGAAACCAGGAAGTCTTGCGCATAGCCAATTCTTTCGCAACCCAGAGAAGAACACATCTCCTGAAAACTACTCCCTTGCAATCCTGTTAACAGATGGGTTGATAAATACCCAAGAATCCACATTAATAGACAGAACAAGAATGAAAAAAAATTGCCATACTCCACTCTGAATCCTTGTTGGTTCCAGGCTTGTCCATAAACTCCATAAGGTGGCATCTGCCAGCCATTGGGCATATATTGGCCGAACTGTTGAGTATTTCCATACCACTGGCCAAACTGGCTCCAAGGCTGGGCGTAACCCATCTGATTTTGCTGAAAGACAAAACAAAGGAAGAGGGGTTGTCAGGGGTTGGGAGAGAAGTATGATGGCTACATTTTGTGAAAGTTGCCCATTGTAATACACTCGACTCCCAGCTCCCTACGAAACAGCCAAACTGCTAAGTTACTAACTAGATGCATGCAGTGGTTCAAGAAGGATATCTTTCTAAGGCCCAGCAACAAATGCATGCCCACATCACATAAAAGAGATTTTAAAGACTTCTTGCAGCAATGATGCTGCTTGAATTCCTGTGGCACACAACTGAAACAAACCAAGCAATGCCTCATTGACCTTTCCCCATTTTCATTCTACTTCCACCAGGACATCATTCAGACTTGTTTGGCTCCTGATCAGTTGAATATCAGTTCCAATGTAAGATTTCCAGCCCTCAAGCTCGAGGCATAGATCATTAACTTGAAAGTGTGGCTGTAGGAACCAGTTCAACGTGTTGACGAACAGGGCATGCTTGACAAGATAACTTGTGTGTGGCCCAAACAAGTGGTGCCGCCCAAAACAAGTTTACCATCGGTCAAAAACGTTACATTTCAAAAAATGCAGAGTACTTAAATCGCATGATTATTGTCTCTCAGCTTCTCCAAAATACACCCAAATAAGAAAATAGTGGAAATGGCTATCCCTTTTTTGTGTCACATCAAGCATTCATCAGACAAAATTTGGGGGTGGGTGGGTGGTGGACAAAATCTGATGCCTGTTGAAATTTACCTGCTGAAATTGGCCCATTCCATCAGGTGTTTCTTTGCCCCAGTAGCACTTGACGATATGTCCTTCTATGGTGGTTCCATTGACTGAGACGATAGCATGTGCAGCACTTTCATGCGATGAAAATCTAAGAAAGCACACAGCAAAAATGATTACAGGGCAAGAATTACTTCCAGGCTACAATTACTGCAGATTGAGTTTTACTCTCAGGACACATGAAGCCATAATAAGCATGATACCGGCACAAAGCATCCACTAAGAAAATAGACACGTCAAATTTCAACAATAGGCTGAGAAATTGACTTTGAATTTGGTTGGCAATTAACTGCCTGATTCTGGACATCTGACCAGCTTTTATGATACTTCCTTTGAGCTTTCCTTTTTACATTATGACAAATCACTGCTTCTCTCCTTAGCATGAGCAAAATTATTCCTCTCTCATTCATTACCCCCTTAATTGGACTTTCACAGGAGCCAGATTTAAGGCATCCTGAAAATTATCAGATGTTGAGGCTCCTTGACATATTGGTAAAAGCTGGTCAGGCTTCCAGTGTTAGGCAACATACACGAAACAAATAAACAGCTACTTTCACCCAATTCATTCACAATGATGAACTGAAGTCCATCAGAGTCGAGGCAGTGACAGCTCCTCCCTAAGTTATGGCCTTCTCTCCTGACATTAACTTCCTCCACAAATTAATTCCTAAAAAAGGGGAACTGTCTTTTACTTTCCAACTAGCAAACGTGAGAGCCCAGCTTTTCAAACTGCATAATTTGCCTTTAAATCACTGCATTTTGGTTTTAAAGTGGAGCCAACAGCGGTTTGCCAAGATCACGATATGGTCCGAGAAGACAAATATCTGAATCGCTGTCAATCTCCATGCTTTAGAAATTAGTTGTGTCTACTTGCAGAATGCTCTTCTAAAAACGCTGCAACCGATACATTAACCAATGATATGAATGCAGTGCAGCAACTGATGGCATTCGCATCTGGTACAGAAAAGTTCATGTATCTTACATCGCTAATCTGTTCAAGGAGCAGATCTGGTTGGCAAAAAAAAATTCACTGCTAAAAATTCTTCTAACATATGGCATAAGCAAAACATTGTCTGGATTCAGTGATGTACAGGCAACACTCATTCAAAGCAACAATTCTTTTTGCTATACCTATATTTAATTTACATGTGATTTGAAATTAGTCAACAGTACGACAAAGATATCAGAAGGCTCAAAATGAAGTCTTCAAAACAGATGAAATCCATTCTTTCTATTCAGGTTGTCCACCACAGAATTTCTTGGATATACGCAGTGAACAAATATGCGCAGAAAGTATTTTCCAAGAAATCACAAATAAGCTTTGCAGCCAATGCATCAGCTGTCATTTATAAAATTCAGCAACTAAAAACAGACAACTTGTAGAAGCTGAATAGGTCTGAGATTTAAAAAGTTTGTGCCAAGGAACCAGCATGATGAAGAGTCACCACTGGAATAGTGATTACACTGCTAAACTAAACCAAATGCTCACAGTATAAACGTAACAATAACATGCAGGGTGACACAATTGTGTAGTGGTCTCCGTACCTTTTCTAATGACCTACTTAGACTGTTACAGGCAACTGCATTTTATTTCATTAGGAGCCCGCCTGATGAGTTAAGTGCAGTGCAAGCTCTATAGTGAAGCAAACAAGCTAAGTACAGATCTACAGGGCCACCAAAGTCCCCATTCAATGCTGCTCGAAGGGCACTCGTAAATGGTCTCAAAATCCTGTGTCCCATCCAGAATCTGTGCCACATCCGTTATAGGAGTTGTGAGAGTTAATATACTCACACAGACCTAAGAAATGCCTTTAATTTGATGAAACATCGCAAAGCACTTCACAGCACCATTATCAAGATATGGTGTTTAGCCCCAGAAGTAAACACTAAGGCAGATGTTCACAATCTTGACTAGAGGTCAGTTTTAATGAGTGCCTCATAGGTGATAAGAGACGGAAAGGGGAAGTCGTTTAGAGGGGGAATTCAAGACCTCTGGACTTCAACAGCTGTGTCATTGGCGGAGTAATTTAAATTAGCAGTGAGTAGAATTCCAGAATTGGATATGTGTAGCTGCATTGGAAGACTGCAGATTACAGAGCTGGGAAATGAGAGGTCATGAAAGGATCTGAAAAGGAGGATGAGAATTTGGAAGCACAGGCTTGCTTAACCAGAAATCAACATGTGTCAAAAGGCACGATAAGGGTGACAGGAGCAGATGAGTTGAAGCAGATGTGAAGTCAGATGATGTAATAAGTGCAAAGAGGCATCCAGGGAGACTGTATAAACGTGGTCATAAGCTATTCATGGGCAGTTTCAGGGGCACATCAATACAGACACCGACTTTGTAAACAGTCTAGTTTAATCCCAGTTAGTCACTCAGGAGAGGGCAGATTGGTTGCTTCCAGAACAGGACTTGTGGAGGAAACGGCAAACAAAGGCCTCAATATTTAGTAGGGAGGAAATTTATGCTTGTTCATTACATCAGACAAGCAGCCTAACAATATAGTGATGACACTGCAGCAGTGATGGAAACTCAACTGAAAGCTTTCATATGTAGAGTCAAGACAACGTGGATCTGGCAGCTGACAGTGCATTCAAAATCCGAAGAGAAGACAACGAAGATCCCATGGAACCACTAAGACGCAGGATCCCTGTATCCTGTCCAACACTCCTCCCTCTAACATTAAAGCTAAGTGAATTGATCTCACTCAAAATTAAATCGCACCACTGTTTGTCTTGGCTTTCTGTCCTCAAACCAAATGATGTGGTGGCACAGTGATGCCACTTTAAAGCAATTCACATCACATGACACATTTTGGGAGATCTCACAACGAACACCACAAACCCAAATGCGTTTGCTACCCTTAATCAGCTACAGGTTCTCAGTTCATTCCCGGAGATTGAAAATCAATTCAAAGTACAAACTGTTCAAAGACTGAAACATACCGTACAAATGAATAACCTTTCTCAGGAAACACTCTGATCTCCATGATCTGTCCAAACGGTGAAAATGTCTGGCGCATAAGTTGCTCTAAAAGAAGACAGACATTAATTTTAAGTGTAATTCTTGACCATCAACTTTTAAAATTTTCATTCACAGGATGTAAGCATTGCCAGTTGGATGAGCAATACTGCCAGTCCCTAAGTCGCCCCTTGAAAAGATGGTAGTTAGTTGCCTTCGTGAACCTCGGCAGTCCGTTAGGGAGGTAGTTGCAGGATCTGCTGCCCTTACGCTTCTCAATGGCAGTGGTCATGGGTTTGGAAGGAGCTACTGAAAGAACCTTGGTGAACTGCCGCAGTGCATTCTGTCGTGGTACAGACTGCTGCTACTGCTGAGGTGGTAGTGGTGGGATTCAATGCTTGTGGACGTGTCCCAATTTAGCAGGTTGCTTGGTTCTGGATAGTTTCAATCTAATTGTATGTTGGTGGAGCTACATTCATCAAAACAAGTGGGGAGCATTCCATCATACTCCTGACTTGCACCAATGGTGAGTTACTGGCTGCAGGATTCCGAGTCTCTGACCTGCTCTTGAAGCAACAGTATTGATATGGCTGGTCCAATCAGCTTCCAGCCAACAGTAACTCCCAGGATGTTGACAATGGGGAGCTCAGAAAATGTACTGTAATTGAATGCTGTGGGGCAATGGTTAGACTCTCTCTTGTTGGATATTGTCATTATCGGGCACTTATCAGCCCAGACCTGGATACTGTCCAGGTTTTGAAGCAGTTAGATATGGACTACTTATCACAAATGGTGTTGAACATTATGGAATCATCACACATCTGATTTTATGATGGAGGGAGGATCATTGATGAAGGATCTGAAGATGGCTGAGGATACTACCCTGAGAAATTCCCTACAGGGATGTCCTGTAGCTGAGATGACTGATCTCTAACAACCACAGCCGTCTTCCCCTGTGCCAGGTAATGACGCCAACCAGTGGGGAATTCTCCCGATATCCATTTTCCCTAAATAAAAACTGAAAGAACTGCAAATGCTGTAAATCAGGAACAAAAACGAAGTTGCTGGAAAAGCTCAGCAGGTCTGGCAGCATCTGTGTAGGAAAAAACAGAGTTAACATTTCAGGTCCAGTGACTCAGAGGAAGGGTCACCGGACCCAAAATGTTAACTGTTTTTTACCTTCACAGATGCTGCCAGACTTGCTGAATTTTTCCAGCAGCTTTGTTTTTGTTCCATTTTCCCTATTTTTGCTGGGCTTCTTGATGCCAAAGACAGTCCCCTCTCACACTTCCTACTCGCTTCCACAGTAGGTTAAGATCGTGAGATTAATGCGCATTAATAACATATATAAAAGGATACAGGCATCCCTAAAGCATACTGTGTTGATAACTAGTCCAATACATACATGATTTGTTACTGTAGGTTCATAACAGTTAAGGATTTTCTGTAAAAACAGAACATTCGCACAAAATAATTTGGAGCTTGCTTCTAAACATGAAATCTTGCAATATTTATCAGCATAGATTTGAGATTTACTGCTTTAGGGAATAACAGCAGCAATTTATGATTTCACAGGATCACAGAATCCCTACAGTGTGGAACCAAGCCATTCAGCCCATCAAGCTAATCATTATGTTGCTGTTCTGAATAATTATTTCAATGATAAATGCTTGTTTGTGTGGCATAGCTACACAGCCATCGATTTTGCCTTTGCTCCAAAGAATGGATTTTGTGGCTGCTGTTGTCTGAGTAAGTATGGTGGACTGTAACTTTCAGAGTCCAATCACGTGACATAATGTGAACGCCGGCCATTTTGGACACGAAACAGCTCTCTCTGTCCTTGCTACCCCTAGAGTGAGCACCTCCACAATAAAGCTGTCTAAGGTTTTGGCCGACCCAACCCAAGGAGCCACTAATGTATCTAACACAGCTAAGATATCAAATTCTTCTGAATGTCCATCTGGAAGTTAAATTCCTATCTCTGAAATCAATAGCTGCAAAAAAACAAAAAAGGTCTTAATTCCATGCATTTAAGTTAAAATTGAAAAACATTGCCCAAAGACATGAGGGGCAAACTTTTTACAGTTCGCCTGTGGATCAGCTTCCTGAGGAAGGGGTGGACGTGGGTACAATCACAACGTTTAAAAGACATTTGGATAAGTACAAGAATAGGAAAGGTTTGGAGGGATATGGGCCAGCAGCAGGCAGGTGGGATGAGTTTAGTTTGGGATTATGGTTGGCACGGATTGGTTAGACCGAAGCGTCTGTTTCCGGGCTGTGTGATTCTATGATTCTATGACTCTAAGTCTGCAGCGACCCTCCAAAAAGGATCCCACCTAAATCCACCCCACTACTCTATCCCTGTAACCCTACATTTCCCTTGGCTAATCTACCCAACCCGTACATCCTGAGAGAATATGGCAATTTAGCGTGGTCAATCCGCCTAGCCTGCACATCTTTGGACTGTGAGAGGAAACCCATGAAGACACAGGGGAGAAAGAGCAAACTCCACACAAATAGTCGCCAGAGGGTGGAATCGAACCGGAGTCCTTGGCGCAGTGAAGCAGCAGTGTTAACCACTGAGCCACCCCACCCTGTTTCAAGCTAACGATCATTTCCATCAGTCCAAAAGATTCAAATGAAAGTCTAAGGGCGGAAAACTTCAAGAGGTCGGTTAGACATTATGCTGGATACTAGCCATTTCCTCCAGGGACCTCGAGTTTGAGTCACCAGCTCAAAGTTACTTGATGCAAGCTTTCCATGTTTCATTTCCTCGAGGGCTTATCGCTTACAGTATTTGAACCAGCCCCAAATGGCACAGGCAGTTTGGGCATCTGGGAAAGACTGCTTATCAGCCTCAAAAAGCTTGATGGGGTTGAGAGTACTAGAGAATTTCAGAAGGAGGTAGCAGCAGGTTTATCCTGTGTCACACTAAAGAGCAGAGAGAGGTTAACTTGATAACCCATTCCTGACTTGGGGCTGACATTTCAAGTTTCATAGAGGCACCAGTACCTCTCAGCCTTATTAGCTAACAAAATAAAACTGGGAAGCAACAAATGAGTCATCTAGGCATAAAATGATTTAGCAGCAACTATCAGAAGGTACAAGTCACTGAAAAGTTTTAAAGAAGTGGCTGCTGACAGTGGTTCAGGAAATATAATAAAATGTGTTGTTAGTGCTAGATGAAAACCTTAATTAAAAGCATTTCAAAAGGAACTGCACTGATTAAGTGAGTAGATGAGGAAATGACAGACATTTTTAACACTGATAAAAGAAAAGAAACGCACGCAGACCAGAAATTTGTCTGTGCACAAACCGATGGGCGCAAATATATAGAAATGGAAAGTGCTCCATTACTTCAAGAGTAAAACTGGATCTTTTTTGCTTTTCAAATACAGCACCCTGTTGCTCATTTAGCATTTCCTAGCCTGTGTGGACACAGATGGGTGAAATGGACATCATTTGCAAGAATAAAAGACCTCATCAAGCAGCGGGTGGATCTTACCATCACTGCAATTTCTCCCCATTATAGCCACAGCATTAAAACAGATTTCAGACACTGAGTATTTACCTGTAAGTCCAACTGCTATACCACCACAATAGACGGTACAATTGCTGGGACTGGACTGATTTACAACTTCCTCATAGGAGAGCTGTTTGGTATTTGCTGCAAAAGGGCAAAGAGAGTGCACAGGTCAAGCAAATTTGTAAAAAAACCTGCAGTCTCAAAGAGCTGAAGATTTTGAATATAGTATCTTTGCTTCTGAAAAATCTCATTCACCAAATCAGCCTGCAAAGGAGGAAACATTGGAATTTCACAAGTTTGTCATCACCATTTCATCCATGAAATGATCAAGCACGTAATTTCCCCCAAATGGCATGCATTTAACAGAATTCACATCTATGCCGTTATGGTTAAGAACTTAGCGACCGAGTAAGCTACATTATCAGGGCAGGTCAGACATTCGCTTTCCTCACATTCTAGACTGGAAAACTCTTATTTTCTAACCTTACACAAAACCTGCGAGTTGCTGGATCTTCAACATGTTGCTTACTGAACTTACGCTCTGATGTACTCTTTGGGGCAGGGGGCTTGCGGGTTGCCCAGTTTGTTCGGATCTGTCTTCCTCCAAGCCACTGCCCTCCCATCTGTTGAATGGCATTTTCAGCATCCTGCAATTAAATGCAATGAGAGAGAAACAAAGCTTCAGTAACTGGACAAAACAACCAAAATTTTCACCACAAAAGACTTCTAGCAATACACATTAGTAGGTGCTCTACTCATCACCATTGTTCTAATTCCCTTTGCCATGGGCTAAGCCCAACTAAAAGCCTCTCATATTCACCCATCTTAAGCTTCCTGCAATGCAGCACATTTGCCCAAATCTGACGCGCCGCCACTGCTCTGCATCTCCAAAAATAGGCATCTTTCTAACATCTAAACTGCAATAAAAAAACCTGAAAGTGCCTCACAGAACTGAGAAAGTGCATAATCAGAAAGCAACCTTTGGCAAGAGGGATGCTGAGAACAAGTTCAAAGGGTTAGGCTTTCATTAGTCTTTGAAAGGGATAGGACGATCGACCCAAACATCTGGCAAATAGCCAGTTTAAAAAAATTGCTGAATGCTCTGTTGCTGAAAATGACGTAAGAGGGGGAATGGAGGGTTAAAGGTGAAACGTTGGAAGGAAGTTTGGGTGGATAAGGAGAAAGTGAGGGCTTCTTTAAGGCGTCATTGTTGAAGGCAAGAACCACTTGACATTCGGTGTAGTTTGTATGTATTTCTTTGTTTAGCTGACCAACAGGGCTGCTGTTGTCTCCTTCGACAAATTACACATTCAGGATTTATCGAAGTGCTCCTTTGCTGCTAAAGTGACTGCTCTCATTTCTGCCCAGTAATTGATCCGGTATGGGCATTGACCGACTTACCCACTTATTGTAGAAGGACACAAAGCCATACCCTTTGGATTTTCCAGTTGCCAAGTCTTTGACCACTCTAGCATCGCTGGAAACACAAATAAATAAAATATAATAAATAAACAGGCTTCTTGTCAGAATAAGGCGACTGTAAAGAATAAAAAGACAAGAACCACACACACGCGCGCACACACACTGCTTATTGTCAACTCATCACGTCTCACCTTTGATATAGGGACCATTTATTGCAAGAGTGCCATATTCTACAAAGCACCTTTCTCCTTCGCCACTATACAACGTACTATGTCTTCACTCGCTAGATCACTACATCTTGATTTGCTCATTCATTTAAAACAGCATTGTTAACTTTAATGTGGTAAACATGCAAACTGTAGCTGAGCTGGCTAATGTTCTTACAGAATTTTTTTTTAAAAAGCTACTCAAATAATTTGTAAGTTCATTCATTTTAAAAAAACGTAAACCATCTGCTAGGCATGGTCAAAGCAGCTATTCCTAGTTATGAGTCACCAGGCCAAATCAAAAAGGAAAAAAAAAACATTGTAGAATGTAAGATTAATTGAATGGCTTTCCTTAACCATGCACATTATTTAGTACTTGTTGCCAACAAGTCTTCTACCTATTCTTAAAAATACAGTATATGAAATAGAAAAAAAACTAGAAAAATAAAAAATAGGAATTAAAAGGCATACATCGCCTGTTAACAATTCTTTTAGTTTCTCGGTAGGGTGAATTCGTTACCCCCTGTTTGGACTGTGGGCAGCTGTAAATTTTGAGAAATTGAGATTTTCAGAAACGGTTGCAATATTCAGAGAAAGTGAAAACACTAATAAGATACTGTACTTCCATACTGTTAACAAGAACTACGCAGACTAGCATCAATATAATGAAAAGTGCATCATATATAGACAGGATCAGATCACTAAAGAACTGATTGAGAACTATTTTACGCACAATAGAGAAAAAAAAAGTCAATTATATCTGTATACAAAGACAAAAGGAAATAAGACATCTACAACTGAGTGAACGATTATCCACTGTGACAGTCCCTTGCAGTTAGCCATGGAATTCCTGTCCATTCTTCAGAGACATTCTGTAAAATAACCAGAGCCCTATTATTTGAAATTGATTTTTAACCCAACTATGGTGTATCTTCCTTTTCCCAATTAAGTGGATTGTTCGCATAAAATGTTTCTTAGGCAATTTATTAACTCAAGAATAAATTTAAGCACACTTAAAAAGAAAGCTACCGCTAGGATGAATAAAGTGCGGTTTTTACCTTCACGTGTGAATGTTTTGGTAACATCTTTGACATGCTTCAGTATAAAAATGGTTTGGACTCCATGTTTAATGCGAGATTACCAAACAATTACATGCGAAAGACCAACATTGGGTGGATCAAGAGTAGAGGACACAACTGTGGCGCAAATCTAGTGTAATCTTGTACTGTGCCTTCAATGCTCCAATCACTTTAAACTCACTGTTCCAAAGTTGCACCATAAACAGCTGACACCTGGCTTATTTTTGGTGGCCCTCATAGATCGGATTTTATCCAAGGTCTGCAAAAGAAACCTCCAAAGTACCATCAAGTACGCATACCTTTTAAGGAAGCTGTGAAGCAGCAACCAAGTTACAACTTGTGCAATTTCTTTACGTTTTAACCACAGAATGCCTCAATTTCAGAAAACTCTTGTATGGAAGTTTTGTTTCTCTTCAATTCTCCAGTTTTGATTTACAATGCCAAACAGCTCCGAACACAAGAGTCGGGTGCCTGGTCCATATCACCACACCATACAATCCTGGTAATTCCCAGGGAAATTTCCAATCCGATCCAATCAAAGAATTCACTTCCATTTAACAATACCCAATAAGCCCGACAAGAATAGAGAAAGACCCCACCACTGTGTCTGATGTGGTGGCACAAAGACCCACTGTTCAATCCAGTGCTACCATCATGCTTTGAAAGACTAACTGAAGAGGCCTGCTGAACATCTCTATTAGCAGTCATAAAGCATCACGATTCAAATACCCTTAGAGCACCTCGTGCTGTTCAATTTTTTGGTTCTACTGCAACAATGCACAATAATGACAGAAACTTAACATTTGACAAAAACTTGTACAAAACACAAGATGGCATACTAACCAGGTGCCCCGCATGAAAGGTTTAATCCATGAATACCCAATGTCATTGTTAGAAATGCAGGTCACTTCAAGGTCAACCCGAAGAAAGCAGCTGATGCCCATTGCCCCCCTTCCCCATTTGGGGGTCCTGGCTTCTGGGCAGGCAAACAGTCCAGACGGGGAGGTTGGGCACTGCTGTTTGTGGTAAACTACAGCTTTACTGTAGCACGCCTATACATCCCTGACGGTCGTTCTCTGGGCTGTGTGTGCACGCGCGCGCGGGGGGGGCGTTGCAGTCTAAACCTAACCGGCAGCAACTTTGCTGTTGGTTGCTGACGGAATAATACTTGCTTCTGAACTACATCAACAAACCAAGCAAAAAATCATATCACCTCAAACTAAAATGGATGAAGTTCTGAAGTCATGGAGCCTAAACTACGATGCTGCTCTAGAATCGAAGATCGTATTTACAAATGATCAATGATTTGTAACTTCTATCTGGAACAGACAAACAACATTCTGCAAACAAAGTAGTGCAAGACAACAAGAGAAATGCATCAAGATTCCTCAAGCCCTTTGGATACTGGAAGCCAGGTTCAACCATCACAAACATACCCTTTGCAAGAACATCTTCAAACATCCAACAGTGATTAAATTCCAATTTTCTTGTCTGTGTAAGACAGAAGCAGGTTTCTTTTTTTAATAGTTCAAGGTAAGGTAGGCCTTGTGAGGAAGTTAGAAAATCCCTACCGTACCAAACAGATCTGTAAAGTCCAAATACCTGAACCAGTTGTAAGTGGTCTCTCTTCCTCACCGAGACGTTTTAAAATGTTTTGTCATAGTGAACATGAGAGACTGTAGATTCAATCTTGCACACCATTCAGGAGACAGACCGCCATGGAGATTTCAGCAGAAAGCAGTGGGTGAAATGAAAAGTTTTCAAACAAGCCAGCCACAACTGTGATGCAGTAACACTATCTACTACACCATTTCAACACTATCATTTGTGGTCAATGAACTTGAGCAGATGTGAATTATTAACGAGGATATCATGGTTTAAAGTTCTGAACCATTCAACAAACTTCTCCCTACGAATAAAATCAATGCTATGGGATTTTCTTATTAAACTCAAGTTCTGTCGAGAAGATCCCTGCCAAACCATGACAAAAAAAGTATCAAAAGCAATTCCTTGTTGATTACACACAGCATTTCTATGGCACGTTTATCATAAACTTGCTAAAGGCATATTACAGGGGAATTATAAATCAAAACACAACATTGAAACACACGAGAAGGTATTAGATAGCTCAAACCTTGATCAAAGTCGTAGGTTGTAAGAAGTGTCTTAAAGGAGGAAGCGATGCAGAGAGTTGGAGAAGTGTAGGGAGGGTCTGGCCACCTGAAGGCATACCCCATCAAATGATGTCAACTTGGGATGTTCTGGAAGAATTACAGGGATGCAGACATCTCAGAAGGGGTTTGGTGCTGGGACAAGGACTTAGAGTGATTTGAAAACAAGGCTGAAATTTTTAAAATCAAGGCATTGCCCAATCTGGAGCCAGTCAAGGTCAGTGAGCACAGAGATAAGAGGTGAGCATGACTCGGTGTGACTAAGGGCTTTGGGCTATCCGTTTTACGCAGGGTCGAATGTGCATGACCAGCCACAAGTGGAGTGAAATAGTCAAGTCCAGAGGTACTTATGAATGAGTGGTTATTGAGTGGCTAGAGAAAGCAGTCAGCACCCTAAACATCAAGTTTAAAATACCAACAATTGCGCAGATGGTTCTGCAAGGCAGTTCCACGCTTTCAAGTAAAGCATCATACACGTAGAAACCATTGCTGGTGTTTAGCATTAGCACGGAACAGACGCAAGTTCTTAACTGTGGGTACACACACACACGTACACGCACACATACCCTCCAAACATTGACCAGTAAAGTTTCAGCAACTAGCGATGAACTCTCCGTCACAAATTATTCATGGTGGTAGAGATAAATTACCTCTCCATTCCGCACTGGAAAGAAGCCTTAGAAAAACTAGGGACGAGTATCAACATGCACTTTCCACAATATTTCACCTCACAAAAGTAAACTAATCCAAATGATATCGCTCTTCTACTCTCAAGCAGCCCACTGTATTTGTTTTGTTGCCAAAGTTGAGGTATCTTTCTTCAGCCAGAATACCAGCTGAATCTCATCTGCAAATTCTGTTATTTACATGTTCTCTACCACATTAAGGCAACAGGATGCATATGCACCTAGTTAACAAGGAATAAAACAGTTTCTGCCTGGAAAAGGAGACAGCAGCTGTCTGACTTATAAAATTTCACCCTCAAAACTGTTCTAACCTTAAAGATGAAACCATTCCTCCAAAATCAACTTGTATCAAATCCAGAGATGAAGTGCCAGTTCCGAAAAGGAAAGCTCAAAAGCATTCGATATAAACCCTACTAAAAAATTTAATGTTATCAAAGATCTAGATACTAGACGCAATCAGTACTAGATACTAAGACGAGAGACTAACTCCAACTCCCATACTTAGCAAACTGCCACACTGCACCCTCTGCAGGTTGCACTAGAGGCCTGCTTCTTTTCTTTAATAATGGATTTCATTATGTTCCCAATGACAAAAATAAAACTTTAGTTTGACATAGCTTAAGCTTCTCGATTCCTGTTTTGAACAGGGGCATTACAACTTCCCTGAGCAATTTCTGCTGTGATATCCTGGGACTCCAACCAGAACTGAATTTCCTTTACACTAGTGTGGCTCAAATGAAAGAAAAGTTTCTGATCTCCATTGAGTTCAACTTTGTGAGAGCTCCTTGATGCCCCATTCAATGAAACTTGGCCTTGAATGTCAAGGGCAGTCACTCCATCTCACCTCTGAATTGAGCTCTTTTGTCCATGTCTGAAAGAAGGCAGTAATGGTGCCGAATGAGCCTGGTGGAACACAAACCGAGCATCAGTTTATTTACTAAGTGCTGCTGATAGCCCTGTTAACAGCAGCTCTCACCGCTTTGCTGAGTGTAAACTGTTGGGACGCTAATTGGCTGAATTATGGTTGTCCTGCTTTGAGCGAAGTAACCATGCACGGGCCATCTCCTAATTGTCAGTATATTGAAACGGTTTGGCTCCAGGCACGCCTAATGCTGGAGCACAAGTCATCCGCTCTTGAGCTGGAACGTTATCAGGGTTTGAAGGCTTTCACTTTATCTGCCACTTTCAGCATTTTAGGCATTCTAGCCAAATATACTTGAAGCAATGTTAAGTCGATTACCCAAAAACAATTAAAAATTGCCCAAGAAACATAGGAATTATCGAGTCCTGCGACACAGTGTAAAATGCCGTTAAAATCTTTCAAATTCACTGAAAGTGAAGTATATTGTACTTACCCGAACACAAAACTTGAAAACAAAAGGTTTAGAATACAGCAAAGTAACAGGTATAGAGTTACATTAAACAAGGAAATGTTTCTTAAAGGGAAACAAACAAATCCAAGCAAAATAATCTGCTGACCCAAACTGATGCTTCTGTTCAAGATGCCACACTTTTTACTCTGTTCAGTGGCATTTCTCTGATGCAGTCCCCAACCACTGTGGGACAGAACACATTGAAACTACTGTTCTACATCCACCAAAAAGAAAAAGAACGAACTATGGATGGTGGAAACCGGAAACAAAAACAGAAAAGCAGGTCTGTCAGCATCTGTTTTAAATGTGGCAGCTTTCTCTCCATAAATGCTGCTGGAGCTAAGTTTTTCCAGCAATTTCTGGTTTTGGTTCTGCATTGCATATGGACACAGATGCTTAAATGAGAGAAAGTGAATTTATACCTTCAGAAATGGACTCTATTCTAATTTCTGAAAAGCAGGCAAGTTGCTACATCTCACACTGCTCACAACAGCTACCTGTGAATTTGCAAAACAACACAAAGAAAATGATCCCAATCAATTTAGTACCTCACTAATTATTATCTAATGATGTGGTCACTTTGACTGGTCAGTGGTGTTCAGCAGGGCTAGCCAGCAGAATACAAAAAATAACACTCAACCAGCATGTTAAAATAAGAATGCTTGTTTCTCAAAGAATGAGCATCTTTCACAAGGACATCCCAAAATGTGGGAAGCTTTATTTTTAAAATGCAATCACTGTTGCAATCAAGGGAAATGAAGCAGCCAATTTGTTCAAAGCAGGACCCACAAACTGAAATGAGCAAACTGACACAATATCACTAGAATAGACAGACAAACTTTATCAAGAACAATGGAAGAGCTCCCTTCTCGCTTACAAAAAAACGACACATACCTTATATGTCTACCTGAGATGGCAGATATCCTAACCCAGAGACAGGTTTAATAGTTCGGTGAAATCATTCAGAATACAAGTCTATATTTCAAGTGTGATCACCAGTTCTGTATTGCAAACTATTCTGATATGCTAGATCAGGAAGCAATTTACACCATAAATCTAGGCTGACTGGGAACTGCACAAAGTTATCAATCTACTTCATTTGTATTCTTCACAACTTAACAGGGACTCAACTTCTTTTTATATGCAAAAATATTCTAACACAGTGAAAGAAATATTATTTCACACCTGCAGAATAAACCCACAGGTCAGAAACCCTTGGCATATACAACTAAGGGCCTAACATAAATCCTTTTCCTAGTCCGCAGTCACAGCATTTGATGCAAACTTCAGTATATCACATTAATTGGCAGATTCCAAGGTTTTGAAAAGCAGAATGCACCGACCCAAGAATCTGAGTGTGCTAGAATGTTTGATTCCAGTTGCAAAAATATCCAAGGCCAGCCTAAAGCACGACACAGGTCACAGTTTGACTGACAAACAGAAAAATAAATTGCCTCAAATCTATTTGAAGAACCAGCTTTTGCAGCCCTCACACAGCAAACAGGGCTGTTAGCCGACAGCTTCCTATTGGTTTCAGCTTCTGCAAATCTATCGTAGGTAAATGGTTATTGTACCATCAGCAACCTGTAACTCCATTAAAAAAATATAAAAAACACTGCGTGACTTTCTTAAACAAAATTGCAGGGGGCTTCAGAAAATCATGTTTCACTAAGATCTTCAGAAACGAAAGGTACTTTTAGTAGATAACTAACAGTTCCTAAAATCAAAAATTAAGATTTAAGGTTTTTGAACACAAACTGGATTCATATCATAAAAGTGAAAGAATATATCCAAAGGTTTTCAAGTATTCATTTAGGGAAAAAAAATGAATTCACGACCAGCTACTAAACTGTCAACAATATTTGGTTGAAAAAAACAGCCTCCAATTAGCCAATGCGGCACAGAAGGAGGTGGTTAAGATAGCTGACCCTCAGTTAGCCTGGATCATTCACATCTTCACTGCAAATTATTCACAACATCTGGTGCAAGAGAACTGCAGAAACTTGCAAAATATGGTGCAATGGAATTTCACAAATTATTCAGCGAAAATGGAAAATCTAGCAAACAAACTGTTCAGCAGTTAAACTGCAAGTGAACTACAAAGAAACTATTTAAGGATTGACCGCTTTTTTCTCAAGTGGAAAAGAATGCTACGTCCTTGTTTAAGTCGAGAAAAAAAAATGGATACGCTTAGAAATAGTTCTCTAAGTTGAAAATTCCTTCAAAACAACTACTCAAAATGGTTAGTGGCATTCAAGCTTTCAAAAAAATAATTATGCTTTTGTTTTCTCATCAGCAACTTGCATGCAAAACAGCATGTAACTAAATTAAAGATAAAACTGTCAAGAGTTCAAGTGGCTCCTTCCACTATTTTTCATTCTCATGTATTAGAATAATAGAATTTAACTTGGCAAGTATTGTTCACAACTTTCAAACAATGAATATTTTTGAAATTTCAGAAATTTTTTCCTATTAAAATGTTAAACAAGTTTGGTTTTTCAGACGCAGCATTTCCAGCGTCTTCAACTGCAGAGTGGTTCATTACTGAAGACTGCAAGCACAGTTACATTCGAAATATAGGATAAAAATAAGTGTGATCCAGCCTTGAATGCACAAAGTGCTGTACGGTACCACTGAGGAATGTGGATTGAGACCATCTGCTTGCTCACATTAATGCAGTGGTTTTCAATTCTCTTACATTTAATAGACAGTTAGAGGTTTCCGATGATGGTGAAGATGTCAACGCATTAAATTCAGACTGAAGACTGAAATTGTCGAGATACAATGCTTAATACTTCAAACATTATTTAACACTTTTATTCTAAACTGCAAAAAATTGCACCAAAATGTACTTACGATATTCTTCCAAATGGAGCAAACGCTGCTTTTATATCTTCTGTGGTGATTTCTGGACTCAAGTCGCCAACAAATACATGGAAATGATCTGTTGAAAATTGAAAAGTATAAACAGATAATAAAAATACTGACAAGGCTCCAATGGCAAAATCATTTTGCAGGATGGTTGCTACACTAACCAAACGGGAAGTTGAGTTTCAAAAGGAAAATGCCATTAAAGGCAATACTCACTACTTGTGTCTTTCTTCTGGCTACTTGGAGTTGTTGCCCAGTTCACTTTGACTTCCTGAAAATTATTTAACAGAAATTAGAATAAAGCAGCCAATTTCATTCAATCAAGCATTATACATTCACTGACTAAATCCTCGTCTGCATTCATACTGCCCTTATCTAATTCAGTTTTCTCTCTCTTCCCTATGTCAGATACACGCAAAATTTAATTGCTGCTCTCTTTCACATTTCACTGAATCTTGATTCCTTTAACTAGCAGAAATAATATCTGAACAGTAGTTTGGGTGAACATACAGCAGCAGCTAGTCGGTAGGGCGCTGCTAAAGGATCAATTTTAAAAATAATGAGCAAAATAAACAAATATAAATACAGCAATGACACTTTGTTTAACAAGGCCAGTATCTCACGGCTGCCACATTATAATCATCGTCAACATGGGCGAGCGACAGTAATCAAGTTAACTACATTGACAAAGATTAAAGGATGGCAGCCGTTGTGAGACAGGACGGAGATGCATTATCGAAAGTTCTCTTCTACAGAGAGCGGCAATTCTACTATCAGACAGGGTGTGAGGACCACTAGCATACAAAAGTTGTTTTTGTACATTGTATTTAATCACAATTAGAAAGATTTTTCCTCACTGTTTTGTGGTGTGTAGCTGAATGCATTTGAGAGACAAACGACATTACAGCTAACTGTGACACTGCAGCCTGCAAGACATATAACATCACAGGACACGTATTAAGGTATTTTCGGATTATGATTTTATTTACATAGGATGCATGACGATGTGGCTGGTTCGATACCTATTACAATTCAGGCATGCCTAAAATCATTTATTTATTAGCTTTGCTGGTTGCTGCAACTGCCCACAAGCTTTACCTTCCAAATTAAAGGTTCAGCTTGATACAATAAATTTACGATGGGCATCAGTTGCATTTTTCCTAGTGACTCAAACATTAAGCACATTTGTTGCTTCACTGGCAATATGGGAGTACGCTTCTTTGATTTCCCCACGCAGAACTCATTCTAGGTCCTTTTGCAGTGGTGCACAAAAGGAGCTCACCATCACCTTCGTCAGGGTAACCACAGGCAGCAATAAATTCTGGCCTAGACAGCGATGCTCTCATCCCCGTAAACAAATTTGACCAGTAGTCCATTCACAAGTACTGGGATTATATTACCTCTGCTGATAGCACTGGATTCAGCCTACACTGTGGCAAGAGCACACAGAACAGAGTTGCAGCAGAGCAAGGCAACTCTTGAAAGGTTTGTATTTTTGAGCACTCAACTTTGCCCTTCTGATACACTGGTGCATTTTCACTTTCTCACCCAGATTTTCATATTCACATGCATCTTTTCACCAGCACAAAGCAACGTTTTGCTCAAGCAAGCCTCCCATGGCACCCTGAGGCTTCACTATTCAGATTGTTAAAGTAAAACGTTTACACTTTGCATAGTGAACAGGTCGGCATAGTTGACAGCAACGGCAGCAGTACATACAGCAAACTAAGCAAGGACTGGTCTCCCGTGTTAAAGACAGAGTGGTTTAGAAATTGTGTTGTACGTACAACTCTATTCATGATGATGAAAATTAAGGCCAGACACATCCAGTCATTTTGCGATGGAAACTGCTCAGAGATTCATTGCCTTGTACGCAAGGTAATCCACTATTAACTGAATCATAGAATCCCTACTGTGGAAACAGGCCCTTTGGCAGAACAAGACTGCACCTACCCTCTGAAAAGCAACCTACCCAGACCCATCTCCATAACCCTGCATTTCCCATGGCTAACACACCTAATCTACATATCCCTGAACACTGTGGACAATTCAGCATGGCCAAGCCACCCTAACCTGCACATCTTTGGTCTGTGGGAGGGAACCGGAGCACCCAGCAGAAACCCACAGGGAGAATGTGCAAACTCCACACAGATGGTCGCCTGAGAATGAAACTGAACCTGGGTCCCTGGTGCTGTGAGGCAGCAGTGCTAACCACTGAGCCACTGTGCTGCCCCAATTTAAGTTTAATTAAGTGCAGTCTCATTTCTGAAGTAATGACTTCAACTTAAATCTGCACCGACATGGCAAAGTCATGACACCTTTCCTTTGAAAAACAACATTCAATTCAATTTTACTCTTCTCTTACTTGGGATTAAAAAGAGTGTCAATTTTAATTATCAGAAAACTTGTGGTTAAAAGTACACATTTGCTTTCTGCATTTTAACACTCAAGACTTGCAATTTTCTTTTTCAATGTACATTCCTAAAAATGTCACAGCTGTTACTACACTTCTCATACGTAATAATACAGTTGGCTTGAACAACAAATTTATTGCATTGTTTCAAACCCCAAATGTTGCTTCAATTCTGGTTACAATTATTTTGCATTTTTAACTTCAATTTTCATCCCTGTGGACACAAAAGCATGCTCCTTTTTCATGGAAACTTGCTCGGCCCAGACAGGCTATGGAGTAACTTTTCTGGAATAAAAAGGCTTGTTTTACAGACAATAGAGATGATGTGAGAATTAACAGAGTATGAAAGAAGCAGTGTTATGAGCATTTTTTTTTCCTGAAGGTAACCTATATACAGATACATATTTGTTTCAATTACAACTCACCGTTGCACGAGATGATAGCTTACCTTACCCATAATTTTCCGTCCATTCATCGCTGCCAACGCTGCTGCTGCATGTCGGTGCTCATAGAACTCCACAAAGCAATACGGATCATTGCCAGTCTGTTAGGACAGGAAAACAAAACCAGGTTAACTATTTCAAGAGGAATTTTGTAGGGGCCAGGGAGCATGCTAAAGCAAATGAGCAAGAAAAATTCAACACATCTTGAAAGTGCTACGATTTCAGAACTTACAAGGAAACCAGGGTGACATCAGGTGAACTGAGAAAGTCAGAAACTCCAGCAGGGAATCAAATTACTATTTTCTTATTTCTCTTATGAACATGTTGCTACTTTGCAGGTCACAATTGCAAACACCGGCATTATTCCTTTACAAGTCTAGGTAGTAAGGGTTTACATGCAACGTAACCAAACCTGACAACTTCTCACCTGACACTTCTGCATGAGATCTGTTCAACTTCTTTCACCCAAACTCCTCGCCGGTTATGGCGAGCCAAAAGGTTTCCCTGGATAAGGCCAGGGGTGGCCTCATAGAGATTTATAGAAATCATGAGGGGCATGGATAAAGTGAATATTCAAGGTCTTTTTCCCAGGGTACAGGAGTCCAGAAATATAGGTTTAAGCTGAGGCGGGTGGGGGGGAGATATAAAAGGGAGCTGAGGGGTAACTTTTTCACTCAGAGGGCAGGGCATTTATGGAAGTAGCTGCCAGAGCAGTGATGGAGGCTGGTACCATTACAATACTTAAAAGGCATCTGGATGGGTAAGTGAATAGGAAGGGTTTAGAGAAATATGGGCCAAATGCTGGCAAATGGGACTAGATTAATTTAGGATATCTGGTCAGCATGGACTAATTGGACCAACGGGTCTGTTTCCACACTGTACAGCTCTGTGGTAAGACCAGCTCTCATCAAATCTCAGATTTCCTTCGTTTCAATGTGCCACGAGCCAGCAACACAAACATACTCAGGACAGGCATGACATTACATATATGGCAGGTCGAACCAAGGAAAGTTGACACAGATGGAAAACATTCATGAGTAATTGCTCTCGATCCGCTGACTAGGAAGTCAATACATTAGGTTTGTGCGTAAAATTCCCCTCGTTCTTATATACAAATGCTTTGCACAAGTAAGACCAAAGGTTAAAATACAGTAATGAGCTCCGATAGTAAAACCTGACTAATTGGCCTGTCTTTAAACCATCAACTATTTTTTTAAAAAAACAGTAACTTCTACAACCGTATTACTTGATAATACAAGTTTCAATTCCATTCTTGGAGAGAATGCAAAGGAGATTTACTAGAATGATGCCAGGAATGAGGGATTTTAGATACAAGGAAGTATTAGAGAAATTCGGCTTATTCTCCGTGGAACAGAAAAGATTAAGAGGTGACCTTTTTGAAGTGTTCAGAATTACGAACCATTTTGACAGGGTAAAAGAGGACATTCTGTTTCCACAGGTTGAAATGTCAGTAACTAGGGGTCACAATTTCACGATTGTCAGCTGGAAGTGAGATGAGGAGAAATTTGTTTTCTCAGAATTGTTATGAATTGGAATGTGCTGCCTGGGAAAGTGGTGGAGGCAGATTCCATAGGAGGTTTCCAAGGACAGCTGGATATTTAATTAAAAGGGGTAAATTAGAGGGCTACGGAGATAAAGCTAGATATTGGGACTCGCAGGGTAGCTTTATCAGGAGCCAGAACGTACACAATGGGTTGAATGACTTCCTCCTGCATTGTAAAATTCCATGATTCTTAAGTGGACAGAAGTAGTTCCATTTTGTTTTTGTCATGTTACAAGGGCTAAATGTTACAAACCAAGTTTCTAAATAATATTTAAGTAAAACTGAAAAATAACTGAAAATGATAACATCCCGTATCTCCTTCCACCACTAATATTGACATTTAATCAAATCATGTAAAGATGCATCCTTTCAATTAATAAATGTGACGGTCTTTCTTTCTAAAATAAAATGGCTGTCATACCTCAACAATCATCTTACAGCTTTTGCATGGCCCAATCTGACTGAAAAGTTGAAGAATGAGAGCTTCTGTCACATCTCTGGAGAGATTCCCCACGTAGCTATCAAAACATGAATACAAAGTAAGCAACCACACAAGGTAATAAAATATTTACACATACATGCACGTTTATTAACTTATCTGGAAAAGCCTTGAAACTTTGCACATCACAAATCTCATCGGCAAATAGTTCCATCACACAGTCTTAACCAGTTTTCTCCAACCAAACACTAAGGAAGGTAAACACTTCCTCAGCTCAGCTTCAGAAGCCACCCACATTTGCCACACCAGTGCATTACTAAACAACTGCATCAGTGTTAAGACCAGTTTTTCAATTTTGAAAGAGAACTTTTGACTTTTTCATTTAAAAAATTCTCACCTCAAGGTCATTGAAAACAAGAAAGCAGATGGGAAAAATGCTCAGTGTTTAAGGAGACTTAACTTTGCTTAAATATAATCAGGAAATAATGGCCAACGTTGGGAAAAAAATTGAGAATTAAGATTTACCATTACTTCCAACACAAATATTCTTGCACAAGTTTAATCATGCTCGACTTTGACATCACCAGCAACCTCAACATTTTGACAGCCAAATCTAAATAAGTAGGGACATAAAGTCTAGTTATGGGGATAACTGCAATGCACTTTAAAATCCAAAGAAGTTGGGGAAAATCTGTTAAACTAAAATTTGTTTGCAAGTTTGATTGCATGTTAAAAGTACAAAAATCAGCTTAGTAACAAGTAGATATTAAAATAATTACATACTAAGAATAAAAGAACATTCAGAATTAAGCCAGTCACCCAACATTTGAATGTCAATACTGACTCTCCACACAAGGAAATAATTCTAACCACCTTTATTTAACCTGATCACCTATCCATTCAACCTCCATTTTACACTGAACTATTCAAATGAGATCCTGAAGGTTGACACAGTTTCTGCTCAACCACTAAGCCAGGAAGTGAATTTTTTTATCTGTGACTCTCGAGATAAAGGAGTCTCTCCTGCTGTTGTTCACTGAGTACTGATGGTACAAGAGAACATTTAATAAAGAAATAATCTTTATTTAGTCTTAAATAATTTTATCTCATTGTAAACAACTTTACAAGGATTAGGATGAAACTTTGAACAAACGCAGAATCAGATTTGAAAGCAATGTTAAAAAGTAGCAAAAGCATAAATAAGGTGCAAAGTTAATAAACGGACAAACTTTTTAAACAGTAAACCATAAGCTCATTCAGATCTAGGGGTGCTTTAACAGAAGTTAAATTGTCTAACTTCAATCAATGGAACATGCACTGGATTGAGAAATGGAAACCAGCTGGTTTGTCCAGTTCTGATGAAAGGTCACCAAATTGGCAAGTCAACTTTGTTCCTCACTTCACACCTGAATATTTCTAGCATCTTTTTTCATTATAGAGCTGATTTCACTTAGTCGGCCAACAGAAACCTAGGAATAGAAAACGCACCAAGTAGTCAGTCAGTCCGACTGCATCAGCATAGACAGAAACAGTTTTTGTTTCAAGCCCAGTATCTCTTAGGTAGATGCTTCATGAGTCGATGCAGTTGTTGGTTTGGTTTATTACTGTCAGGTTTACAGAGATACAGCAAAAAGTGTTGTCTTACATGCTTTACAGGCAGATTGTACTTTACAAATGCATCAGGGTAACAGAACAGAGTGCAGAATTCAATGTTACAGCTGTCAAGACGGTACAGAGAGAGATCAACATTAATATTCAAGAAGTCCATTCAAAAGTTTGATAGCAGTGGGTAAGAAGCTGTTCTTGATTCTGTTTGTACATGTATACCAACTTTCAGGTCTTCTGCCTGAAAGAAGAGGGTGGAAGAGAGTATACCTGGGGTGGGAGGGGACTTTGATTATGTTAGTTGCTTTCTCAATACAGTGGGAAACATAGATGAAGTACATGGTTGGTTTGCGTGATGGACTGGGCTATGCTCATGATTCTCTGTAGTTTCTTGCTGGTTTAGTAAGAGCAATTACCATACCACACTGTGATACATCCAGATAGGATGCTTTCTATGGTGCATATATCAAAATCTATAAAAGTCTTTATGGACATGCCGAATTTCTTTGGCATCCTGAGGAAGCACAAGTGTTGCTGTGCTTTCTTGACCATAGTGTCAACATGGACGGACCAGAGCAGATTGTTGGTGATTGTCACTCCCAGGAACTTGACACTCACGACCATCTCCATCTCAGCAGCATTGATACAGACAGGGTGTGTCCTCCTCAACACTTCCTGAAGTCGATGACCAACTCCTTCATTTTGCTGACATTGATGGAAAGATTGCCGTCTCTACACCATGCCGTTAAGCACTCTATTCCCTTCCTGTACTCTGTCTCATCATTGTTTGAGATCCAACCTATAATGGCTGTACCTTTACAATTTTGTAAAAGGAGTTAGGGCAGAACTTGACCACCTAGTCATGTTTGTGTGGAAGGAGGATAGTAGGGGGCTGAGTACGCAGGGCACTGGTGTGAAGAAATAATCATGGAAGAGGTATTGTCGCATCTCCTTACTGACTACTTGCACACTCCAACCCCACAGCAAAATTGGACAGCAAGGTGCCAAAGTTTGGTGCGGTACTGCTTCTGCAGACAAGAGCTGCAAAACTGATTCAGAGATAGTAAAGCAGTTTAACTAGATGCTGACTATATATTCCAGGGGTGATTCTTGATTAGAACACAGAAACCAGAACTCTGCTAGTTTTGAGAGAGTCTGTACTAACACCTTAAAAATCCATGGATCAATAAAGTTTAATAGAAGCAGGTAAAGCTACAGAAAGCAGATTATAGAAGAGACCAAAGGCAGTACGGTTTGAGAAAATCAGGCAGGGAAAGATGCAAGTTGAGAAAACGCTGGCAGTGTAGACTTAAAAGCAGAGATCATGCACAGTGATTAAGACAATAAAGACATGTTGAGAAGATGGGTTCGAGTTCAAATCAAAAGGCCAAAAACACATCCGTTACTTGTACCTAAAATATTGCCTTTATTCGTGATCTATATAGTGTATGACATTTGGCACCGTAGGCCATCTCTTCCTGTTTCAACACTGAATATATCACCACCAAACCTGAAATCGCCACTCAACAAAGCAACAAATTATAAACTAGCAGAAGTGGGCCAACAGAATAATAGCATAAATCTCCACCTACATATCTAGCGCGCACACTGTCAGAACATAACTGAATACAATGCAGCAAAGTAAACCAGATGAAGGAAAACAAAATTGATGCTGACCCGCTGCTCAGGCTATGCTAAACTCTATCACAGGATATTTTCATTTGTAAAAATTTAAGGTAGAGATAATCTACACACTGACTTTAACAAACCTAGGAAAAATTTCAATCATTTTACACGGAGGCACACTGAAACAAAAGCACAAAGGAACATAAAGAAAGTATTATTCTGAACAAATTCCAATTGTGCACATACAACCTATCCACACAGGGTACATGCTCAACTTTGTATCGAAATGGACACAAAAATAAAGTAGTTTCCAAAAAAATGGACAACAGTATAACAATTCATGAAAACTTTCTAAAATTTGATCAGTACAAAGCCAACTGCAACAAATGTTGCCCAAATACTAACCTTTCACTCACTTCTAAAAGGAAAATCTGACTACAGTATCCATAACCTTCGGGACCGTTATTTCAAATCAGATACTGTTCATTTGATTTAAGAACAAAAACATGAAATACATGATCAGACATTTCCTTGATCAAACAGAACTAGATCAACTGCTGCAGTCACTCACTCCCATGGAGGATAGTTTGTTTGAATTTTTAAAAAGTGCAGCTCCATGCTATCCTCCCGACATTCTACTCAATTAAAAACATGACCCTATAACTGAAGTTAAGCCAGACAATCTTCATTCTATACTCTCAGTTATTTGATGCCCAGTACTATTCACATCTATGTCAGGCAAAGACCATCTGCAACTCAAGAGAATCTAACCATCTCCCCATGACATTCAAAATCATTGCAATCACTGAATCCCAAACAGCAAAATGCAGCGATTACCATGACCAAGAAACTGAACTGCATCTGTGTGTATAAATAGGATAGCTACAAGAGCTGGTCAGAGGTGGGGAATACTGCGGCAAGTAACTCACCTCCTGAAACACCAAAACCTGCCCACCATCCACAAGGTATAAGTAAGGACTGTAATGGAATACTTGCCACTTGCCTGGACACATGCTACTTCAACAACAGTCAAGAAGCTCAACCCCATCTAGGACACAACATCCCCGCTTCCACTTCATATCGACCCACATATGGGTACTATAGTGTGTGTATGTTGCTGTTTAAAGCGTGGAAGGAGCTCTAATCCAGCAATTGCTATGTCTTAAATGGTGTTGGACTTCAAGAGTATACTTGGAACAGCACTGATCAAAAAAAGTGGAGAATATTCCACCACACTCCTGACCGATGTTCCCACTCAGTCACCAACCACACAACAATCTAGAATACGTCAGGGGCGCTTACTCACACAGCGTGCAAACAACATTCCCTTTGAGGAATGTTCACATGGCAATTCTAAAGGCATTATGCAGTGTAACAAGCAGGCCATGCACAGCAAACAGAAGCTAGAAGAAAGTAATGATGCTGACTTCTGCCTCACAGATGTTGGAAAGCCTATGGGAAGTCACTTGGTGAGTATTCAGCCTCTGGCTTGCTCTTGTACTCAGTATTTGGTTGGTCCAGTTACGTTTATGTTGATGCTGGGTTTAAACAATGATAATGCTGCTGTAAGTAAAGGAGGATATTATAAAAATACTTATCTTGCTGGAGGTGATCATTGAGTAACTGAGTGACATAAGCACAAATCGAAGCTACTTAAGAACATTGATCTGTGGAATTGTCAGAGCTCTTAACTAATGCAAAGTTTGTCATCTAATGACATGAAGACAGTAGTTAGTACAGAGAGACTAAAAGATGCAAACTACACTTTGTGATTTTTCCCCTCCCCATTACTTCTGAAACTCTCAGTGAAACACCCAGTTTTTAAAAAGACAGAATGCAATCTACAAGTCAGCCATTCTTAGTGTTCTGAGAAGTGAATCTAGTGAGTGGTTCCATTCCTCAACAAAACAAACAAAAACATCACAAAAAGAAAAATAAATTTGCAAAGTCTACATTTCTAACCAAAACCAAAGTAACACCTAGAGGGCTAAAACTACATCGAAAATATTTCATCCTGATATGAATTGGAGGGTTTGATGAAAAGACGTGTAACTGCTATCCTGGAATTCTTCCCTGTCAGGCTACATTTTTCAGGAAGGTGCTCACAGATTGAAATATTGCAACAGTGAGTGTCTGTTCCTGCTGGAAAATGGTAAAATAAATAAGCAGTGTTGGCAAACAGGAGGTTGGCTGAAAACTTTAAAAATCACGAGTGGTTTTCATCGTGCAAATAAAGAGAAACTAGCATTGAAATCAGAGGGTGTAAAAATAGATGAATGGCAAAAGAAACAAGAGGTACTTGTGTAAAAAAAAAACAAAAAGGTTACGGGCAAGGAACATGGTGTGGGATTAATTTGTATTATTTCATGAAGGGCCAGACCAGGTACAATGAAATGAATAACCTCTATTTGTGCTGTACCATTCCAAAATTTTTGGAAAAAATGTTCCTAATCTTTGCCACAAATTCTCCTTTGGTCACACTAGACTTGCTCATGATCCTTATCGATCACATTCATGGACAGTAAAAACATGATTAGAATTCACAATGACTCAAGTTTCACCAGAACTTCTCAAAAAAGTACTTCTTTAACATAGCAGGAGAGTAAATAGATCACAACTTTGCAGAATATATAACAGAGATTTAATGCAGTTTTCGTTATCATACAAAAGTGGGATTAAGCATTTTGCAAAGAGAATTTCCAGCAGCTGTGACAAAATTCAAGAAGCTAGCAAAAAAAAGGTCAGGATTTTCAGAGTTTGAGCTAAGAACAGAAAATGAGATGTTGTTATGCTCCACAGATCAAGATATTTAGATTTCATATGACAGATGAAGGAAAATTGCCTCATTTTGGCATCTTACTCCTAAAGCACAGCAACTAAAATCCAGCAGAAAAAATCTAAAACCCTTGGCTCGCATTGCCTCGGATGACGAGTGAAAGCTATTTAAAACTACTTAAGTTAAATTATTGTGATTCTCATGAGTAAGAGCTACTGCACTAGCATTTGTCAGTAACTGCACTATTTCAGTTTAAGGGCACCACAGCAATGCTGAAATATCAAAGCTCCCACTCTTGCCAAGTGGTAAGAGATCGCTGACACTGCCATACAAACTCCCCCACCAAAATTCTGAACACAAACATGACAAAACATTGAATTTTACAACACCTTTATCTTCACTCTATTGAAGGTAAGATCGTGATACGGTACGGCTGCACAGGTAGTGGCAGGCCTCCAGTAGCTCAGCCAAATAATGACCTTTCCCACAAGAACTTGAACAGTGTGTTCTGGCTGCCGATTTAGCTACAGCAAACTTATTTCGTTCTCACCTGGCACTTTCATTTTACACGCGGATCCTTCAACAGGGATCACTCCTCTCTAGCATTTACCATTTTGCTAGCACTGCAGGAACCAAGTGTGATCAATCATCTTTGTGAACGTAGCAATCGAGTTACGGAGCCTCCATCCCCAATTCTTGAGCATTAAACGGAGAGGAGACAGACTGCAGACAGGAACAATCTTCCGTTGGATTTGCTAAAGGATTCCCATGCTCCTATGTTTTCTTCAAGTTAAAATGAGGCCAAGCTAAAATGTAAACAGTTGCCCTTCACAGCAATTTCAGTTTTAGCAAATTCACCGTAAACAATGCCAAATTAATACGTGTTGATCCTCTTAGAAAGCTACAGTGTTACATTGACTGCCATTTTTCACATTAGGACTGTGCTCAACTAAGATTACATTTTGTTTCATTTATTATACCCTTTAAACTACCAGGAGTGGTGTACAAAATTACACAGATATCATGGCCATGTTGACAACATCCTTTGGAAGATAAGTGATAAAACTGTTACAATTTTAACTAATTGAGTGAAAATCTTTCAGAGTATACTCAAGTTGAGCAACTTAAAAAGCTGCTCTTTTCCTTTGGATTTCTTTACAGTACTTCTGTTCAAGGCAAGCAATGTTTAGCAACAGTTTATAAACAAAAAAAAAGCCATGACTGGCATGTCGAATTGGCATTTTCTGTGTTAAAAGTCTCAACAATCAGTGGAAAATAACTTTAGTAAGAACATCCAAATGCCATATAACCAAATCTTATTTCCTTAGGAGACACTGGGAAATTAACTGTTTTTCCAGTTTACTGAATGAGAACGCTGTTCTTAACAGAAGTCCCATCAGAGACCTGGGATCTGATAAGGAAGAGGAAACAGGGAAGGAGAATAGACGGCAGCAACGTTAATTCTATATGGGAGACAGAACAATGATCCGGGTGAATATCCCTAAAATCCTAAACCCACACAACTTAGCTAAACCTTTGGAGATCAGTTCCTTCAGACTCAAGAGTGCAGCTTCAATGAGAGCACTACACTTCCTTTACAGTTTTTGGCAAGGGATTTCATGACTGCTGTGTGAAATTCAATTTATATTTCCCTGCATACTCTATGCTGTAGAGAGTAAACACAGGAGTTTAAACTGTAGTTCATCAGTTCAGTCGTACCATTTACTTGAAGAACCATAGCTATTCAACTGTGGAATTAAACTTGGATCACTCCCTATTTTAATTCCATATTAATTTTACATAATTAAAATAACCAAATAGAATGAAAACATAGGAGTAAAAATGGAAAACATGAATAAGAAAGTAACATTCCCACAACAAGCTCCCAGCTGTTGATTTCAGAAAGACTGCGGCAAAGAATCCGGAGCTAGCAAACTGAAAAAGAACTGGCGTATACATGCCTTTCATAGCCTTAGGACTTCCCAAAGCACTTGACAACCAAGGTAGTATTTGTGACGTGTACATTACTATTGGAATGCTAAAAGGCAATGTAACTGCATTTTTAAACAAGTACACGTGAACACGTTGAAATTGGTTGGTCCAATGTAGCACCTATCAACTGGGAACAGTGTGACTAAGATAAAATAATGAGCAGCAGCTTAATGTCATAACAGATGCAGTTTGCTATCATGCAATTACAAGGGAAGGCATGCTGTGTGGCTGAAGTAACAAAACAGGTCCTAACGTGTGAGAATTACATTAAAGGTAAAAGCTAAAAACAGTGGAACCACGTATGGGAAAAATTAAATGCAAGTGCACACAAGAGGAAAGTTGTGGAATATTTACATACAACCTTATTGCGACTACTGTCCGCACAAGGTTTTTAAAAACAGAAGCAACCTTTCAAATCAGGCCATCACCAAAAAAAAAAGCACTGTCATGAAGAATTTAACAAAGTACACACCAGATAGGCGAACTTCTCACACAACGTGCACTTAAAATGTTTTAAAAACACTAAGCAACTATCGATTTGGTTCTTTTGAGGTTGTATATCGAGAAAATTATTTCAGTGATAGAATGGCAAACTGCTGGTGGTAGAAGCAACTCGTGATGAATTAACTGCTCCGAACAGTGAAAAGCCTCGAGTGAAATTTTTCTTGTGCATTGCTGCTGATACGCTAAGTCAAGTGTACAACAGTAGGTTCACAATGTGCTATTTTTGTCTCAGGTTATATTGTCGTAACTGCTCAGCTCACTTTCCTCCAAAAAGAATTGCAATCTTAAGTGAAGCCTAAGAGAAATCTCACAGCTTGTAATGAAATCATTCTTTCGAAATCTCAAAGTGGCAAGACCTCAAATTAAATCTGAAATATTTTCCATTGGATGTCAAAACTTGCCAATACCACCAAATAAACAAAATAATAACAACTTAATTTTTGCAAGATTTGTACTATTTTTAGTTGCTGTCTGTAGAATATCAAACAAGATCACCAGCAGGTAACAGTGCAGTCACTTTCTATCCTCTCTTTTCATTCCAGGGAAAACTGTACAGGCAGGGCACCGTATGTATCATACAACTTGTCAGATATTTTTATCCTCTCCCTTGACACCTTGTCTAAATGCCCGATTACAAAAGGTCCAATTCAACTTTAGTTGTAGTAGATGTATTATATGCATGTATTCAAAGACTGAAAACCTACATATGATGAGAATGTTTTTGGTTTTTAAACTGGAAATTACTTGTCTTAAAATCCAACTGGTCCAGCAGTGGCAAACAAATCATTAGATTCTCAAATTCACAGTGATCATCTTAAATTCTCAAATCTAAGACAGGAGAGGCAGGATAGTTGCTCCTGTTATGGAAAACAGGGCATACCTTCCTACACTGTAGTCTTCCCAGACAAGTGACCCTCAAAGGAAGGAATTTAAAAAAAAACCAGATGATACAACAAAACACTAAGAGATTCTTACAAATCCCTCAAAGTCGGGTATAGCTATTGTGCTATCTGCCCTTAAATCAATATAATTCCAATATATTCCATTGTACTGAATGCCCAAATACATATCTTAGCATCAAGGCTTTATTCCAAAAGATTAAAAACAGAAAAATGTTCAAACTGACATATAACATTATAGTAATTATTAATTCAAACATAAAAATCACTTACGATGACTAAGCAACAATTGTTTTTCCCCCGGCCTTTTACAGTCACATTTTAACTTTTTTTTTGTAAACCCTAATTTGAATCATCCTATGGAACTCCGCAAATGCGTGGGAGGGAACAGGCACCCATCATGTCCATAATGTAAAGTAGAGTTTTAAAGATACGAAAGGAGCAACTTGGGGTTTTTAGACCCACATGAAACATGGATGTGGGAAGAGGAGAAAAAAAAATGTATTTGGTCTTCCTCAACTCCCAATTTGAGACTTGCTGTATGTGCACACTGTGAAGATATAGGAGCAGAATTAAGCCACAGGGCCCACTGAGTCTGCTCTACCATTGATCATGGCTGATACGTTTCTCAACCCCATTCTCCTGCCATTTACCCCTCCCCCTCCATCCCTTGATCCCCTTACTAATCAAGGACCTATTTGTGTCTTAAATACACTCAATTGTTGGCCTCGACAGATTTACAAGCCTCTGGCTGAAGAGATTACTCCTCACCGCAGTTCTGAAGAGGAGAAAAAAGGAACATCAATGAGGCTTTAAAACGGAGGTTAAAACAATGTGAATGAATGTTTTATTAAAGAAAAGTCAATTGGGCTCACAAAACATACACAAGGCTGGGGGTTTATCGGTGTGTGTGCGTGTCAAAGGCAAATCTTTCCACCTGGGGAAGGGGGAAGAAAAGAGAGGGAAAGACTTTCTCTTGAGCAAGAGAGGCAGATTCTGGTGAGGGGAAAGTGGGCCTCAGCTAAACCCGGAACGCTGTCTCTCAAAGTCGAAAGCAAAAACAAAAGCACCCATGGAGTCAAGAGAATAGTCGGTCGAATGAGGAAAACTGAAGTGCTTTCTCTTTCGGCGTGCAGGAAGGAAAAAAAAATAGCAGCCGAGATTGGGAAAGGGGACGGGAAAAGGAAAAGACCCGATATAAAGCCCGGGGATCACATTCCACCCCCACCCCAGCTGCCTGTTTGGGCAGGGGTTTGGAGAAAACTATGTGTAGGCCGCAGCCTCGGCCTTTCCTACTCACAGGGTCCTCGGCTGCCCGTCGTCCTCCATCATCATGGCGGGAGCGTCGCTCAGGCTCGGAATTTTTTTTGGCTCTCGTTTGGTTTTATTTCGACAACGGGGACCGAACGAAGCCAAAGAGAAAGTGGAGAGGGGGCAGGGGTTGTCGTTCGGTCTGGTCTGAGCCGGGGCTCAGGGAGGGAAAGGGAATTGGGGGGGGGGAAGGGGGAAATAACTCCACAGACACCCCGAGAGTGAGAGAAAATGGCCGCCCGCCGCACTGCGCTTGCGCCCGGGCCTCCCTCCCCATTCAGCGCGCAGACGCAAGACCGAGCCGGCCTCCAACCACACCCCCACTGTGCGCAGGCGCATGACCGGATCCGGCTCCAATAACACCCCACGGTACGCAGGCGCAACACCGGATCCGGCTCCAACAACGTCCCTCAGTACGTTGGCGCAGAACCGGGCCTGGCGCTGCTCCCCTCTCCGATGCTGGCTAACCTCGTCAGTGCGCACGCGCAGATCCGGACCCGGATCCACCCTTCCTCAGTGCGCAAACTCAAAAGGACTATTTCCTCCTTCCCTTACCCAACTCTCAGTTTCAGGCGCAAACTTTTCTCCAAAGTTTCTAGCTCTCTGATTAAAACTGTCTCCTGCCCAGGATTTTATGTCTTTTTTTTAACTTCCACTTTTACTCATATGCTAACAGCAGAGCAACCTGGATTGCTTTATATTTCCTTTCAAATATTACCTGTTTCTCTGCCTACAAATGCATTTCATTCGAAATAAATTTTACGTTGTGGTCATATGGATATTCCTAAGATCTTTTTTAAAATGCTGAACAATTTGTTTTAAATATATACGTGTCTATGTTTGTCATTAAACATATTTATAAATTAATTTCACTTTGATCTCAAGAAGCTCCATGGCCCGTTTCATTGATACACATCCACAAACATCCACTCGCTCCACCACCGATGTTCAGTCGCAGCAGTGTGTACCATTTACAACATGCACTGCGGTAACTCATCAAGGCTCCTTAGCACCTTCCAAACCCATAACCACTGCCATTTAGAAGGACCAGAGCAGCAAATACACGCAAGTTTCTCTCCAAGTCAGTCACCATCCTGACTTGGAAATATATCGCCAATTCCTTCAGTGTGTCTGGGTCAAAATCCTGAAACTCCCTTTCTGTGGGTCTATCTACAGCACGAGGATAGCAGAGATCCAAGAAGGCAGCTCACAACCAATTAATGCTGGCCCAGTCAGTGACAGCCATACCCCAAGAGTGAATAAAAAATGTTTTTATTTCTGCATGGCATATGCATGAATATTTACATGTGTGTGCATATTGTGTATACCAAGAAATCCATTTAATTAAAATTAGTTTCACTTTGAACAAATAAAAATCTTTCACAGGCTGTGTTTCATACACCAATGCATATATCAAATATACACAATATTTCTAACTTCATTTTGATCCATATGGAGGTATTTTTGTAAATCATTATAATTTCTTTCAGGAGATGTCAGTGTCACCGGCCAGGCCAGCATGTGTTTCCAATCCCCAATTTGCTCTTGAGAAAGCAATGGTGAGCTATGAATCTTGAACTGCTGCAATCCAGCCGGTGTGATTCGGTCTGCAATGCTGTTGGAAAGGGAGTTCCAGTGCATTGACCCACTAACAGTGACCCGACAGCGACATAGTCTCAAGTCAGGATGATGCATTGCACGGAAGGGAACTTGTAGGAGGTGGTGCTCGCTTAGATCTTTTGCCCTTGTCCTTCTAGATAGAAGTGGTCATGGGTTTGTAAGGTGCTGTCGAAGGAGCCTTGGATGAATTACTGCACTGCATCTTGGAGACGGTACACACAGCTGCTACTGAGCATCAGTGGTGGAGGGAGTGGTTATTTGTTGGTGCTAAACAAGCAAGCTGCTTTGACCTGGATGGTGTTCAGGTTCTTGACATTTTGTTGGAACCACATAAAAATATATTGATTGATGAATTGATTTATTGTCATGTGTACCAAAATACAGTGAACGGCTTTGCCAATGAGCAGTACAGGCAGATGATGTAAGCAAAGGACGTACAGGTCAAAAAGACTTAACAGAGGCATACAGGTTACACTGCACAGGATGTGTGCTAGGCGAGATCAACATCATCAAGATCAGCATTATTTAAGGCTAGAGAGTCCATTCATCAGTCTGATAATGGCCAGAAAGAAGCTGTTCCTGAACCTGCTGGTGAATGTGTTCAGGCTTCTGTACCTTCTGCCGGACGGAAGAGGTTGTAGATGATCATTACCAGAGTGCAAAGGGTCTTTAATGCCGTTCCGTGGCAGCGAGCCATGTAAATGGAGACCATGGATGGAAGGTTGGCTTTCGTAATGGTCTGAGCTGTGCACACCACCTTCTGTAGTTTCTTACTGGGTCCTGGGCAGAACAGTTGCCGTACCAAGCCATTATGCACCCAGACAGTATGCTGCGACGGTGCATCAGTATAGAAGTTTGTAAGAGTCCCTTTGGGCATGCCAAATTTCCTGAGCCACCCGAGGAAGAAGAGGCGTTGTTGTGCCTTCTTGACTGTCACATCTCCATCCAGAATCCAGGACAGGTTGTTGGTTATCATCACTCCGAGAGACTTGATGCTCTTCATCCTCTCAACACCAATTGCATTGATGTTTTCCTTCTTTCTTTCTGAAGTCAATGATCAGTTCTTCAGATTTGCTGACATTGAGAGACAGATTATTCTCATTGCATCACGTCACCAAGCCCCTTATCTTCCTAAAGATGTTTATAAAAAGAAATGTCTAGAAAAAAAACTATACATGCAGAATGGTACATTTTTATCTAAATATGTATAGATAAATTTTATTTCAAATATGTAATTTATATTTAGAAATAAATACATTTCACATGAATAGAAAAACACAGTAAACAAAAAGAGAAATAAATATGTAAAAGGAGAAACATGTTCAAATTCATGGGATATTGGCACCAGTAATGGGGAAGCAGGGAGCTGTTCCATTGGTATGGGCTCCATCTGAATCATGCTGGGACCAGAGTCCTGATGAACCACATAACTAGGGCTTTAAACTAAAGGAGGGAAGTGGGTTCAGTTGCATGAAGAATTATGAAAAAATGTTAAAGGGGGAGGGCTCAGCAGATGTTACGAAAGCTTCCAGAACAAGTAATAGGACAAAGTGTATGGAAAGGGTCAGGAATCTAACTTCAGACACAGCAGTTGAGGGGCAACTGTCAGGAGGGGGCTGTCAATACGGGCTGAGGGTGTCATACATATAAATACACATAGTACACAAAACAAGATGGATGAGCTTATGGCACAGATTGAAATTGGTAGCTACAATGTTGTAGGTATTACAGAGACGTGGCTGCAAGGGAATCAGGTCTGGGAACTAAAATATCCAAGGATACACGTCCTATTGAAAATATTGTGAGCAGTTTGGGCCCTGTATCTAAGGAAGGATGCGCTGGCATTGAAGGGAGTCAAGAGGAAGTTTACAAGAATGATCCCGGGAATAAAGCGTTTGTCATATGAGGAGTGAGTGAGGACTCTGGGTCTGTACTCGATGAAATTTTAGAAGAATGAGGATGGATCTAATTGAAACTTACAGAATACTGACAGGCCTAGAGTGTGTGGATGGGGAGAAGATGTTTCCACTCAGTAGGAGAGACTAGGACCCGACGGCATAGCCTCAGGGTGAAGGGACCGGCCTTCAGAACTGAGACAAAGAGGAATTTCTTCAGCCAGAGGGAGGTGAATCTATGGAACTCATTGCCTGCAGAGGGCAGTGGGGGCCAAGTCATTGAGTGTATTTAAGACAGAGCCATGTAGGTTCATGATGAGTGAGGGGGTCAAGGGTTATGGGGAGAAGGCAGAGAATGGGGTTGAGAAAGACATCAGATGTGATCAAATGGTGGAGCATGACTCGATTGGCTGAATGGCCTAATTCTACTCCTTCGGTCCAAATATACATCAAATCACACTACAGTAAATGTCTCGAAATAACTCTTTTATCTCCTAGATTTGTCTTGGTGTGCTTAAGGAATGTATACAACTTTTTATCAATAGTCTGCGTTCATTTATGGAATGCATAAACAGTTTATTTTTGAGAGACGGTCTGAATGGCGCCGAACGAATGTATCTTTTAAAGTCACAGATCCTTTCAAAAGAAATCCAAAGCAGTCCCTCGGGCAAGAAAGCCGCAAATGGAGGCCGTTCGGCCCGAGGCGTCTAGCCTGGCAAAGGAGCTCGACCTCCTTCCTCCAGCAATCCCTTTCCCCAGCCCTCGCTTATGTTAACACGGCAATTTCACTTTCTTTAAGGGGTTAGCTTCTCCACTGCGCTGTACCTTTGGAGCGGCGGGCCGGACTGTTCCCATTCTGACCAGCCACCCAGCCGGCTTGCAAAGGTAAAAGTTTTGAATGGATGTGTGTGCGTGCAGGTTTGCAAACGAGAAAATGCTGCGCCGGAATTTAATTGCAATATTTAACGTAGATACTCTCTCTCCGACAGCAAGTTAAAAAAAAAGTTGCTTTTTAATCAAGGGTTTCGCTGCGCCGCCCGGGAATCGAACCCGGGTCGCAAGAATGGGAATCTTGCATGATACCACTACACCAGCGGCGCCTGATAGCCGTATACATTCAGAGACCAGCCTAGGGTGTGGTAGTAGGTCTCAAATATTGAGGTCTACCCTCACATTTTGCTATGCGGGCCACTTTCTTTCTCCTTCGCAATTTTCACCGTTTTATAACTCATCTGTAAATAAATAACACCATTGTGTGGAACTGCGTTTTGTTTTTGGCTTCTAGGGTTTTGAAGTTGGGCTGCTTGTTTTTTTTAAATAGGGTTGATTTTCTTTTCATTTTGCCCACTGCTTCAGTTCCTAGGGTCGTTCTACAGTTCAGAGTCCACAGCATGAAAACAGGCCCCTCAGTCCATAGTCCCACCTAAACTAGTCCCCACCTGCCTGCGCTTGGCCCATATCCCTCCAAACCTTACCTGTCCATGTACTCATCCAAATGTCTTTTCAATGTTGTGACTCTTCCCACATCCACCACTTTCTCTGGAAGTTCATTCCACACAATGACAGAACATGCTTAAAATTTGTGTTCACACAGGCCACAAGGCAGATTCAAGTTTAACCTATAGCCAGTATGGACAGGCCCAATGATTCGAACCAGGACTGGGAATTATCTGTCCATCCCTCAACACAGAGAGATCAGAGATAGTAGGAACTGCCGATGCTGGAGAATCTGTGATGACAAGGTGTAGAGCTGGATGAACACAGCAGGCCAAGCAGCATCAGAGAAGCAGGAAAGCTGATGTTTCAGGTCTGGACTCTTCTTCAGAATTGGGGAAGGGGAAGGGGATTCTGAAATAATTGGGGAGAGAGAGGGAGGCGGATGCAAGGTGGATAAAGGAGCAGATAGGTGGAGAGGAGACAGACAGGTCAAGGAGGCTCCATGTCCATCCTGGGCCTCCTCCAGTGCCACAACGATGCCACCCGAAGGCTGCAGGAACAGCACCTCATATTTCACTTGGGAACCCTGCAGCCCAATGGTCTCAATGTGGACTTCACAAGCTTCGAAATCTCCCCACCCCCAACCTCATCCCAAAACCAGCCCAGCTAGCCCCCGCCTCCCTAACCTGTCTGTCCTTTCTCCCACCTATCCACTCCTCCCACCTCAACCTCCACCCCCACCTCCTTCCTACCAGCCTCATCCCCGCCTCCTTGACCTGTCCGTCTTTCCTTGACTGACCAACCCCCATCCTAACCCCCACCTACATTCACCTTTACTGGCTCCATCCCCGCCTCTTTGACTTGTCCGTCTCCTCTCCCCTATCTGCTCCTTTATCCACCTTCCATCCGGCTCCCCCTCTCTGTCTATTTATTTCAGAACCCCCTTCCCCTCCCTCATTTCTGAAGAAGGGTCCAGACCTGAAACATCAGCTTTCCTGCTCCTCTGATGCTGCCTGGCCTGCTGTGTTCATCCAGCTCTATACCTTGTTATCTCAGAGAGATCTGACTTGTGGAGGTCGAAGCTGCAATGATTGATTGTTAAGGGAGTTAAGTTCTTAGAAGGAGCATTTCCTGATGTTCAGAGGCGTACCCCTGCAGCATCAACCCTGTTTCTCTCTGCTCACACCATTTTAAACAGTTCCATCAAATTCTCTAGTGCTTAACTTTCAGAGAATCTTTTCCAACTTTCTTCTAAGTTGTGGAGCGAAGGAACAAGCTTTTGCCAACACTCCCTCCTTCTCCATTTATTCCAGAGCTTTGAATATTTCCTGTTCAGATTGAGAGGCAAGAACTGAATAGAGTCACAGAGTATTACAGCACAGAAGGAGGCCCTTCGGCTAATCGTGTCCATAGCGGTCATTATGCACCTATCTATTCTAATCCCATTTCCCAGCACTTGTGTTTCAAGTGTTCAGCTCAATATGTCTAAAATATACACCACTGACCAGGACACCTCTTTAATCTTGCAGATTGTGCTGATCTGCCCTTGGCATCAGAGGAGAAATGGCTTGTGGGTGAACTGCAGCTCTTGAGCACCAGAGTTCAGGGGCCTCAGGTGAAGCATCAGCAAAGTGTCTCCCTGCAGCTCAGCTACTGACAGCTCAGGGGGAACCAGAGACAGAGAGAGAGTGTGAGAGATTGGGAGGGAGCACCTCACTGTGGCAGCCCAGGCTGCTGGCACCTGGAAGACCATCAGAGACCAGGCATCAGTCCCCAGGCAGGAGATGACCCTGCGGCATTGGCAGTCAGGGATGTGGATCCACAACTGCACAGGGAAGAGTGGCCCTGAAATTGCGATCGTGCAGTGAATCCATCTGAACCTTCCGTCTGCCTCCATGGACAGGTTGGCACTGCCACAGTGTGCCAGCTCCGGCACCCTCAGGGTCTGCTGCACACTCCACCACCCTAACCATTGGTCCCCAGGACTAATGTCATAACGACAAGGGGGCAGAGTACCTTGACCCAAGTCCAGGTGCTCTCTCTTCACGAGGAGGCAGTGCAGTGCCAGGATCTACCCAGTCAGAGGAGGAACCACACACAGTTTCAGCTGGGCCCTCCACACCTTCCTGAGCCTTGGAGGTCCAAGCAGGTCGAGGCAAGAAGACCCTCGGAAAGTCGGGTCTAGGCGCAACCCCACCAACTTCCACTCCTCCCCCTGCCTGGCATGGGGTCTCCCCATTACACCTCCAGGGCCAATGGGCTCCACCTCCAGAACCAGGGGGTGCACTGACACCTTGTGGCATGGAGACAGAGAGAGAGAGGAAAATTTATCGAGGGCACCTTGGTGGCATGGGCTGTTTCTGTTTCGTAAATATCATTGGCGCCATAAATGTTCATCTACCTCGTTCAAAAGTATCAAATGGAATCTATTTTCCAATACCTTTCAGTCCTGAAGAAGTCATACTGCACCTGGAACGTTCTCTTTTTTTCTCTCTCTCCACAGATTCTGTCAGACCTGTTCTGTTTCTCCAGCATTCTCTGTGCTTGTTACAGTCAGAGCCCTTGCTTATCGCTTAATGTTTGATTCAATCCATGCAGATCATTGAGAAATGTACCTCCATACAAAGGACCTAAATTTGATATATTACATCTACTGATTTGGGTGACAGGCCGAATGTCATTTTTTGGCTTGACTGCTCAATCTCTTTTCATTGCCTGTCTCTGGAATCAATCTTGCGAGCCTCCTCTGCACTGTCTTCAACGCAACCACATCCCTCCTCAAGTAAACTGTACACAATACTCCAGGTGTAGACTCACTAATGCCTTGCACAGTAGCAATAGCACTCTCCTACTTATGTAATCTATTTCTTTAGCAATAAATGCCAACATTCCATTTGAATATAAGAAACAGGAGTGAGAGTAGACCATCTGGTAGACCGTCGAGCCTGCTTCGCCATTCAATACGGGCATGGCTGATCTTTTCGTGGGCTCAGCTCCACTTACTCACCCACTCACCGTAATCCTTAATTCCTTAACTGTTCAAAAATCTATCTATCTTTGTCTTAAAAACATTTAAGGAGGTAGCCTCAACTGTTTCACTGGGCAGGGAATTCCACAGATTCACAACCCTTTGCGTGAAGATGTTCCTCCTCAACTCAGTCCTAAATCTGCTCCCCTTTATTTTGAGGCCTCGTTTCCCTCATTCTAGTTTTACCTGCCAGTGGGAATGACCTTGCTGCTGCTATTTTATCTATTCCCTTTTTATTTTGTATGTTTCTATCAGATCATTCCCCCTCAATCTTCTAAATTCCAATGAGTATACTTCCAGTCTACTCAGTCTCTCCTCACAAGCCAACCCTCTCAATTCTAGAATCAACCTAGTGAGCCTCCTCTGCACCCGCTTCGGTCCCATTACGTCCTTTCTCAAATAAGGAGACCAAAGCTGTACACAGTCCTCCAGGTGTGGCCACACCAGCACCTTATACAGCTGTAGCATCACCTCCCTAGTTTTTGCCTTCCTTGTTAATTGTTTCTCAAACATTCGAGATACCTTACCCTTCCAGAGTGATCAGGGCATGTTTCATGACTAAGGGCCATCTCCTTATTGCGTTCCATACAGCGGATCTGATCGGGGTTACCGTTACCCGACAAGATGGTTTCTAATGTGCCCTTTTTCAGCAGGCTGAACCAATGGCTTTGGCACTATTTACAAATTTGGCTGTTCATCTAATTGTATAGTGTGTATGACTGTTGGAATCCCGGTGTGTATACTCACCAGTGAGGGTATTTTTACTGTACACAATTGTGGAGAAGCTCCTGGCCAAATCCTCATTTGGGACACTGAAGAAAGTGAACTCTTCCATTTCAAACACAAATTTGTGAGCCGGATACAGCCCGTTAAGACGTGTAAGGAAATAATTACACGCAGCTAACGGATTCAAGTGTTGCAAATATTTCATCTACGTGTTAGAAATATGCAACCCCTCTGTCAATCAGAGTCCACATGTCAACCAATCAGCATTCTCCCCTCATGCAGCACAAATGCTGATTTCTCCCCTTGAATTGGGAATTCTTGCAAAGTGTCCTGATGAGCACAAGAGGGAAATCTTTGACATAAATTCTTTCTCGGCAAGGCTGGGTGAAATTGAGACAACAGGATGGAGGCTTATGCGGTGGGAGGTGGGGGGAACAGACAGGGTAGTGAAGCTGAGGCCACAAATAGATCAGCCACAATCTTAGTAAATCTTCTGATTATTATATCCTTGTGTTCATCAGCCAGATCCCGAGGTGGAAAAATGCACCAGCAAGTTCTGAGCCAATTATAAAAAATGAAACCTCCAGCAAGTCCATGAGGTCCCTCACCAACTTCTACATATACACCATTGAAAATATTGTGCCTGGGTGCATAATGGCCTGGTACGGCAACTGTTCTGCCCACGCCCGTAAGAAACTACAGAAGGTGGTGTGCACAGCCCAGACCATCACGGAAGCCAGCCTTCTATCCATGGACTTTCATCATGGCGGCCAACATCATCAAAGACCCATCACACCCCGGTAATGGTCTCCTACAACCTGTTCCGTCAGGCAGAAGATACAGAAGCTTGAACACACGCACCGACAGGTTCTGGAACAGCTTCTTTCCAGCTGTTATCGGATTGTTGAATGGACTCTAACCTCAAATAATGTGCCCTGCAATGTAACCTGTATGCCTCCAAGTCTTTTTGATTTGGATACCTTTGCTTGCTGTGATGTGCCTGTACCGCTCGTAAACAAAGATTTTCACTGTATTGTGGTGCACATTGATAATAAAACCAATCAGTTAAGACAGTGCCACAACTTTATGGAGGGCACACACCATTCAAATTACAATGTGCCAGATGGACTGTCTCTGTGCCATAAATGCCTCTATTTCCATGCTTTTCCCTGCTGATACGTTATCTTACATGAAGGTCGGAAGAGATCTCAAGCTTCCAGGCACCACTGGGTAATGATTGTGGTGATGCGCAGACTCGAAACACCAGGTGGCACTTCAGTCCTGTGGATCATTGTTCAATTGTCAGTGTTGGGTGAAACCGGAGAACGAGGCAGACCCTTCACTACTCCTCTGCTTTTCTCCACTGGAGACTTCGACGCCTGTAAATTGAAGGCGTATTCTGTTTCTTTTCCCTCTGACAGTGCAGCACGGCAATGGAGTGCCAGTCTCGAGTTTTGTGCTCCGCAACTAGGACTCGAACCCACGTGTGCTACCTACAGAATCACGGTTGGCTCACAAGAGAAACCCACCTTTCATTTCCGTTTGCTGCTGATTACTTGTCTCGAGGGACAGAGTGTGGTCGAGATACAGTAAAAATTCTGCAGTTTGTGCAGGTCCTGTGTATAACACGGCATTAGCCGCAAACAAAATCAGACATACAAAAGGGCTCCTGCATTTTATTTACATTTGTACACAATAATGTTAACAATTCAGAAAGAAATTTCACACAAGAATTGGGTACTTGATTTGGGGAAAGTGTAATTTGACGCATGGTTGGAATGACTGAGACAAGGTTACCTCCTCATGTGAGAGAACTTTCCAGGCTAACGTCTGTCACAATTTCTACCCTTCACTGGTGGGTGTGAGCTTAAACCTCTGTGAGCAGGCCCAGCCTCCTCTTCCACCCCTGACACTGCTCTGGCATTGTCCTTTGCAAAATACAATGGCTTGGCTCACTTAGAATATTTACTCCATCTCTTGCATTTCGAAAATTGGTTTGATGAAACCACGGGGAATGGATTTAAAAAATACATATATTCTTGGATGGGCAAGGGCAGGATTTGTTACCCACCCCTAATTGCCTTTCAACTCACTCGGCCATTTTGGAGGGCAGTTACTTGTCAACAATAATTTCTTTTAATTCATTCATGGAATGTAGGCACCACTGGCAGGGCCCAGCATTTATTGCCCCATTTCCCCGCCCCCCATTGCCCCCCTTGAGAAGGTGGGGGTGAGCCGCTGCAGTCCCGTGTGGTGTAGGGACCCCCACACAGTGCCCTCAGAGAGGGAGCTCCAGGATTCTGACCCAGTGACACTGAAGGAACGGCCGATATATTTCCAAGTCGGGGACGGTGAGGGGCTTGGAGGGTGAACTTGCAGGGGGTGGTGTTCGCACGTACCTGCTGCCCCTTGTCCTTCTGGATGGAAGTGGGTCGTGGGTTTGGAAGGTGCTGTCTGAGGGGCCTCGGTGAGTTGCGGCAGTGCATCTTGTAGACGGTACACACTGCTGCGACTGAGCGTCGGTGGTGGGGGGGAGTGGGATGTTTGTGGATGTGGGGCCAATCGAGCAGGGGGCTGCTGTGTCCCTGGATGGTGTTGAGCTTCTCGAGTGTTGTTGGAGCTGCCCCCATCCGGGGCAAGTGGGGAGTATTCCATCACACTCCTGACTTGTGCCTTGTCAATGGTGGGACAGGCTTTGGGGAGGGAGTCAGGAGGGGAGTTACTCGCTGCAGGATTCCCAGCCTCTGACCTGCTCCTGTAGCCGTTGTGTTTATGTGGTGGTCCAGTTGAATGTCTAGTGAATGGTAACTCCCAGGATGTTGATAGTGGACGGGGGAATTCAGTGATGGGAACGCCATTGAATATCAAGGGGCAATGGTTAGATTCTCTCTTGTTGGAAATGGTCATGGCCTGGCATTTGTGTGGCATAAATGTTATGTGCCACTTGTCAGCCCAAGCCTGGATTTTATCAGATCTTGTTGCATTTGAACACGGGCTGCTTCAGTATTTGAGGAGTAGCGAATCGTGCTGAATATCGCCACTATGAGGGAGGGAAGGTCAGGATTTCTTTCAGTTTTAGATTCATTGATTTAAAGTGCCAGTAGCCGCAGTGCTGGGATTCAAACCCCTGGTCCTAGGGCATTAATCAGGACGTCTGGATTACCATCCCATTACCACAACACCATCCTTCCACCCACTGTTGGAGGGGGTTCATTAGCCAGACACCGAAGGCCGCCATGTATCCTCCAGTGGCAGAGGGGGGTGGGGCTAGCGCCTGGAGACTGTCTACGACGGGAAGCTGGGGAGGGGGAAGAACCGGGAGATCCTGTGCAGCGAGGACTTGGTGGTGTCCGGCTCGCTGCTCCGCCGGAAAGGGACATCCTGCTGCTGGCGTCTACGCATGAGCTCTTCCTCAAGGATCTGCGAAAACACAGCAGCAACCTCAAAGCTCCGGGAACGGGGAGAGTAAACTTGCACCACAATCAGATCATCACCCACAACAGAACACTGTGCTCGCATTCCCATTAGGTGAGGCAATGAGCAGACCATTCGGCCCCTCAACGCTGTTCACTTTTCAGTCATGGCACGTGGGCATTGCTGGCTAGACCAGCACTTGTTGCCAAGAGGGCAGTTCCGGTTCAATCCCATTGCTCACGTATAGGTCAGATTTCCTTCCCTAAAGGATATTTGTGAGCCAGGTGGGATTAGACTCTCATTAGACCTGCAATGCCAGATTTTTATTGAATTCAGATTCCGCCATCTGCCGTGGTGGGATTCGAACCCAGAATGTGACCTGAGTTTCTGGATTAACAGTCCAGCAATAATGCCACTAGGCCATCATCTCCACTGGATCCTAACCCAAAGTGGTGTAATGACTGTGATAAGGTCAGCCAGGTGGACCTCATAGAATAGGAGTTCCCTGATTGGGCTGTTAACATGGTTCCAATCAGGGAGCCCTGGCTGACAGATATAACCAGGAGTGTTAGAGGTTCTCTCTGGGAGCTGGCTCTGAGGGAGCTGGATCAGTGTCAAGGACCCTCCACATGTAAATAAAGGGTGACATGGTGAGGGGATACCGGTATCTGTGGAGTTATTTTGGGTGGGCCTGGAGGTAAAGAGGGTATCACGGATAGATTTTTAGACAGGCCCTTTCCAAAACACGTGGGGCAGTAGCTCAGATCTTTGACATTACCTTTTGAGGAGCGATCTCTTCTGCCGCTTGGGGAAAGGGACTAACTTTGGATGTACATTGTACCTTGCCCAGCCTTGGAAGCAGGGAGACTGTGCTGGGAGCATGCCCTTTAGCAGAGAGGTGCGGTGGGGCACTGTTCGGCTTTCTTGGGCCTTGCAGGGTTCAGTTGGATGAACGTGACGTTTCTCTGAATGGGTTGCCATTCTGATGCAATACTCCAAACAACAACAACTTGGATTTATTTGGCCTCTTTAGTAAACATTTGGGGGCACTTTGGCAGTGGGGAGGCAATAACAGGTAGCAAGTTGACCCTAAGCCCAAGGAGATATTATATCAGGCTGACCATTAGATTAGACAATCAGCTCTGAAGAGAGATGCAATTGGATGGCTAAGAGGAAAAGACAGGAGATTCGTCCCAGCCCAGTTGCTCTTCGAGTGAGGTCGAGAGTCGGCGAGGGAGGGAGGTCCAGAGCTTGGGGCCCAGGACGGCTGAGCAATTAATATCGAAGGCATTCTGATGAGAATGAGTAATGCGCATGTGTGTGTGTGTGTGTGTGTGTTTATGTGTACGTGCGTGTGTGCATGTATGTGCGTGCGTAAGTTATGTGTGCACGTGTGAGTGTGTGTGCATGTATGCACGTGCACATGAGTGTGTGTGTGCACGTGTGTGTGTGGTGTGTGTGTGTTTCAGTGCGTGTTATAACTACCTCTTTGCGGGATGCAAGCCTCTCCCTCCATTCCTTCAGTTCCATCGTGTGTTCCTCATCGAGTGTCTTCAACTTCTCTCGCTCCCGACTGACCAAGAGGCTCAATTTCTCATTCTGGCGAAAGGAGCAAAGAACTCAAGTCCCCTCCATGCTCAGCATTTCAATGTTTAGCTTTTAACAAGTTCCACAAGGTGGAGCTGTCCATTTGAGGTTCTAACCCACCAGAGCTTCCCAAAGGTCCGGGAGATCCCAGACCCTGCAGAGACTCGGAAGTTAATGCCACGGGAAGTATAAGCTGTGATGGCAAACTCTTTCTGTTGGCTACACGGTCAACGAGATGTGCTGGCCAGGTTGGCTCTGGTCTCCCATCTCTTGAGAAGGCGTGAAAGAGCCACCTTCAGTGGATCTCCATAGTGTACAGTGCTCTGACAGTACAGTCTTTGAGGGAGCGCCAAGATGTTGCCCTTGGAACTACAAATGGCCAGCTGGGAAACAACACTGTATGCTGTAGTGTCCCAGTATGACGGACCCTTTACCCCATTTAATCTTAAATCATAGAGTTGTACAGCACAGATACAGACACTTCACTTCAACTCATCCATGCCGACCAGATATCCTAAATAAGTCTAGACCCATCATCCAGCATTTGGCCCATATCCCTCTAAACCCTTCCTATCCATGTACCCATCCAGGTGCCTCTTAAATGTTGTAACTGTCCCAGGCTCCATCACTTCCTCTGGCAGCTCGTTCCGTACATGCACCACCCTCTGTGTGAAAAAGTTGCCCTCAGATCCCTTTTAAATCTTTCCCCTCTCACCTTAAACCTACGCCCTCTATTTTTGGACTCCCCTACCCTGGGGAAAAAAGACCTTGGCTATTTGCCCTATCCACGCCCCTCATGATGTTATAAACCCGAATAAGGTCAGCCCTCAGCCTCCGATGCTCCAGGGAAAATAGCTCCAGCCTTTTCAGCGTCTCCCTGTAGCTCAAACCCTGGCAACATCCTTGTAAATCTTTTTCTGAACCCTTTCAAGTTTCACAATTCACTCTGCGGGTGTCCTTTACTCTCTCCCCATCTCAGTCACGATCTATCTGACGGTGTAAAACTGAGAGAGGAGTATGTCGAAATGTCCAGGAGCCTCTTTGGGGCCTCGGTAGTGAATTACCTGAAGGTGCTGTAACTCCACCATGTTGGCGTCACATTGCCTCTGCAGCTCCTTGAGGTGAGCATCATGTTTTTGCTGCTGCCGCTGCCTCTCCTCTTTCTGACGAGCCTCTTCCTGAACTAGAAACTGGCAAAGAGAACCCGCTGGGATTAGTTCATGGCGCACTTCAGTTTGGATTGTTGGGTTTCTCTCAGTAATGGTGACAGGAAACTGCTTCACATGATGCCCTTTAAAGGAATGTGGCGTCCTTACCCGGTCTGGCTTTACCTGTGACATGGTCGAGGTATCAGCCGCCTTCTGAAATGGCCGAGAAAGCCACCCAGTCAAGGGAGGTTAGAGATGGGCAGTAAATGCCCGCCTTGCCATTGGAGCCACATCCCGCAAATGAAGGACAAAATCCAGCCTGTCGAATGGAGCGCAGTTCCTCGCCCTAAGTCAAATACCTAACCGTACTGTCTAATCCAGCACACCAGCCCTGAACCTAATGCGGGATATCAGCTACCATTTGTCTCCTTTGAGGGGTGGTCCCCCATCCAGAAGATCACTGCTGATCTGATTGTGCTCTGAACTGAGCTGTCCATTCTCCGAGAGAAAACTTCCTTCCCATCTCTGTCTCAATTGAGAGACACGCCCCCCACTCCACCACTCCCCCCACCCCCCCAACAAAACCCCACCTTTCCAAACTGTGTCCCCTGGTTCTGGAGACATTCTCTCGGTCTCCTCTCAGTCCAGCCCGATCCCTCAGGGTCATACATTTCAGTGATTCTTACAAACTCCAATGGGTAATGGGCCCGACCTTTCCCCAGAAGATTAAAACTGTTCTGAGGGAGGGTCAGCGGACCCCGAAACATTAACTCTGATTTCTCTCCACACGTGTGCGGCCGGACCTGCTGAGCTCTTTGAGCAACTTCTGTTTTTGCCTCAGAAGACAAAACCCTTTCCATTTCCAGGAATCAGCCAACCTGAACTGCTCTCAAGGCAAGAAAACCGAATGTATTGTGCGGGCTCACCAAGGCCGTGTAGCAAGACTTCCCAAATTTTAGACGCCAACCCACCCTCAATCCCCTTGCGGTAAAGGCCATCATGCCACTTGCATCCATAATTACTTGCTGTATCTGCATGCTAACTTTTTAATTTATGTCTTGGAGATATATCCATGCTGGTTGTCCCCCTGTGCCTGTGATATAAGGAGTGTGTAAGGGGTGGAGGGGGGGCATTAGCTGACCTGTTTGATGAGCTCCCTCTGCTCCACTGCCCCGACGGCCTTGATCTTCAGGCTCTGCTTGAAGAGGTTCAGCCTGGCCTTGCTGTCTTGCCGCTGAATCTTTGGCAGGCGTGCCCTCTCCTGTGCCTGGTGGCTCTTCAGGTCCTCCAGAAGGCCGGTGTGATCGTGGACCATTCTCTCCGTCTCCTGCGAGAGGAAGGCAGCAGCTCTTCATGTGCCCGAAAATGGGGAGAACCGTGGCGGTTTGCAAAATTGAGTCCTTCCGCTCTTTGCCCGCACCCCAACCCCCCAACAACTGCCCCCCACCCCCAACACCCTTAGGGCCTACTTTTGTGATATTTGTAGGCTGACTTGTGGTCTACCTTTCTGGCAGGGGAGGACAAAGACTGGGACAGGTGTTGGGGCAACATATTGGGGGAGTGGTTTAGATCGGTGCACAAAGAGATTTTTATTTTGTCCTTTCATGGGATGTTTGGAAAGGCCAGCATTTGTGGTTGGGCCCTGACTGCCCTTGGGACTGATTGGCTTTCCAAGCTGTCTCGGAGGACACATCAGACCCAGTCGCCCCTTCGGCATTGCTGGGTCAAAAACCCTGGGACTCCCTCCCTAACGTCCCCGTGTGGGTGCCCCTACCCCACATGGACTGCAGCGGTTCGAGAAGGCAGGCTAACCCACCCCACCACCTCCCTCTGCCCCCACCACCTTCTCCTCAAGGTGGGGGGCAATTAGGGATGGCAAATCCATGTCAACTGAGAGGATATCCTCACTTCTGTTTTAAATGGGGCTTGGAAATGGTGACACTACCCCACCACCTCCCGCCCACACCGCCCCCCCCCCCAGTTCGAGATTCTCCCAAAGGAAGAGACATCCTTCCCCACACCCACCCAGTCAAATCCCTTCTCATGGGCAGGACTCGAGAGGGCACCAGACCATGGCAACACAGGGTGGGGTGGGGTTGGGGGTTTGGGGTGCGATGGGCAGCACCAAGATGTTACAAAGCTTGGGCACCGTCCCGACCACAGCCGGTCGAGGGCTGGATACAGACAGGAAAGGGCCACCGGCGTTGACAGCCACATACGCCAGCACAAACCAAACCCCCCCACCCCTGGACCCTGTGCCCTCCGACACGCTGTAGCTACAGGGGGGCAACTCCGACGGCTCACATTCGGATCCAGGCCCCGCCAGAACCCACCCCGGCTCCAATCCTGAGGAAGCCGAGCACGGGACAAACAGGAGGGACCCCCGCGGGCCATGGCCTCGCCCCCATCGCCGAGATCCCCGTTTTTTTTTGCCAGCTCACCTTGTCGTGCCGCTTGAGGAGCAGCTGCCTCTGTAGTGAGCACTGCTCCTTGACCTGCTGTTTGAACAGATGGTATTTCTCCTGGAGGTGCCGCTGCTCCACGTCCCAGACCACCGCCTCACGGTCTGTGGGAGGCAGGGGGGAGATGGGGGGAGATGCGGGCGGGGAGGGAGAGAGACGGAGGGGAGAGAGACAGGGCAGAGAGATAGGGGAGAAAGATGGGGGGGAGGTGTGGGGTTGGGGGGGAAGAGAGAGAGAGAGAGAGAGAGAGACACATGGGGGAGAGAAAGGGCAGAGATAGGGGAGAGAGATGGGAGAGGCGGTGGGGGAAGATAGGGGAGACAAATCGGTGGCGGGGGGAGGGAGAGAGACAGTGGGGAGAGACAGGGGAGAGAGATGGGGGAGAGGCAGGGCAAAAAGATTGTGGGGGGAGAGAGAGAGTGGGGAGAGGTAGGGCAGAGAGTTAGAAGAGAGAGGCAGCGGAGAGAGATGGGGAAAAAGATAGGGGAGACAGATAGGTGGGAGACAGAGAGAGACAGTGGGGAGAGACAGGGCAGAGAGATACGGGAGAGAACGGGAGAGAGAGAGAGACAGGGAAAAGAGATAAGGGGGAGAGAGAGAGAAACAGGGCACAGAGACAGGCCAGAGTGACAGGGCAGGGAGAGAGACAGGGGAGAGACAGAGGAGAGAGATGGTGGGAGAGACAGGAAAGAGGGGAGATATGGTAAACTATCTAGACAGGCAAACCAGCACCATCGCCACGTGTGAACTTTTAGAACGTTTTGCAAAGCTCCTGGAATAACTCAAAAAACTAGTCAGAAAATGTAATTGGCACCAGCAACTATTAACAACCTTAAGAATATGTGTGTGTCTGTGTGTGAGTGTGTGTCTGAGCGTGTGTGTGTGTCTGTTTGTGTGTGTGTGTGTGTATGTCCGCCTGCACATGCATGTTGTCTGTGCATGCATCTATGTGCATGTATCTGTATCAGTTGTGTGCCTACGTTTGTTTGTGTGCACACGGTGTGTTTTTGTGTGCATGTCTGTGTGTGTATCTGCTAGTGTGTGCGCCTGTCTGTGTTAAATATGTGTTCTGTGTTTGTGCATGGCCGTGTTATGTGTGTGGGAGTCTGTGCGTTTGTTTCTGCAGGGACTGAGTGCGGATAAAATCAGGTTTTATATGGCTTCATTTAAAAATTCTAATTCTTACTTCTAACATCTCACCATGGCCTCCCCGCTCCCTAATTCTGTAATCTCCTACAGCTGCAGAACCCTCCAAGGTCTCTGCACTCCTCTGTTCCAAAACACGCCGCACCCCCCCACCCCAATTCTGCCAATTGTTGCCTGCGCACGAAAGTCTGTAATTCCCTCCCTCCCTCTCTCTCTCTGCCCTGCTTCAAGTCGCTCCATAAGACTCCTGACCAAATACATTCTCAGGTACCTCAGAGTGGGGAGAAGGGTCACAATTTGTTTGAAGACACCCCTGTGAATTGCCTTGGGATACCAGAGGCACTATATAAATGAAGGCTTTGTTGACGGGGGAAACATCACCGCCGTGCGCAGCAACAAATGCGCCCGCACAGGAGAGCAGTGTTGATGTGAACACGCTGTGGCTCATTTCTGTTGCTCAGGGGATTAGCAGGGCTGGAAATATATCCAAAGTCTTTTCCCCAGGGTGAGGGGATAGGGGGGCATAGGTTTAAGGAGAGAGAGGGGAAAGATTTAAAAAGGGGCCGAAGGGGAAACTTTTTCACGCAGAGGGTGGTGCGTGTATGGGAGGAGCTGCCGGAGGAAGTGGTGGAGGCTGGTACAATGAAAACATTTAAAAAGGCATCTGGATGGGTATATGGACAGGAAGGGTTTAGAGGGATATGGGCCAATTGCTGGCAAGTGGGTTTGTTCAGTCCAGGAAGCCGGGTTGGTGCGGACGAGTTGGAATGAAGGGTCTGTTTCCATGCTGTATAACTCCAAGTTTTGTGTCTGTGTGTGTGAGTATGTATGTGTCTGTGTGTGTGAGTGCATGTGTGTGTGTCTATGTGTCTGTGTTTGTGTTTGTGTGCGTGTATGTGTCTGTGCGTGTGTGTCTGTGTGCGTGTGCGTCTGTGTGCGTGTGCGTCTGTGTGCGTGTGCGTCTGTGTCTGTGTGCATGTCTGTGCACATGTGTGTGTATGTCTGTGTGTGTGAGTATGTGTGTCTGTGTGTGTGAGTGCATGTGTGTGTGTCTATGTGTCTGTGTGTGTGTCTGTGCACGCGTGTGTGACTGTGCGTCTGTACACGCGCGTGTGTGTGTGACTGTGCGCATGTGTGTATCTGTGTGTGTGTATGTGTGTGTGCGCGCACGTGTGCGCGCACGTGTGCGTGCGCGTGAGTGAGAGTGAAGAGCGGTGTGATGTTCCTGACTGGCTGACAGATGTTGATACATCTCTATACTTCATGTATCTACTCCAGCTGTCTAGTGAGCTTACAAGGCACAAGAATTGCAACACCATGTGAAATTCCTCACCCACTTGCGAAAACCACATTTGTTGTGTTTTTGAGATAATAGGTACTGTTACTTTCAAATCCAAACTCTGCAACTTAAAAGCAGAAGACATAGGAGCAGAAGCAGGCCATTCGGCCCATCCAATGAGATCGTGGCTGACCTGATCATTCTCAACTCCACTTTCCTGCATTTTCCCCATAATTCTCGCTTCCCCTTACTGATTAAAAATCTGTCTTCACATCTCACCAAGAGAAATGAACTTTGTCAGGCACAGTGCAGGCACCTGATTTGACAACAGTTGTGCTGCGACAGTGAGGGACATCTACAAAGGCAGTGCCCCATTGCCTGTGTTGAGGTACCGAAGCATCAGATGGTAGGCCTGAATTTAGAGGGGTCCCAATACCCTTTGTAACTGTGTACTCTCACCTCTCTTGAGCTGCTGTCCCCTCATGAGCCTCTCAAAATCTGTGGAGGATATTTTGGTCTTCCTTTCCTGAACAATCATTTGAAGTCTCTCATTCAGCTCTTGTTGTTGCTTCTGGATGAATTCTTGTTCCTGGGAACAATGGAAGAAGTTGCAATGGTATAGCACCAGCGATGTGGACTTTGAGATTTGCGTACCAATACATCTTAATGTCGTTTGGTTTTAAGTTGGGGTTTTTGAGTTTTGACATACGGGTTTATCAGTGTGTGTGTGAAGAGTTTAATAATTAACTTTATTAGTATTCCTGCAGCCGTGCAGTTTAATTTCACAACAGTTCGAAAGAGCCAGCTTCGGCACAGATTTTATCTTTTATACTTTGGGACAAGCTGACAATTATGTTTTACCTGTTCCCGGGAATGTTTGATGGGGACCCCGTATAGGCATCTTTAACCTGTATCTAACCCTGTGCTGTCCCTGTCCTGGGGAGTATTTGAAGGAAGACAGTGTAGAGGGAGCTTTACTCTGTATCTAACCCTGTGCTGTCCCTGTCCCTGGGAGTGTTTGATAGGGACAGTGTAGACGGAGTGTTACTCTGTATCTAACCCTGTGCTGTCTCTGTCCCTGGGAGTATTTGAAGGAAGACAGTGTAGACGGAGTGTTACTCTGTATCTAACCCTGTGCCGTCCCTGTCCTGGGGAGTGTTTGACGGGGGGACAGTGTAGAGGGAGTGTTACTCTGTATCTAACCCTGTGCTGTCCCTGTCCTGGGGAGTGTTTGATGGGGGACGGTGTAGAGGAAGCTTTACTCTGTATCTAACCCCGTGCTGTCCCTGTGCTGGGAGTATTTGATGGAAGACAGTGTAGAGGGAGCTTTACTCTGTATCTAACCCCGTGCTGTCCCTGTCCCGGGGAGTGTTTGATGGGGGGGACAGTGTAGACGGACTGTTACTCTGTATCTAACCCTGTGCTGTCCCTGTCCCTGGGAGTGTTTGATAGGGACAGTGTAGAGGGAGTGTTACTCTGTATCTAACCCTGTGCTGTCTCTGTCCTGGGGAGTGTTTGACGGGGGAACAGTATAGAGAGAGCTTTACTCTGTATTTAAAACTTTACCTGCTCTGGAATGTCAATGGCATGTGGAATAACATTTGAAGAAAGAAAACTAATAATGATAATGGAACACTTACTTGCTTTTTGTCCTTCAGTGACTGCCGTTGTTTTGAGAATTCTTTAGCTTGTTGCGTTTTCAGGTGTTTAGCTTCATCGCGCAGTCGGTGTGCATAGTCTTGCTCTAGTCGATCAATAATCTGTCTGTAGTGCCGCTCCAGGTTCTCAATCTCATTGTCATAATATTGCTTTTTATTCTGTCCAGGTATAAACGACACAGGTAACATACAGAAATGTAAAGCTCCCTCTACACTGTCCACCTGCATCAAACATCTCCCAGGGACAGGGACAGCACGGGGTTAGATACAGAGTAAAGCTCCCTCTACACTGCTCCCCATCAAACACTCCCAGGGATAGGGACAGGGACAGTACGGGGTTAGATACAGAGTAAAGCTCCCTTGAAACACTGACTTAAAGCCTGTGAAGAATGGGAAGCGGGGTGCTGAGGTAATGGACAATTAGACAATATCCATCTCAGTTTGAAGATTGTGAGGCTCTGGAGGTGAAGCTGACAGCATCGGTCACAGCGGTGAGGCTCGAGCCTCACATAAAGTGGGTTAAAGCAGGCCAAGCTCAGCAAACAGCCCTAACACCGTGTCCATCCAGCTCACCATCATCTCCTGCTCGATTTGGCGGATCATCTGTTCCCGTTGTTGCTGCAGTTTCTGGTCGAGTTGGCTTTGCAGACGCTGCTCCTCTCTCTGCAGGAGCCGGAGTTCCCGCAGCTCCTGGCGCCTGTCACCAACCAGGGTCACAATCACTGAATATGTACAGCATGGAGGCAGGCCATTCGGCGCATCGAACCCACACCCACCCTCTGAACAGCACCCCACCCAGACTTTTCCCAGCCCATCCCTGCATTCCCCATGGCCAACCAACCCTAACCTGCACATCCCTGGGCACTATGGGTAATTTAGCACAGCCAACCCACCCTAACCTGCATATCCCTGGGCACTATAGGACAACTTAGCATGGCCAATCCACTCTAACCTGCACATCCCTGGGCACTATGGGTAATTTAGCACAGCCAACCCACCCTAACCTGCACATCCTTGGTCTGTGGGAGGAAACCAGAGCACCCAGAGGAAACCACACAGGCACGGGGAGAATGTGCAAACTCCACACACAGACAGTCACCCAAGGGTGGAATCAAACCCGGGTCCCTAGCGTTGTGAGGCAGCAGTGCTAACCACTGAGCCACTGCACGCCACACACTGCCTGACCTGCCAGTGGGGAAGGCTGGGGATAACATATGGGGGTGAAGTCACAGGGGTTACTGCCTTTGCACCAGCCCCAAGTCGAGGAAAAGACAGGGCCAATAAACGTAAACCATTTCCACTGGCTGGAGATTCTGAGTCTGAGAATTAGGGCTGAAATGTTTAGGAAAGATATTTGGAAGCACTTCGACATAAAAAGGGCGGTCGAGGTTTGGAATTCTCTTCCATAAACGGCAGCAGGTGCTGCGTCGGTTGTTCATTTGAAATTGGAGATTTTATTGAGCAAAGGGATATGGGCCAAAGGCAGGTATCTGGAGTTCCAGACCTCAGATCCGCCATGATCTCGTTGAATGGTGGAATCATCATGAGGGGCTGAATGGCCTCCTTCTGCTCCTAGGTTTGTTTAAGTTGGGTGGAGAGCAGAAAAAGAGGGCTCCCCGGCTTCAGAAATTGGCTTTCCTCATCCAAAGGTCAACGTAGGCTCCACGGTCAACAGTTCCATGTCATGACGTTTACACAGAAGCAGCATAAGGGGACAGGGGAAAGCCATTCAGCCCCTCAATGAACAAGCCCACTTCCCTGCAGCAACCCTGGGGTGGGTCTTGCTATTCCAAGCCCGTGGGCAGTAGAGGGGGAGGAGACGCGGTGTTGGGGGCTGCCTTGGTCACAATGCTGAGGTCTCCTCACCTGGCTGACCGCATGTCTTGGTCCTTCTTGTTGTCCTCGCTGACCACCTTCGAGGTGGTGACGCTGACCTCCACGCCATCCACCACAAATTTCCGGGTTTTCTTTAACGTTTTCCGCAGGGTGGGGCGATCCTGCAGGGCAGAGAGGGGAGTACTTTCGTGGGCGCCCTGCAATGCTCACTTGCCTGGCCGCGACTGTGCCCATCAGTAACTCTCCAGATCATTAGAAAGAGAGCTCACAGGAATCTTATTGCCGCTGGTTCCCCTCCCTTGTTCTAGCACCGTCCCCTGTGGCTAATGCAATCCCATTGTACTTTATACAAATCGCTGTGATATTGGGAGAGTCATCATGTCACTGGTCCAGTAAATCAGGGTCATTCATTGGAGAGTCATGGGCTTGAATGCTACCATGTTCAATTAGTTAATCAATTCTATTAATTGAATCCCTACCGCGTGGAAGCAGGCCATTCAGCCCACACCAATCCTTCAAAGAGTAGTGCACCCAGACCTAGCCCCCCTACCCTAACCCTATGACCCAACTAGCCTGCACACCCCTGGGCACTATGGGACAAGTTAGCACGGCCAATCCACCCTAACCTGCACGTCCCTGGACACTAAGGGACAATTTGGCATGGCCAATCCACCCTAATCTGCACATCCCTGGGCACTATGGGTAATTTAGCACGGCCAATCTACCCTAACCTGCACGTCCTTGGACTGTGGGAGGAAAGTGGAGCATCCGGAGGAAACCCACGCAGACACAGGGCAGGACGTGCAAACTCCGCACAGACTGACGGTGGAATCGAACCCGGGTCCCTGTGAGGCAGCAGTGCTGCACACTGAGCCACCGTGCCACCCGTTTGCTAACACACTCTGGAATCGAAAGGTAACCATGACCAAAAAAAAACCATCGTTGAATCTCATTGGTGCCTATCAGGTTCACTCATATCCTTTACGGAGTGATGTCTTACCGGTCTGGCATACACGTGACTCCAGGCCCATGCTTGACTCTTCACTGCCCTCTGAAATGGCTTAGTAAGCCACTCAGTTCAAGGGAGATTACGGATGGGCAACAAATGCTAACCTTGGCATTGACAGCCACATCCCATGGAAGATTAAAAAATGAATTACCACCATTGTGTTCTGCCTTGGTAAAACCTTCTTAACTATCCTGTTTTGATACCATCACCTTGACTACTTGTGATTACCTCTCTGCCTGAATTAGTTTGTACTGTTTTGCATTACATGTTATTTTGGTTCGACCCTCGTCACGCGGCTCTGATACCTATCATCTTATACCAGCCAAATGATTTGTCTCTAGCGTACCTTATTTTCGATTATTTGTGATCATTTCTCTGCCTTAATTAGTCGATTAATAGGTCACCTTTCACTGGTTACCTGTTAGCAGTTTACTCGCACTGTTTATATTAATGTGCTGAACTCTTGATTAGCTGCAAACATTTGTTATTTAGCCTGTCAACACCCTACTCATCAGACTATCTGCTGATGCTCTGAGCTACCTGCAATTATCTTGCAATGATCTCCCTGCCTGTATATTCTGCGCCTGCGTGCCTCCCTCTGCTTCACCTTACGAAGGAGCAGCGCTATGAAAGCTTGTGATTTTAAATAAATCTGTTGAGACTATGACCTGTTGACTGAATAACCTGTTGGGAATTGAGCATTGAGAATTTGCACGTCGCTTTTTTCGTCTCTGCACTTGAAGATATAATTTGCTGCCCATTCTTTAACAATCAAATCTGTCGTCTCTCTGCAGGCAACTGCGGATAAGGAAGCATTGAACAGCTCGTGGGGCAAAATACTCACTTGGTCGTCGAACGGGTGACCCTGCGTCTGGAAAAGGAGAGAGAGGACAAACAGTCAGCCACTGAGACGGTCGCTAAAATTGCTGGGGTTAGGGAAACGGCGAAATGTAAAAATTAACGGTGAGAGCAGAGAACGTTGTCACATTGAGTCACCTGTTTGGAAAACACACCACCAGGGCAAGGGGGGAAGCCATCAGATTCGATATCGTCAGCCGTAAATGGATAGGAACGTCTCCTTTGCCTGGTCTCCACCTCTTGCGATAGCTCGACACAAGTATGGATACTAGCGGATGGACAATATGCTTCTCGTTTCAGGACGGATAGGCCATTTGTCTCCAATCTTCCTGTTTCCTTGGAAATGGCTGGCTCAAGAAACTTCTTTTTAACAAAAAAATGGATAGAAAGCACAGAATTCTTTTTATTATGTTCGCAAATTTGTGCCTCGGTTCCCCCCAGGCCGAAAGCCAACCCCTCAGGCCCTGGGTCGAGGACATGCTGGCTTCTACAACTTAAGTTCCCAGTTTTGTTTGTCATTTGTACAAAGGATTTAGATGAGAAAGTAGATGGCATGGTTTGTACGTTTGTGGATGACACCGAAATTGGGGGTATAGTGACAGTGAAGAAGGTTCATGAACATTACAAAGGGATCTTGACCGATTGGGTCAGTGGTCTGAGTGGGGAGTGGCAGATGAGGTTTAATTTGGATAAAGGTGAGGTTTTGCACTTTGGTAAAACAAACAAGGGCAGGATTTATACAATTAATTGTAGGGCCCTGGGTAATGTTGTAGAACACAGAGAACTAGGGGTTTAGATACATAATTCTTTGAAGTTTGCATCACATGTAGACAGGGGGGTTAAGAAGGCTTTTAGCACGCTTGCCTTCGTTGCTCAGGCCTTTGAGTAGAGGAGTTGGGGATGTCATGTTGAGGTTGTACAGGACGTTGGTGAGGCCTCTTCTGGAGCACTGTGTCCAGTTCTGGTCCCCCTGTTATAGGGAGGATATTATTAAGCTGGAGAGGGTTCAGAAAAGATTTACCAGGAAATTGCCGGGAATGGAGGGTTGAGTTATAAGGAGGGGCTGGGACTTATTTCACTAGAGGTTGAGGTGTGACCGGACAGAGGTTTATAAAATCATGACGGGCATAGAGAAGGTGAATGGCAGGTGTCTTTTCCCGAGGGTAGGGGACTTCAAAACTAGGGGGTATATTTTTAAAGTGAGAGAAGAAAGATTTAAAGAAGACATGAGGGGTAATTTGTTTTTTACACAGAGACATGTGTGGAATGAACTGCCAGAGGAAGTGATGGATGTGGGTACAGTTACAACATTTGAAGGGTATTTAGATAAGTACCCGAATAAGAAATATTTGGAGGGATATGGACCAAACACAGGCAGGTGGGACGAGTTTAGTTTCGGATTATGTTCGGCATGGACTGGTTGGACCAAAGAGTCTGTTTCCGTGCCGTATGACTCTCTGACTCTGTAACTGAGGGGGTTCATAATCTGACCATGGTCACTACATGTTGTACTTGGCAAAGAGTTGGTGGGAGGAAGATGGAAGGAAGATAGGGGGCTTGTATTAAGCTGTACACTCACAACTAGCAGATGTCTCAAAACGTGCTTTTTTTTAAATGACGTAGTCACTGCAAAATAGGACGTGTGACAGCCAATTTATGCACAGCAAGCTCCCACAAACAGAAATGTGACTGTAACTGAGTGTTCTGCGTTTAGGGAGGGACAGACTTTGCCGGGGGAGAGCCCGAGCGGCAGAAGGATCTTTTGCAACCACTTTTATATCCAAATTCCATTTTGCTGCACCCAAAAATTGTTCTGATGGCTCAGTGGTTAGCACTGCCACCTCACAGCGCCAAGGACCTGGCTTTGGTTCCAGACTGGCTGTGTGATGTCTACACATTCTCCTTCTGTCTGTGTGGGTTTCCTCCAACAGTCCAAAGATGTGCAGGTCAGGGTGGATTGGCCATGGGATATTGCCCCATAGTGTCAAGGGAGGTGCAGGCTAGGGGGTTAGCCATGGTAAATGCGGGGATGGGGTTGGTCTGGGTGTGATGCTCTTCGGAGGGTCAGTGTGCACTCGACGGGCTGAATGGCCTCTTTCTGCACTGTAGCAATTCTTGGGGCAGGTGGGGCCTCTGTTTAACATCTCATGTGAGGAAAGGCTTGGTTGGAAGCGCTTACAATTCCTTGTCACTCCATGCCCCAATCCCGGGGCCTGAGCACAAAATCATGGCTGACTCTCCCAGTGCAGTGCTGAGGGAGTGCCGGACTGCCAGAGGTTCTGTCTTGTGGATACCTCTAATGGATGTAAAAGACTCCAATATCATTGTTTCGAAGAGAAGTTCTCTCCCAGTGCCCCGACCAATGTTTGACCAATATCCTGAATCAACATCACAGGAACAGGGGAGCTTATGACGGTATTATGATGACCATTGTCAGGAAAAACCCATCTGATTCACCCAGGTCCTTCAGGGAAGGAAATCTGCCACCCTTCCCTGATCTGGCCTACGTGCGACTCTAGACCTTGCAGCAATATGGTTGACTCTCAACTGCCCTCTGAAGTGACCCAGCAAGCTCTGCAGTTCATAGGCAACTAGGGGTGGGCAATAAATGCTGGCCAGCCAGTTTACACCCGTGAGTGAATTAAAAACAACAAAAAAATCACCCCATTAATGTTTGTGGAATCTGCCTGAGCGTAAACTGGCCCAGTGCAGACTGACAGTGACTTACAGCTGAAAGCTGTTTCGCACCGGTGCAAGGCAACCTGATGGGTGCTACACAAATGCGAATCACTTTAGTTTCGAAGTCAAGCCTCGCCCTTTTCCGCTGATTTGGAACCCCTACCTGTGTCAGCGGGGCCTGGTGGTGCGGAGTATCTTCACCAGTCGAGGCATCGTTGACCTTAGCCTCGTCTCTTGGCTCGTCCTCCTGCTGTTCTCCCTGGCTATCAGTTGATACTTCCTCACGGCCTAAAGGCTCGTCTCCCTCTCCTCCCTCAGCCGAACCTTTGGTCCCCTCGTCAGGACTGTCCACCTCTTCCACAAAGTCGGCGCAGCTGACGGGGCTTGTGTCTTTCAGGAGGTGGAGCGTGGCTCCTTCCTCTTCTGTGTGTTCACCAGCTACCACCCGGTCGATTAGCTCATTGACAACGCAGGTTACAGCGGCGATGTCGCCGCTACAGCCCCAAGAATCTTCCCCGGCTTCGGTTAGGCCGCTGCGCTCCCACTCTGCGATTTCCTCACCGTCGGCTCGCGCCTGGCCTTCAGTTTGAGGCTCCGTCCATTCTTTGCACTCGAAACGATGGGGTCCTGCCGCCGTGATGCTGTCCCCATTTCTCCCCGCAGCCTCTGCCTTCTCCATCTCCATCGCCACGTGATTTACTGCCTCTTCGAACCGAAGAGATTCATTTGCGTGCCCGCTGTCACGACTCAGCGTGAGAGCTGGGGGCAGTGCCCCGATAGCTTCAATCTCTGGGACAGAATTTGGCAGGCCATCGCTTGCCTCCTCTGAGTCCAACCCTCCCACTACAGTCTCTTCCAGCACATCAGCTGCGGATTCCGGGCCTACGCGAGGCAATAACTCGGCACTTTCCCCGTCAACCCTTCCAACCTCCTCCCGCAGCACTACAGCATCCTCTTGGTGCGTACCATTCTCGCTTGGTGGCTGTGTGCCAGCGACCAATGTTTCTTCCTCCAGATCCTGTCCGCTGGCCTGGCAACCTTGGGAATTCACTGCTCCTTCCGCGACCGAGAGGGCTTCCCCTTCCAAGTGCGAACTGCCTTGATCCGCCTCTACGGTTTCAGCTTTCCCGGGTACGAGGGGACAAGAGGAGATCTCTCCCGGTGTTGGCCCATTGCTAATACCTTCAAGCGCTCCAGCAGGCTCCAGACCTGATGGGCTCCACTCTGGGTGGATATCTGCTACTGGAGAATCCGATTCTGGGGTTCCTATCAATGGGCCATGAGCCTCACTTCCTGCCTTCCCAAATATTGCTGCAGGAGTCTCTGCCTCTGCTGGACCCTCTCCTCCTGAAGGTGATGGGCCAGTAGGATCTGCCCTTGAGTTCTCATTGCTCAGTGTCGGCTCGTCTTCGTCCAGTCCCAGGTTGGGTGCGGCATCGGTGGAGTCTTCAGCCGCTGTGTGCCCGGGCTCTTCCAGATCGGCTTTGCCCACCGCGGGCTCAGAGCTCTCACTGGCGTTGCTTGGGTTGTCACACCTCTTCTCCACCTCGCTTGAGTGAGCACTGCTATCCTTCACGCCTGCCCCCGTTTCTCCACGCGGGCTTGCCGGAAGCTCACCGCCTCGATTAGCGCAGCCTGCGAGATCAGATCTTACGACTGAGGTCTCTAATGGGAGCTCCCCAGCAGTTCCCATCTCACCCTCACCGAGCACCGTCGGGTCCTCGCTTTCTGCGGCCTCCCCTAACGCCCCGTGATCGGCCGAGTATTCCACTGATCCACCAGCTGCGCTGCCCAAGGTAGGGCTCCCAGCTCGGCCTTGGTCGACAGGCTGTTTGCTTATTGGCTCTTCCTCCAGAGACACCTTGGTGGGGCCCATTGGAGCCCGTTCCTCTGTGCTGATTGTACTGTCAGAGCCTGGTTGGGATGCCAGAGCCTGTGAGGAAAAGATGAAAAAGTACACCTCTTGACAAAATGGCACCGAAGCCCCTGAAAGTACCTCAGAAAGCGAAAGACTTTAATGTGCATTCAAACCTCATTTTGCTCCATTGATATTGGGATCCTTTTGTGCTTCGTTTTTTGAAGACAGAACTCATGCAAATGCATATCTATTGTCAGAAGATAACAAGGTGTAGAGCTGGATGAACACAGCAGGCCAAGCAGCATCAGAGGAGCAGGAAAGCTGACGTTTCAGGTCTAGACCCTTCTTCAGAAAACGTCAGCTTTCCTGCTCCTCTGATGCTGCTTGGCCTGTTGTGTTCATCCAGCTCTACACC
>JAHRHZ010000122.1:2588784-2612251 GCA_024137785.1 Ginglymostoma cirratum | reverse complement strand
CAGTCCAGGGAGGACGGACAGGTCAAGGGGGCGGGATGATGTTAGTAGATAGGAGATGGGGGTGTGGCTTGAGGTGAGAGGAAAAACAGGTTAGGGAGGTGGAGATGAGCTGGGCTGGTTTTGGGATGCGGTTGGGGGAGGGGAGATTTTGAAACTTGTGAAATCCACATTGATGCCATTGGGCTGCAGGGTTCCCAGGCTGAATATGATTTGCTGTTCCTGCAGCCTTCGGGTGGCATCACTGTGGCATTGTAGGAGGCCAAGGATGGACATGTCATCTGAGGAATGGGAGGGGGAGTTGAAATGGTTCGCGACTGGGAGGTGCAGTTGTTTGTTGCGAACTGAGCGCAGGTGTTCTGCAAAGCGGTCCCCAAGCCTCCGCTTGGTTTCCCCGATGTAGAGGAAGCCACAACGGGTACAGCGGATGCAGTATACCACATTGGCAGATGTGCAGGTGAACCTCTGCCTGATGTGGAATGTCTTCTTGGGGCCTGGGATTGGGGTGAGGGAGGAGGTGTGGGGGCAGGTGTAGCACTTCCTGCGGTTACAAGGAAAAGTGCCGGGTGTGGTGGGGCTGGAGGGGAGTGTGGCGCGGACAAGGGAGTCGCGGAGGGAGTGGTCCCTCCGGAAGGCAGATAAGGGTGGGGAGGGAAAGATGTCTTTGGTGGTGGGGTCTGACTGTAGATGGCGGAAGTGTCGGAGGATGATGCGTTGGATCCGGAGGTTGGTGGGGTGGTATGTGAGGACGAGGGGGATTCTTTTTTGATTATTGTTGCGGGGACGGGGCGTGAGGGATGTGTTCCGGGAAATGCGGGAGACACGGTCGAGGGCGTTCTCGACTACTGTAGGGGGGAAGTTGCGGTCCTTGAAGAATGAGGACATTTGAGATGTGCGGGATTGGAAAGTCTCATCCTGGGAACAGATGCGGCGGAGGCGAAGGAATTGGGAATAGGGGATGGCATTTTTGCAGGAGGGTGGGTGGGAGGAGGTGTATTCCAGGTAGCTGTGGGAGTCAGTGGGCTTGAAATGGACATCTGTCTCTAGGTGGTTGCCCGAGATGGAGACAGAGAGGTCCAGGAAGGAGAGAGAAGTGTTAGAGATGGTCCAGGTGAACTTCAGGTTGGGGTGGAAAGTGTTGGTGAATTGGATGAACTGTTCGAGCTCCTCGTGGGAGCACGAGGCGGCGCCGATGCAGTCATCAATGTAACGGAGGAAGAGGTGGGGTTTAGGGCCAGTGTAGGTACGGAAGAGGGATTGTTCCACATAACCTACGAAGAGGCAGGCATAGCTTGGACCCATGCGGGTACCCATGGCCACACCCTTTGTTTGTAGGAAGTGGGAGGAATTGAAAGAAAAGTTGTTGAGGGTGAGGACGAGTTCGGCTAGGCGGATGAGGGTGTCGGTGGAGGGGGATTGGTCCGTTCTGCGGGACAGGAAGAAGCGGAGGGCCTTTAGGCCATCGGCATGGGGAATACAGGTATATAGGGACTGGACGTCCATAGTAAAAATGCTTAGGAACTGTTCCCTGCTCAGATGAAAAGGCAGGTTTGAAACACATCTCGGTATAAATTGAGAAAGTAGCTCACTATTTCCTTGACATCTTCCTGCTGTACGTTCAGCGCTAACACTAGAACATAGAACACAGAACAATACAGCACAGTACAGGCCCCTCGGCCCACGATGTTGTGCCGAACTTCTACCCTAAACCTAAGGTCTATCTAACCTCCACCCCTACCTTATACTATCATCCATATGCCTATCTAATAACCGCTTAAATGCCCCTAATGAGGCTGACTCCACTACCCTCTCCGGCAATGCATTCCACACCCCGACCACTCTCTGAGTAAAAAACCTACCTCTAATGTCTCCCTGATAGCTACCTCCACTCACTTTTAAACTATGCCCCCTCGTAATAGCTACCTCCACCCAAGGAAAAAGTCTCTGGCTGTCTACTCTATCTATACCTCTGATCATTTTGTACACCTCTATCAAGTCACCTCTCATCCTTCGTCGTTCTAAAGAGAAAAGCCCGAGCTCCCTCAACCTTTCTTCGTAAGACCTTCCCTCCATTCCAGGCAATATCCTGGTAAATCTCCTCTGCACCTTTTCCAACACTTCCACATCTTTCCTGTAATAAGGCGACCAGAACTGGGCACAATACTCCAGATGTGGCCGAACCAGGCTTTTGTATAGCTGGAGCATAACTTCACGGCTCTTGAACTCAATCCCTCTATTAGTGAAAGCTAACACACCATACGCCTTCTTAACAATTCTATCCGCCAGGGAACTGTGAACATGAACCCCAAGATCCCTCTGCTCCTCCACACTGCCAAGAAGCTTTCCATTAACCCTGTATCCTGCTTTCAAGTTTGTCCTTCCAAAATGAATCACCTCACACTTTTCAGGGTTAAACTCCATCTGCCACTTCTCAGCGCAGCTCTGCATCCTATCAATGTCCCTTTGTAACCTAGAACAGCCCTCCGCACTGTCCACAAGGCGACCCACCTTCATATCGTCCGCAAACTTGCTAATCTACCCTTCCACTCCTTCCTCCAAATCATTTACAAAAATCACAAATAGAAGAGGATCCAGGACAGATCCTTGTGGTACACCACTCGTAACTGAGCACCATGTTGAGTATTTTCCATCCACTACCACCCTTTGTCTTCTAAGGGTCAGCCAACTCTGAATCCAATCTGCCACATTTCCCCCCATCCCATGCCTCCTTCCCTTCTACATGAGCCTCCCATGGGGAACCTTATCAAACACCTCACTTAAATCCATGTATACCACATCCACTGCTCTACCTTCATCCATGTGTTTGATCACCTCTTCAAAGAATTCAATAAGGTTTGTGAGGCTTGATCTACCCCTCACAAATCCATGCTATCACGAATCAAACTGTGTCTTTCCAAGTGATCATAAATCCTATCTCTCAGAGCCCTTTCCATTAACTTGCCCATCACTGACGTTAAGACTAACTGGCCTGTAATTTCCAGGGTTAGCCCTATTCCCTTTTTTGAACAAGGGAATGACATTTGCCTCTCTCCAAACTTCCGGCACTATACCCGTGGACAGTGAGGACGAAAAGATCATCGCCAAAGGCCCTGCGATCTCTTCCCTCACTTCCCATAGAATCCTTGGGTAAATCCCATCAGGCCCAGGGGATTTATCTATCTTCAAGTTCCCCAAAATTCCTAGCACATCTTCCTTACTAACATCCACCTCCTCTAGCCGATCAGCCTGTTTCACACTGTCCTCCTCCACAACTAGGTCCCTCTCAGTTGTGAACACCGAAGAAAAGTATTCATTAAGGACCTCTCCTATGTCTTTAGGCTCCGGGCACAAATTCCCTTTACAATCCTTGATCAGCCCTACTCTTTCTCTTGTCATTCTCTTATTCCTCACATACGTGTAAAAAGCCTTGGAGTTTTCCTTGATCCTACCTGCCAAGGTTTTCTAATGCCCACTTTTAGATTTCCTAAGCCCTTTCTTCAGCTCCTTCCTGGATAACTTATATCCCTCTAGAGACTTTTCTGTTCCTTGTTTCCTAAACCTTACATAAGCATCCTTCTTCCCGTTAACCAGACGTTCGACCTCTCTTGAGAACCAAGGCTCCCTCACTCGACCGCATCTTCCCTGCCTGCTAGGGACAAACATATCAAGCACACGCAGTATTCATTCCTTAAACAATCTCCACATTTCAATAGTGCTTTTCCCTGACAGCGTCTGTTCCCAATTTATGTTACCCAGTTCTTGCCTAACAGAATTCTAATTACCCTTCCCCCAATTATAAACCCTACCCTGCTGTATGTACCTATCCTTTTCCATGACTATTGTAAAAGTAACAGAGTTATGATCGCTACCACGAAAATGCTCTCCTACCAACAGGTCTAACACTTGGCCCGGTTCATTGCCATGCACCAAATCCAAAGCGGCCTCTCCTCGTGTTGGTCTATCTACATACTGTGTCAGGAATCCTTCCTGAATGCACTGGACAAAATCCGCTCCATCTAAACTAATACAACTAAAATGTTTCCAATCAATATTTGGAAAGTTGAAGTCACCCATGACTACAACCCTGTGACTTCTGCACCTTTCCAGTATCTGCCTCCCAATCCGCTCCCCCACTTCTCTGCAACTAGTAGGGGGTCTGTAGAAATCCCCCAACAAACTGACTGCTCCTTTCTTGTTCCTGACCTCAACCCAAACCGTAGACATATCATTCTCGAACTGCCGTTCAGTAGCTGCTGTACTAGCCCTCATTAGCAATGCCACTCCCCCACCTCTTTTTCCACTCTCCCTATTTCTTTTAAAGCATCTCAATCCCAGACCTTCCAACAACCATTCCTGTCCCTGAGTTACCCAAGTTACTGTAATGGCCACAACATCGTAGCTCCAAGTACTGATCCATGCTCTACGTTCATCCGCCTTATTTCTGATACTTCTAGCATTGAAGTATACACACTTCAAACCATCCCTGTGTCCACAATTACGCTCCATCGGCTGCATTTCTTTATTAACAACCTCACTCCCTGTCGTGTCCTTCGGAAGGCTGAATACCTCATCCTCTGAATTACAAATCTGGCTCCCCACCCCCTGCCAATCTAGTTAAAACCATCCCGTACAGCTCGAGCAAACCTCCCTCCCAGGATATTTGTGCCCTTCTGGTTCAGGTGCAACCCGTCCTTACTGTACAGGTCCCACCTTCCCCAGAATGTGCTCCAATTATCCACATAATGGAAGCTTTCCCTCCTACACCAGCCCTGTAGCCATGTGTTTCGCTGCAATCTCTCCCTATTTCTTACCTCGTTATCACGTGGGACTGGTAGTAATCCAGAGATAACTACCCTGTTTGTCCTGGACTTCAGCTTCCAACATTAAATGTAACATTTCTGACCATTGTTCCATGATCGAGTTCTTGTTTAGGGTTCAAACTCCACAGCAACATTGTAATAGCACCCTCCTTGTGCGTCCTTGGGAGTTTGATGTTGTGCAAACTCTGGAGGATAAGGATTGTTGCCAGCTTCTCCTTCATTTGAATCACCTTCTCGTTTCACTGCCAGCTCTTCATTCGAGTCGGGGTCAATCTTCATGCGCAGAGTAGAGAATAGCTGTCATCCGACAGTCAAACCTTTGCTTTCTGCCCTGTCGCCACAGTTATGCCGATCTCGTCCACACCTCCCATGCCAACCCAACTCTGTTGCACCCCCCCTGCAACACCACCCGCTCAGTATCACCCCCCTGATTGAAACTGAAAGAATCTCTCCAGCCTGGGGTGGGCTGGTGGATTTTTCATTGTCAAACGAGCCCTCGACCCATAACAATCCACCACTTAAGGATCATTTGGGCACATTTACGGGGCGGTCTTACATTATAATACCCATCATGGGAGTCTTCACGCCCATCTGGGAGAGCAAACAAGACCACGTCTCATGTGGAAGACAGCTGGTTTTCTACTGCAGATATTTATGCTCAAGCACTCCGAGGCACAGGCTCTCTACCCACTGAGCTACAGTGCCAATCTGACTTCTTGCCAGGGTGAAGGCACACTGGGCGAGGTTGTGAAGGGTTGAAGGGCGGGTAAATTCCCTGAATCTGACGTCCAGCCTATGCAGGGTTCGATACTTCACAGCCCAGAATGGACTGAAAGTGAGCAAGCCTATCACCCCGGGTCACCGAACCTGGCAACTCGCTGCAAGGTGATGACCAAGCTGCATTTATAGCTGAGGTTTCCATTTGCTGGGGCAACCAAGATAGAGGGCATCCCAGGAAAGCCCAAATTTCTTTCGTAAGGCCACAAGACATAGGGACCCAAAATAGGCCATTCGGCCCATCGTGCCTGCTCTGCCATTCAATCATGGCTGATAAACCCCATTCTCAACCCCATTCTCCCACTTTCTCCCCGTAACCTTTGATCCCCTTGATAATCAAGAATCTATCTGTCTCTGTCATAACTACACTCTGGCTTCCACATCATTCTGTGGCAGTGAATTTCACAGATTCACCACTCTTGGGCTGAAGAGGTTTCTCCTCATCTCTGTTCTAAAGGGCCTTCCCTTTACTCTAAGGCTGTACTCTCGGATCCTCGCCTCCCTGCTAATGGAAACATCTTCCCAACGTCCACTCTCTCCAGGCCGTTCAGTATTCTGTAAGTTTCAATTAGATCCCCCCTCATCCTTCTAAATTCCATCGAGTATAGACCCTCAAAAGTCCCTTTCAGGGACGAGATCAGCCAATCATGGAGGTATGTTGCCAATGTACCAGACATTTCACTGTGTGTCAATGCTGTCACTTTGAAAGGTCATTTTGTTCTTTTTACTGAAGACTGGCTGTGAGACCGAACTGGCTACTGAAGGCGACTTGTGTAAACAACTTGGGAGGCCTTGGGTGGTTTTTTTTAAGAGCCTGAATGGGTGTGGCCAGCTCGCACAGATCCAGATTTCTGGCTTATGATTTTTTTTCAGTAACACCAGAAGCCTTTGGGGTCTCAAAAGAGTTGGAAGCTTCAGTGAATGTCTCCTGGCTGCTATTCTCACTGAGTTTTCTCTCCGTGTTTTTTTTCCTCCTGGATTGGAGAACTGCATGTGAGAATCTATGTCTGAAATTGCCTTTTTGCCAAAGAGTGTGTTGATGGGATGCTACTATATTGGAACCGTTAATCAGGAACAGGTACGGTAACAGTTATTCGGATAAGTTTTCCAATGGTCACGTTATTCCAAATTCCTCTTTCTTTTGTTTGTATTTTAACGATAGGGTTTAAATAAATTGTTTTGCTTGACATTGAGTAGTTGCATCACATCTGGAACACGCACATCACATCTACCTTCAACATAAGAAAATGTTAGGGTCTAGGTTACCTTCTTAAAACGTTTTTAGGGGGATCTGGTCCGGTCCACAACAACTGGCACTGGATTCATCGTGGCTTTGTTCCATTGAGTGACGGTCAGAGCATCTCTGAGGCTGACGGCTGCATCCCTGTCAGCAGAAGATACCACTCATGTGGCCGCCACAGTGTGAAACGGTTGCTCCAGTCAAACAGCATCTTCCTTCAGGCCTACAACAGGCTGTCCTCAAGCAGACCACACCAGAGCAGCAGTCCCACTGTTGGGTGTGATTCCGCGACGGGGCGGCACCTACTGAACAATCCCGAGTGCTACACCCGCAACTGATCGAAGATAACCAGTTGAGCTTGTGATGTGGATCGTCAGACGCACATTCTTATGCGGGGGCCCACTCTCTCTCAATGAAAGGAGTATCTTCAAACCGCGCCTTATTTTCTATTTCCCCAGGAGCCTAGCGAGCCCATTGCTACCTCCATGACCATGCCACGCACAATTGGGCCAAGCAATTAGCCTCCTGCGATATAAATTGCTACCACATTGGCATTTTTGCACTTCTCCTGACGAATGACAGGCATAAGGCTTCAGCAACATGTCTCTCTCTCTTTCTCTCTCTTTCCAGCCATACAGAGAGAAAATGCAACAGAAGGATGGAAGGACAGGCTTCCTGGAAAAGGAATGACAACCTACCAGTAAGGCGTTCCAATGAATGATGCTCTCCGTTGGATGGTGTGTGTGTTCTTTGCAGACACTCCAAAATCAGCTAGAAGTGAGCAGAGCCTTGATTACTAGCATCAAAACCTCATATTATCTGTGATTAACAATATACCGTTTTCTGGCAAGCTGTTAGTAGAACAGTTAACAGAACATCAAACGTTTTTGCCTTAATTTCTCCTCCATCGCTTTCTGGATGTGTCTGGTGCAGTCTTGACCACACAGGCCAAGGAGAAGAGCCTGCAGAAAGGTACATGACCTTTGCAGTTCTCAACTCTGTGACGTTGACCCCCCACCCCACCATGAAATTGGGGACGTCGAAGAGGCCAGAAATAGAGGAATGTACTTACCTTGGATGGTCATGGTGCTGGAGGAGATTACAGAGGTAGGATGGGGTGAAGTGGATGGGTTACAAAGGGCCGTGGAGGAACTTAAACATAGCTATCAGTCAATGTACTTTGTGGCTGGGAACCAGCCGAGAGAGGGGTGTTGGGGGGGAGCTGGTCTCAGTACAAGTCACAGTTTACACGTGCTTGAGTTTCTTGAGGGTAAAACGTAGGAGACAAACCAAGAGAGTCATAGAATCATACAGCACGAAAACAGACCCTTTGGTGCAACCGGACCATTCTGACCATAATCCCAAACTAAACTGGTCCCACCTGCCTGTGCTTGGCCCATATCCCTGCAAACCTTTCCTATTCATGTACTTATCCTTTAACATTGTAACTGGACCCGCATCCACCACTGCCTCTGGAAGTTCATTCCACACATGGACCTCAGTTGAGTGGTAACAGAAGGTCTCCGCAGGAGGAAAGGTAAAAGATGCAGTAATTGGGTCAAGGCATTTATAGGGATGCAGTGATTTAAACAGGTTTGTATCCATGGGCAGAGATAAAGGCTTCTTACGAGAGAGTGTAATAATGGCTTCTCTAGACAGAGTGCAGTGCAATGAAGAGAGACACATATGACGACGCAGGCACATTAAAGGGAGATTTGCTGGCATGTCAGAACACAGTTTCAGTACATTGGAAGGAAGTAATCAAAATGACTTACAGAATTCTGACAGGGCTCTACAAGATAGATAATGCTGAAAGGACACGATGCCCCCCCGCCCCGGCTGGGAGGGATTTAGAACCAGGAACACGGTCTCAAAAATACAGGGCAGGCCACTTGGGATTGAAACGAGCAGGCATTTCTTCCCTCATGGTGGAGTTGGTGATGGTAGAGGGGTGGGGAACTTTTGGAATCCCCTCCCTCAAAGGGCAGTGGGGGCTCCATCATAAGTGTGTTCAGGACTGAGATAGATGGATTTCTAGATTTTAAAGATATTGAGTGATAGTGCAGGGTAATGGTGTTGAGGTAGCAGATGTTCTAGAATGGTGGAGCAGTCATGAGGGGCTGAATGGCCTACCGCTGTTTCCGTGTTTCTAAATATATTCAAGGTAGAGACACTGGAATTCCACGGTGATTTTTGACAATGTTCGGAACCGGTGGGTGCAAATGAAGTTGTATACTGGGTGATTTTCAACAGATGTGCCCTCTTTATGATCCCTCCATGTGTCTCAACCCTGTCTGTCTCCAGGGAAGCCATCAATTGCTTCCTCAAACTGCCTGCCACTCTGCTGGGGAGTGATGGCGAGGGGAAGACGATGCATTGTCACAGCAGCACTGAGAACTGTAGGTATCTTGATCCTGTCCACAGGGGACCAAGCCTTGGAGCAGCGCAGTGATATCCTGCTTCCCTGGTAATCTTGGGCCAAATCCTAACACAACGATACATTTACCCCCAGCGCTCCCCCAACCCCCACCGTTAGTTCCGGCTGCTGCCGACTTCAATGACCCTCCCATAGAGCCGATCTACAACCTTGGATTGAAAGTCTTCTCTCTAACTTTCAAATATTTAGACTGTCACTGTGCCAAGCAAATTCTGATGTACAACTCAACTTGCATTTAATTGGTAAGTCATGAACAGGTAGAATCGGAGAAAGACCATGACTTACCATCATGATTACTCTATGTCTCTTGTTTACTCTGCCTTCCTCCTCCGACAAATTTCCCTCCCATTTCTCTTACCTAACTTAATGTCTCCGTCCAGCGTCAGAAGGATATTTCCAGCCTTCAGGTCCCGATGTATGATCTTGTTACTGTGCAGGTAGTGAAGGGCTTCGAGGGTCTGTCGGCAAATCACGCGAATCTGTGGCTCTGTCAACCCTCTCTCCAGCTCTGTGAAACAATCAGCTCAAAGTGAGATAAACCAGCACCTTCCTGCCATTGTCTCCTGGTCAAATACACACAGGGGTTTAACGGGAGAATCACCCACTTGACCCGTTTTACAACAGGGTTGGGTCACTGTCCTGACCGAAAGGACTGATCTCAGTGAGGACTTAAGGAGGAAGAAAACTCATCAGTGTTCCTGCTCCCCAGTTAATATCCAGTGACTGCTCATGTAAAGTATGTGTGTGTGTCTGTCTGTGTGAGGGTGTGTGTGTGTGCTGTGTCTTTGTGTGTGGTATGTGTGAATGTGTGTGTATGTGATGCATGTGTGTCCGTGTGTGATGTATGATGTGCGTGTGTGTATATGTTTGCATGTGAGTGTGTGTGTGTCTCTGTGTGTGGTATGTTTGCGTGTGTATGTGCGACTGTATGTATGTGACGCATGTGTGTCCGTGTGTGATGTATGATCGTGTACGTGTATGCTTATATGTGTTCGCACGCGCGTGCGTGTGTTTGTGTGTGTGTGTGCGTGTGTGTGCATGTGTGTGTGCGCGCGTGTGTGAGTGTGAGAGCAGCATAGGTTTACCAACATGACACCGGAACTTCCAAGAGTTATGTTAGGAGGAGAAACTGCACAACTTTTAGTTTTATTTCCTGGAATTTACAAGGTTAAGGAGAAACTTGAGCAAAGTTTTCAGGATGTTAGGCAGAACAGATCGAGAGGCTTTATAGAAACTATTTCTGTCAGCCTCCGGCTAGAGGTCATAGTGCAAAGTTTAGAGCCAAACCCTTTGGGAGTGAAATTAGGAAACATTTCCACAATCAGAAGATGGTAGATGTTGGAAATTCTACGATGACAGATCAATTGTTGATTCTAAATCTGAGATCGATGGATTTTTTTTGCTAACCCAAGGGGTGAAGGCGGGTTTGTGAAGTTAAGTCACAGAAATGCTGTGATCACAGTAAATGGCAGAGCTGGATTGAGGGGTTGAAATGCTTTCTCCAGGTCCTATCTTCCAATCACACTTGAAGAATGAGAATTAAACGAGGAACATTGCTTCATGGTTGGCTTTGGACACAGAGGATGACCGCACACACATTGTTATTCCAACTGGTTTAAAGGCAAACGTCATTGGATTGCCGAGCACATCACTGTGTGCGTCTATATTCGCCGCTCCTCTACTGGACACCCAGAGCTGGCGGACCTGTACCCCAGCGAGCTAGCACCTTCAGGAACAGAGCATGGGAGGCTGGAGGTGGGCACACTGAGTTGAATTCATCGGACTGCACTTTCACTCACCCAACATTATAGCATCCACAGCCCCACCAGGGCAAAACTCGATGAGGATCTGTGAAGGAAACGAGAAGGGGTTATGATCTCATGTGCTGAAGTGCCCACTGCAATTTCCAAAGCTGAGCGCTTAGAATGTGGAGTGGTCCATCCCAAGGCGAACGCAGAGCAGGTCACATTGTCCCTATCTCAACTGAAGTCCAACGCAGACACCAGAACAATGGGAACAGAGGGAGACAGGAGGAAGGCTCGGTCAAGCTCATATAGGCTGTCGCTGAACAGGAAGGCCAAATAGCTTTATCTTTTTTATTGTGGATTCTGCATAATTCTACATTATTATCTTGTGCCTCATTAGACACCATCCTGATCCAGCGGAATTATTGAAGTGTGGATTAGACCCCATCTTTTGATCAGAAAAGTCCTTACACACTACCACTGTACCACAAGATCCCTCCTCATACACAGTCAATTAAATGGGGCTATGAGCAAAAAAAAGCAGGGGAGCACATTTGTAAAGACTTTTTGAAGGAGCAAGCGCGGGCCCAGCTGGCTGACTGGCCTTGTTCTGTGCTGTGGTTCAGTGGTTAGCACTGCTGCCTCATAGCACCAGGGATCCGCACGTTCTCCTTATGTCTACACAGGTTTCCTCCAGCTGCTCCGGTCTCTTCCCACAGTCCAAAGATGTGCAGGTTAGATGGACTGGCCGTGGGAAATTGCACCCCCCCCAGTGACTAGGATGTACAGGTTAGGATTGGCCACGGGAAATGCAGAGTTACAGGGGTAGGGGGGGTGGCCTGGGTGGGATGTTCTTCGGGGGTTTGGTGTGGACTTGATGGGCCGAATGGCTTGCTTCCACACTGTAGGGATACTATGAATCCATGATCAGGATGTAGATCACAATAACCACCAACCCTCTCCTTGCGCTTGCGCCCCCGCACCCCACCACCCCCCGCCCAGGATATAATTTCGGGAGGTTAGGACAAGAGTGGCGCCCACTTTTCATTCCGCCTTCCTTTCATGACTCACCCACAGGCTGTTTCCGTAGTAGAAGGCATCGAGAAGTTTAACAATGTTGGAGTGATCACATGAGGCCAGAATCTCAATTTCCACCATGTAATCTTCGAGCTCCTCCTCATCCAGTGAACCGATCACCTTGGCAGCTGCAATGGCCCCAGTCTCCCTGTTCTGCGCCTTTCGGGTAGACAGTAACAGTCATAAGACCACAGGAAATAGGAAACAGCAGCAGGCCATTTGTCCCCTTGATCGTGCTCCACCTTTCAGTAAAAATCATGGCTGATCCGATAATCCTCCAGTCCACTTCATCTGCGTAACCCTTAATTCCCCGACTGATCAAGAATCTATCGAGCTCAGCCTTAAATATACACAAGGACTCTGTTCCCAACTGCTCTCTGTGGCAAGGAGTTCCAAACACTCCCAACCCTGTGAGAGAAGAAATTCCTCCACATCTCAGTCTTCAGTTGGTGCCCCCTTTACTCTGAGGCAGTGCCCTCTGGTCCTAGACTCTCCCATGAGGGGAAACACCCTCTCAGCATTGACCCTGTCAAGTCCTTTAAGAAACCTACACGTTTCAATGAGATCGCCTCTCAATCTTCCAAACTCCAGTGAGTAGAATCCCAAACCGTTTAACGTTTGCTCATAAAACAATCCCTCCTTACCGGGGATCATCCTAATGAACCTTTTCTGAAACAGCCTGCAATGAAATGATATCTTTCCTTAAATAAGGGACCAAAATTGCTCACAGTACTCCAGAAATGGTCTCCCCTGCACCTTGTCCAGTTGTCGTAAGACTCCCCCTCTCTTATACTCCAACCCTCTTTGGAGTAAGGGCCAACATTCCACTAGCCCTTCCTGATTCCCTGCTGTCCCTGTGTGCTAGCTTTCTGTGTTTCGTGTACAAGTGCCCCCCCACCCCTTCCGAGTCCCTTTGTGATGCAGCTTGTGATGCAGTAGGCCGGAAGGCCTACTCCTGCTCCTAGTTCTTATGTCCTTTCTGAATTTAAATAATAGCCTGTTCTTTTGCTCTCCCTTCCAAAATGAAACAACTTCACATTTTCCCACCTTATACCCCATTTGCCAACTTTTTACCCACTTACCTAACGTATCTGTCAACTTGCTTGTATATCTCTCACAGCCTGCTTTTCCAACTAGATTTCGTGTCAGATCTGGCAACACTACACTCCCTTCTTTATTCCAAATCTTGCTCTTGCACACGGCAAGGTTGTGTTCCCTCAAGTCTCCCTCCGAGTTCCTTCTGAAATCTGCAGTTCAATTTAGATCAATGCAACGTGTTGCATTTTGGTGGGTCAAGCCGGGGCAGGACTTACACAGTCAATGGTAAGGCCTTGGGGAGTGTGATAGACAAAGAGGGGTACAGATTCATAGCTCCTTGAAAGTGGAGTCACAGGTAGACAGGATGGTGAAATAGGCTTTCAGTACACTTGCTTTCAGCATTGAGTATAGGAGTTGGGGCATCATGTTGCAACTGTACAATGTATTGGTGAGGCCGCATTTGGAGTACTGCATGCAGCTCTGGCTGCCCTACTAAACAGAGGATATCATTAAACTGGAAAGAGTTCAGAAAAGATTTATTTGTGTGCTACCTGGGCTGGAAGGTTTGAGTAATAAAGAGAGGTTGGATAGGCTGGGACATTTTTCCCTGGAGCGTAGGACACTGAGGGGTGACCTTATAGAAGTCTACAAAATCATGAGAGGCACAGATTAGGTAGATAACTGACAGCTTTTCGAGAGAGTAGGGGAGTCTAAAACTGGAGGGCATAGGTTTAAGATGAAGGGGGAGAGATACCAAAGGGTCCAGAGGGGTAATATTTTCACACAGAGGGTGGTGAATGCCTGCCTGCCAGAGGTAGTGGTGAGTACAATTTTGTCATTTGAGAAACATTTGGACAGGTACATGGATGGGATGGGTATGGAGGGATACGGGCCAAATGCAGGCGAATGCGACTCAATCAATTGTGAAAACTGGGTCGGCATGGACAAGTTGGGCCAAATGGCCCATTTCCATGTTGTGGACCTCTAAATCATTCATCGTCATCTGCTTCCACTGGCCTCATGAGTTCCACCTCGTTAACAATTGGTCTGTAATAAAGGTTACAAATCTGTGCCTCTCGCTTCACCCATCACCTAATAGGAACGGCTTTTCTTTTCTACCTGGTCTAATCCTGTCTGAATGTTGTGGCCCTCTGTCAAATCTTCCGCTCAATCTCCTTTGCTCTAAGGGGAACAACTCCCGCTTTTCTGACCAAAGCCCTCATCCCTGGAACCAATCTTGGTCGATCCCCTCCACACTTTCTCGACGAGCCTCACTTCCTTCCCCAATGCGTGGGGACCATCACTGAATGCAATACTTTTAAAAAATAGTTCCACTACGTCTCCCTATCCAATTACGTCATTAATGTTGCTGAGGGATGATTTCTTTGCTGTCACAGAGTCACAGAGCTGTACAGCATGGAAACAGACCCTTCAGTCCGACGTGTCTATGCTGAACAGGTATCCTAAATTAATCTAGTCCCATTTGCCAGCATTTGGCCCATATCCCTCTCAACCCTGTGCCCATCCAGATGCCTTTTAAATGTTGTTATTGTACCAGCCTCCACCACTTCCTCTGGCAGCTCGTCCCATACACGCACCACCCTCTGTGTGAAAATGTTACCTCTCAGGTCCCTGTTAAATCTTTCCCCTCTCAACTCAAACCTATGCCCGCTAGTTTTGGACCCTCTTACCCTGGGGAAAAACACCTTGACCATTCATCCTATCCATGCTCCTCGTGATTTTATAAACTTCCATAAGGTCACCCCCTCAGCCTCCAACGCTCCAGGGAAAATAGCCCCATCCTCTCCCTGTAGCTCAAACCCTCCAACCCTGGCAACATCCTTGTAAATCTTCTCTGAACCCTTTCAAGTTTCACGACATCCAGAAGTGAATGTAGTGTTCCAAAAGTGACCTAACCCCCAATGTCCTGTACAGCCACAACATGACTCTCCCAACTCCTAACTCAATGCACTGACCAATAAAGGGAAGCGTACCGAACACCTTCTTCACCGCCCTGTCTACCTGCGACTCCACTTTCAAGGAACTATGAACCTGCACCTCCAAGATCTCTTTGTACAGCAACACTCCCCAGGATTTTACTATTAAGTGTATAAGTCCTCTTGGTGTCTAAAGACTTCCTGGGTTGTAGTTTCCGCTTATCACAAAGGGGAAAGAATATAGGGAGGGCCCAATACAGTTGCACAAAGCACTGGTGAGACCCTATCATGCAAATTGTAGCCTCACTTTATTTTTGGAAAATTGCACTCAAAACAGTTCTCATTCCTGGATTATCTCCTGAGGACAGACTGAACCATTAGGCCGATACCCATTAGAGTTCGGAAGAATGAGAGGTGACCTCATTGTTGCATATAATTTCCTGGAGGAACTTGATAGAGTGGATGCTGGGCTGATGTTTCTGATGACGGACGACACAAGTACTTGGGAGCATGGTTTAAAATTAACCAAGTCATTTCTTTTCCCCTCTGTCAGAGGATCGCGAATCTGTGGAAATTTCTGTGCGCTATTATATTTCCGAAATGCTGTGTTAGATAGGGAGCAAGGATAATGGGAGGCGGGCAGGAAAGTAGAGGTGAAGCCATATCAGATCAGCCATGATTTCGCTGAATGGTGTATCAGGCTTAAGAGGGCTGAATGGCCTACTCCTGCTCCTAATTCACACAATTCCACATCGCTGACGCCACACCACGTCTTCAACCCTGAAGAGCTGCGTTTTCCAAATGTCCCCATGCGTGTGAACAGCTTTGGAAAGCAGGTACTGTAGGGGATGGACAGAATGTGAGGTGGGGAGGTGTGCAGTTAGTCATGCAATGGCCTGCTCTATGGTTGCCACGGAGACTCGCCTACATCTAATTGACACTGCTGAGCGCTCAACTAAACAGGAAACTATCAAACATGATGTCAAGACAGACAAAAAGCGATAGATTAATCATCTTTTCCACATGTTTTCAGCATCTGCTCTCATTGTTAGAAGGTTGGACAATCATAGGGGTCGGGGTTAGGCTTGACTATTGACTTTCCCTTTGTCAGGGCCCTCAGCCCATTTTGGAAACAAATCTTTATCTTGAAGTCTTTTTTTTAACTATAGCAGTTAACATAAAGCCAACTGCAGCCAGTTCAGTGATTCTGAGGTGTGAAGATAGAAGTGGGAACCATGTTTGGGCCCAGATATGACTCCATATTGGAGGCCCCCTGGTGCCCACTCATTCCATTTTTGTAAGGGCTCCTTAATGCTGCAATCGGTCAAATGTGGCTTTGATGCCAAGGGCAGTCACTTCCACCTCACCTCTGGAATTCAGCCCTTTTGTCCTTGTTTAGATTAAAGCTGCAACGAGATCAAATCACTCCCTGGCTTTAGCGTCACCAAGTTCCCCTCACTATCAACATCCTGGGGCAGATCACTGACCAGAAACTGAACTGGACCAGCCCATATATTGTGTCTGCAAGGGTAGGTCAGAGGCTGGGAATCCTGCAGCCAGTAACTCCCCTTCTGACTCTCCCCCCAAAGCCTGCCCCACCATCGACAAGGCACAAGTCAGGAGTGTGATGGAATACCCCCCACTTGCCCCGGATGGGGGCAGCTTCGACAACACTGAACAAGCTCGACACCATCCAGGGACAAAGCAGCCCCCCGCTCGATTGGCCCCACATCCACAAACATCCCACTTCCCCCCACCACCTACGCTCAGTCGCAGCAGTGTGTACCGTCTGCAAGATGCACTGCGGCAACAGGAGGGAGCGATCTAGTGCGGAGGGGAGAGCAGGCCCAGCAATTCAAGATGGCGGCACTGGCAGAGCCCGCCTGCTCCAGGCCGTCCGCAGTTTTTATTCTCCCTCCCCTTTTCAATTTTTTTTTTCTTTTTCTTCTTTTCTTCACCGTCCTGACATCGCAGGGAGGCTGGGGCGGTGTGGCGGTGACCAGAATGGGGACACTTGGCTTCGCAGGCCTGATGTGTGGGCTACTGGCAATGCGTCGTCGACTGTGGTGGTGTCAGTGCCTTGACTAGGGGCTCCTGGCAGCAGTAGGCCTGGAGCAGGGACCTTGCACAAGTCTTGGAGCTGTGTATGGCACTCCAGACGATGGAGATGAACACTATTTAAGTACTTTCCTTTCATTCTTTTGTACCTCAAAATAGCGGCGGATTGTGACGACAAAATACTTTTCACTGTATCTCCCCAGATCTATGTGACAATAACTCATTCATTCATTTTTTCACCGAGGCTCCTCAGACAGCACCTTCCAAACCCACGACCCACTTCCATCCAGAAGGACAAGGGGCAGCAGCTACATGGGAACACCACCCCCTGCAAGTTCACCCTCCGAGCCCCTCACCATCCCCGACTTGGGAATATATCGGCCGTTCCTTCAGTGTCGCTGGGTCTGAATCCTGGAGCTCACTCCCTGAGGGCACCGTGTGGGGGTCCCTACGCCACACGGACTGCAGCGGCTCACCCCACTTTCTCAAGGGGGGCAATTAGGGATGGGAAATAAACACTGGTTCAGCCTGTTGTGATTTATAATGAGGTCAGCCAGGTGGACCTCATAGAATAGGAGTTCCCAGATTGGGGCTGTTAATCCGGTTTCAATCAGGGAGCCCTGGCTGAAGGATATAAACAGCAGAGGTTCTGTTCACTCTGAGAGCTGGCTCTGAGAGAACTGGATCAGTGTCAAGGACTCTCATGTGTAAATAAAGGGAGACTTGGTGATGCGGTACCTGTCTCTGTGGAGTTATTTCATACCGATGATGTACATATCCCTTGATTGATTTTTTTTTTAAAAGAAACCACAACTGCAAGAATTGGCTAAAGAACAAAAATGAATAAACTGAAGGGGTGGGTGCAAACCAGGACCGAAAGACTTAACATGATGAACAGAAGAGCACAGAGGAAAGAAAATGGAAGCGTCCAGTCCATTCCACCGACTAGAAAGTTAACATTCAATCACTTATTGATAGGATTTGTGTCATTTGAGGCACAACGCCCCATCAGATTGAGTTCTCAAGTCTACACCTTTGAGCCGTGCCTGCTAGGAGTGCAATAAGTTGACTGCACACAGACACTGGCTACAGGCCGGCACCGAGTGAACTGCCTTCCTTCGGAAGTGGTTGTGGTTTTTGCTCTTTCTGGCAATCGCTTGGCTGAACGAGAGGAAGGCATCTCTCTTCAAAAAGATCGTATCGAAAGCATCTACCGCCACTGCTTCTCCTCGTGTTCTGAGCCGGACTATAAAAGCTGCTGTGTAACTTGCAGCCATTGTAAAAAAAAACTTCTCACTGTCCTCCAGTATTGCAGTACAAGTGACTATAAAGGGTATTGAACACAGCGCGGGGCGATGGACCTTGGGATGCACAAGCACCTGAATCGAGCAGCATAATAAGCATGGCTTTGTAGAAGTCCACTCACGTGCCATACAGTTTCTGCTGTAGGCTGCTTGTTGGGTGAATGAGCAAGAAACAGGAGCAGGAATAAGTCGCTCGGTCCCTACAAAATGCTCCAACCCTCAATAAGATCCCAGTTGATCTGACTGTGACCTAACTCTCTTTTCCTGCCAGCTTTCTTCACAACCCTGTAATCCCCATCACCCTGGTCAGTTAGACATCGAATATACTCCATGGCCACAGCTTTGACTACTCTCTGGGAAAGGGCATTGCACAGATTAATGTCTGTCTCGGAGAGAGAGGGAATTAAAAAAAACCTCTTCTCTATCTTAAAGGGGAGACCCCTGCTTTTACAAACTGTGAACCCTAGTTCTCTAGCTATCCCCGTGAGAGAAAGCGTTCAGCTCCAGTGTGTAGGCTGTGATCGAGTGTCTATAAACATACAGTCATACAGCACAGAAACAGACCCTTCGGTCTAACCAGTCCATGCCGACCATAATCCTAAACTAAACTAGTCCCACCTGCCTGCATATCCCTCCAAACCTTTCCTATTCATGTGCTTATCCAAATGTCTTTTAAACGTTGTAACTATACCCACATCCACCACTTCCTCTGGAAGTTCATTCCATACACGAACCAGTCTGTGTAAAAGAAATTGTCCCTCCTGTCTTTTTTTTAAATCTCTCTCCTCTCACCTTAAAAATGTGCCCCCTAGTCTTGAAATCTCCCACCTGAGGGAAAAGACATCCGCTATTCACCTTATCTATACCCTTCATCATTTGATAAACCTCTCTACGGTCACTCCTCAACCTCTTACACTCCAGAGAAAAAAAGTCCCAGCCTCTCCTTACAACTCAAACCCTCCATTCCCGGCAACATCTTGACAAATTTTTTCTGAGCCCTCTCCGGCTTAATAACATCCTTCCTATAACATGATTAACTCTTAAAGATAAATCTTTGAAGGGGCTCTTAAAAAAAAAATTTTGCCCAGAATATTATCCAAGATGAAAACTAGGCTAATCGCTCCCAAATTTGCGGCAATTTGCCAAGTGTCAAATTAGCTTGACGTCATAAATCAAAAACATGGAATTGTGCCATTGTAAAAAACATGAAAATAGATCAATCCCTAAAAAATTGCACCTTTTGACTTTCTTTATGTGATGACGTCAGTCATCTTTACAACAAATTTTAACCTAGCTATACAAAACCCTGGTTCGGCCACATCTGGAGTATTGTGTCCAGTTCTAGTCGCCTCATTACAGGAAAGATGTGGAGGCGTTGGAAAAGGTGCAGAGGAGATTTACCAGGATGTTGCCTGGAATGGAGGGAAGGTCTTATGAGGAAAGGTTGAGAGAGCTAGGGCTTTTCTCTTTAGAACGACAAAGGATGAGAGGTGACATGATAGAGGTGTACAAAATGATCAGAGGTATAGATAGAGTAGACAGCCAGAGACTTTTCATTCAGGTGGAGGTAGCCATTACGAGGGGGCATAGTTTAAAACTGAGTGGAGGTAGATATAGGGGAGACATCAGAGGTAGGTTCTTTACTCAGAGAGTGGTTGGGCGTGGAATGCATTGCCGGAGAGGGTAGTGGAGTCAGCCTCATTAGGGGCATTTAAGCGGCTATTAGATAGGCATATGGATGATAGTATAAGGTAGGGGTGGAGGTTAGATAGACCTTAGGTTTAGGGTAGAAGTTCGGCACAACATTGTGGGCCAAAGGGCCTGTACTGTGCTGTACTGTTCTATGTTCTAAGATGGTCAAATTGACGCAGTTGCATTTTTTTGTACAACTGATTCTCATGACTAGAAAAAGCTTCAAGCAGCTTATACTGAATAATTTATCCGGTAAAACTATTAGTTGCAACCCCGAAAGCTGCTCCTTGGATCAAACAGGGGATCAGTAACCATGGTATGGCCATTCCACATTGGTAGGAATGGAGAAGTTGTTTCCTCGTGCAGGAGAGTCTAGGATCAGAGGACATCACCTCACAGTAAAAAATTTATGACAGAGATGAGTATCAATTTCTTCTCTCAGAGGGAAGTGAATCGGTGGAATTCTTTACTGGAGAGGGCTGTTAAGGCCGGGTTATTATGTACATTCAAGATGCGATGGTGCCAATGTCGGACTCGGGGGGATGGGCAAGGTCAGAAGTCACACAGCACCAGGTTAGAGTCCAACAGATTTATTTAAAATCACAAGCTTTTGGAGCGCTGCAATTCACCTGGCAAAGGGGAAGCCCTTGGGAAACTTGTAATTTTAAATAAGTATACTCAAAGCTGAAGTAGATTTTTGATCAGGAGGAGAATCGAGGTTTATGGGGTAAAGGCGGGGAAAGTGACGTCGAGGATTATCGCAGGTCTCACGGGACAGCAGAGAAGGCTCGAAGGGCTGAATGGCCTTATTCAGCTCGTTTTATGGAATACGTGGAGGGGTGTAGAAGTGGCATTCAAGCCAGCCCACTGAGGCAGTGGGGTTTAATGAGAAACAGTTAAATCTGAGCTGCTGCCTGAGGAAAGGTAATACCTGAAATGTTGACTGCTCCTTTCCACCAGAAGCTGCCTGGTTTGCTGTGTTCTTCCAGCCTCCTGTCTATCGACCTTGGATTCCAGCATCTGCGGCTTTTTTTTTTGTCTCTAGCCAATGTAAACCCTCCCTGGTCCGCTAATGTCCATTCTGGGAAGGGGAATCCGCCGTCTTTACCCAGTCCTTTTATTTTTTCATTTTTGTGGGATTTGGGCGTCGCTGGCTGGCCAGCATTTATTGCCCCATCCCTAGTTGCCCCTTGAGAAGGTGGGGGTGAGTTGCCTTCTTTAAGCGTTGCAGTCCTCCTGCTGTGGGTCGACCCATAATGCCCTCATGGAGGCAATTCAGCGATACTGAAGGAACGGCAATATATATTTCCAAGTCAGGGACGGTGAGTGGCTCGGAGGGTGAACTTGCAGGGGGTGGTGTTCCCATGTAGCTGCTGCCTCTTGTCCTTCTGGATGGAAGTGGGTCGTGGGTTTGGAAGGTGCTGTCTGAGGGGCCTCGGTGAGTTTCTGCAGTGCATCTTGTAGACGGTACACACTGCTGTGACTGAGCGTCGGTGGTGGGGGGAGTGGGATGTTTGTGGATGTGGGGCCAATCGAGCGGGGGGCTGCTTTGTCCCTGGATGGTGTCGAGGTTCTCGAGTGTTGTTGGAGCCGCCCCCATCCGGGGCAAGTGGGGAGTATTCCATCATACTCCTGACTTGTGCCTTGTCAATGGTGGGACAGGGTCTTGGGGAGGGAGTCAGCAGGGGAGTTACTCGCTGCAGGATTCCCAGCCTCTGACCTGCTCTTGTAGCCGCTGTGTTTATGTGCAGCTGGTCCTGTTGAGTTTCTGGTGAATAGTAACCCCCAGGACGTGGACAGTGAATCATTAGAATCCCTACAGCGTGGGATTCAGTGGGGGGGTTCAGTGATGGTAACACCATTGAATTTCAAGGGGAGGTGATTAGATTGTCTCATATTGGTGCTGGTCATAGCCTGACATTTGTATGGCGTGAATATTACTTGTGGGTTTCACATGTGACTCCAGACCCCACAGCGATGTGGTCGACTCGCAGCTGCCCTCTGAAATGGCTAAGGGCACTTAGGGATGAGCAACAAATGCTGTTCTTGCCAATGATGTATCCAGGAAAGAATAATGAAAAGGACAGGGATGGCTTCCCTACAGTTTTTGGTCTGTGGGTGTCTGAAGTGTGGAAATACACTATAGAGTCATAGTCATAGAGTCATACAGCTCCGAAACAGGCCCTTTGGTCCAACCAGTCCATAATCCCAAGTTAAACTAGTCCCACCTGCCTGCTCCTGGCCCATATCCTTCCAAACCTTTCCTAGTCATGTACTTATCCAAATGTCTTTTAAACGTTGTAACTGTGCCCACTTCCTCAGGATGTCATTCTGCATGCAAACCACCCTCTAAGCAAAATAACTGCGCCCCCCATGTCTGTTTTAAATCTCTCTCCTCTCAGCTTAAAAATGTGCCCCCTACTCATGAAATCCAACATCCTAGTAAAAAGACAAATACCATTTACCCTATCCATGCCTCTCATTATTTTATAAACTTCTCCAAGGTCACCTATCAACCTCCGACACTCCAGGGGATAAAAGTCCCAGCCTTTCTTTATAAGTCAGGATGAGTTGGCCTTTAAAGCTCTCATTAATTGCCCAACATTCCCAGCCATTGCTGTGTGTTTACGGTGGGGAGATCTACTGAATCCATTTGCTGATGTTTTCCAAATGTTTGGGAAATGCAAGAAGTGAAACATTTTAACGCAGAGAATGATTAGGATTTCTTAGGGTGCAATCATCTCTTAGGGTCTGTCAGGGATGCCCAACACCCAAATGAACTTGGAGAATAGGTGTGTTAGGCACAGATGGCTCTGCGTTAGTCTAAGGGATAACTGGGTGAGCTCTTGACTGATGTGTGGAACAAGCCATTGGTGTGCTTTGTGACATGGAAACATACACGCCTGGGCTCTGTCTGCTTCGTATGGGCAGCGGAGTGCAATGCCTGAGCGTGTGCTGGAGGCATATCCAATCGGAATGCCCAGGAGAGAACTGGATCTTTCTCGCAAAGAGGCATGAGGGGAAGGTGGGTGGAGGGGTGGGGCGGGAGTTGAGTTGCTCCTTCGGAGAGATGGTGCCGACAATGAAGGGCCAAATCTCCTCCTCCTGTACTGCAACAATGACGTGGCTTTCTGGTTGCCCTGCTCGGCTGGTGGCAGGCTGAAGGAGATGCCTCAGGTTCAATTTAGATCAACCAGATTGCCTTGGATTTCTGAGATAAAAGGCACTGCAGATGCTGGAGAATCCGAGATAACAAGCATGGGGCTGGATGAACACAGCAGGTCAAGCAGCATCATAGGAGCAGGAAAACTTGACGTTTCGGGCCTAAACCCTTCATCAGAAATG
>JAHRHZ010000122.1:2574708-2588384 GCA_024137785.1 Ginglymostoma cirratum | reverse complement strand
CAGAAATGCCCATTTCTGATGAAGGGTTTAGGCCCGAAACGTCAAGTTTTCCTGCTCCTATGATGCTGCTTGACCTGCTGTGTTCATCCAGCCCCATGCTTGTTGCCTTGGACTTCTGTCCAGTGTAGCAGAATAGCAGAGGTGGCGGTGCGGGCAGTGCAGCCCCTTTTAATTTGACTGGAGAAGAACTTAATCTGACCATGTAGTGAGGCACAGAGTGCATGGTATCAGACCAGACGGAAAGATCGGCAAGTTGTGGAGATCCCTCCACCCATTGTTGCAGCTTGTAGCTCCTCCTGCTCTCACGGGGCTCCGACACAGTGGTCTGTCTTGAATGTTTTCAAGAAGGAGCGCGTCCTTAGGGCTAAAGGGATGTAAGGGAGGAAGCAGGGAACAGGGAAGTTTGGATGGGTGGCTCATGATCACAGGTTCGAAGGGCCGAACGGCTAACACCTGCTCTGATTTTCTGTGTTTCTATCCCCTGTAGCTCTCATCTGTGACAGCCATCATCCAACCACACCTCGGGTGACCCCTCTTTCTCCTCCTCTCTGCTTATCCTTGTCACTCTCCAGCTCCTGTCAAATGGACAAAATATTGACACTCTCATTTCCGAATGTCACTTTTTTTTCCCTTTCTTGCCCATCCCTGAGTGATCTTGAATAAAGGCAAAAACACGGTGCATGCTGAAAAGCCGAAACAGACACAGAGAATGCTGGAGAAACTCAGCAGGTCTGTGCAGAGAGAAATAACTTTGACATTTTGAGTCTGATAATGACTCTTCTTCAGAACCCAACTGCCCCTTGGCTTGCTCGGCCATTTCAGAAGGCATTTAAGAGTCAATTACGTCTCGTGTCTGGAGTCACGTGTAGACCCAAACCGGGTGAAGAACGGCAGATTTCCTTCCCTCCAGGACATCTGCGAACCGATTTGGGACTTCCCTGAGCACGGATGATGACTCAGGTCACCATTACTGAGGCTACCTTTCAATTCCAGATTCATGAATTAATTGAACTTGAATCTTCACAAGCTGTTGTGGAGTTTGAACCCGTTTTTCCTGGCAATTAGCCCGGTCATCCCGGTTTCTAGCCAAATGGCATCACTGGCATGCCACTGTCACCCACTCACCTGGAGTCTTCAGCATCTGGGTTGGCATGGTCGAGAAATATTTCAAAAGGTTGTACGAATGTACGCCTGTTATGCGCACTCAGGGCTAGGGTTCGGGATGGGGTCGAATGCAATTGCCCCAAATTTTCGCAGGTGCTGCTGTAGTTTGGGAGCTCTGTCGGTGGACCTTGTCTGCACTTTCAAAGCCTTTCAAGGCAGTGTGGACCAGGCAGACTCGCGAGACTGTTAAAGGGAGTTGGTATTGTTCAAGAAGATGGAATGATGGCAAATTTTCCCCTCAAAGTCATCAGGACACAATGGCAAGAATACCAAGGGGGAACAACAATTTACACAGCAGGGAAAAAGGGTGCTGGATAGTTGCCAAGTGGAGACTAATTGGTGGAAGCTTTGCCAGGACAATGAACAGATACACCGTTGTGTAAATTCAAACCAGGCCAACAAAACAAAAAGCTTGCCAGCTTTCTTCTGAGTTCCGGGGAAAACAATTGTCTCCGGAGTCTGATGTTGGACACGGGAAAGACGTGTCGCACTCAGCAGGGTGGATTTCCAATGATAATCACCTCGATACTGGATGAGTTGTCTTGGGAGAGGACAAGGCCATTGGATTGTCTTTCTTGCCAATGGATTCGGAGAACCTTGCCCAGGGATTTCCGGCAGCACTTCTCTGGTTGAATCTCCCACCACTCCCTGTCGGCAGAATGTGGTGGGGCGGGAGGGAGGGGGTGGGGTGCGGGGATTGATGTTACATGAGCCATCGGGTTCAGAAACTTTGAATGGAAGGTGATGTGGGCTAAGCACAGCCCACTTGTGATTTCCACTATGACATTTTAGTAAAACAAAGACATGTACAATTAAAAGTAGGGCCTTGGGTAGTTCAGTGTGACGTAGGAGTTTAGGTACATAGTTCTTTGAAGTTTGCATTACGTGGAGACAGGGTGGTTAAGAAGGTATTTAGCACGCTTGCCTTCATCGCTCAGACCTTTGAGTACAGGAGTTGGGGACGTCATGTTGGGGTTGTACAGGACCTTGGTGAGACCTCTTCTGGAGCACTGTGTCCAGTTCTGGTCCCCCTGTTATAGGAAGGATGTTATTGAGCTGGAGAGGGTTCAGAAAAATTTACCAGGATGTTGCCAGGAATGGAGGGTTTGAGTTATAAGGAGAGGCCGGGACTTTTTTCACTGGAGCATAGGAGGTAGAAGGGTGACCTCATAGAGGTTTATAAAATCATGCGCAATCTCAATAAGGTGAATGGCAGATGTCCTTTCCCCAGAGTGGGGAATTTCAAGACCAGAGAGCATATTTTTATAGTGAGAGGAGAAAGATTTAGAAAAGACATGAGGAGTAACTTCTTTACACAAGGACTGGTTCGTGTGTAGAATGAACTTCCAGAGGAAGTGGTGGATGTGGGGACAGTTACAACTTTTAAAAGGCATTTGGATAATCACATGAATAGGAAATGGTTGGAGGGATATAGGCCAGGCGCAGGCAGGTGGGGACTAGTTTAGTTTGGGATTATGGTCGGCATGGGTTGGTTGGACTGAAGACGCTGCCTCTGTGACGTTTGACTGCATGTCTCGATGGTGCTTCAGAGACCCACTCCCAGCAACTTGCCCCATTTATCCCAACAGTCAACATATATAAGAGTCCCCACATAACAGTGAAACACATAGACAGTACGGCAATGCCAAAGCAGCGAAAAAGATCAACTCCTTTTGAAGACTCAGAAGTGTTAACACAGCAATTAACCCGATCACTTAGGCAAAATAATGAAAACACTTCATAATACTATAGACGTTTGATGCTCCCTCTGCTATTTCAATAAACAAAGCTGCCATTTCTTCCGAATGGGGCTCTAACTTCTTAATATGGGAAAATATCACATCGCCCCCCATGGTTAATTGCCACATCAGTTTGATGGTCTGAACTTCAGCACACAAGAGGCAAAAAAAAATGCAACAACAGACCACTGCCTCAGCACAAATCTTTGTCAGTGGGTCCTCGAAATGTTCATGTCTTCCTGTCTGTCGAGTCAATTTATGACTTATTAGGACTCTCTCTGTTGATTCAGAGGATAGAAGCTAATTATCTATTCACGAGTAAAGCACAATTTGAAAAATTCATTTAGATTCTATCCATTCCTAGACAACAGAGTGGCTCCCTACGGTCCTTTGAGGTGGGGATGGGGTTCAGAGTTAACCAAATCACTGTGGGCTTGGAGTCACATGTAGGCCAGACCAAGGAAGGACAGAAGATGGTTCTAGGTTTAAGGTGAGGGGGGGGGAAAGATTTAAAAAGGGAGCTGAGGAATAACTTTTTCACACAAGAGGGTGTTGCATGTGTGGAATGAGCTGCCAGAGGAGGTAGTGGAGGCTGGTACAATTACAACATTTAAAAGGCGTCTGGATGGGTAAATGATTAGTAAGGGGTTTAGAGGGATAGGGTCCAAACGCTGGCAGATGGGATTAGGTCAGACTGGGTGGACGAGTCGGACTAAAAGGTCTGTTTCCATGCTGCCACGTGAACAAGATGGGTTTTGTTTTGAAAAAGACAATCCCGCAGTAATGATCACCCATATTGTTCGATGGTTCAAGAAAAACACATCAGTCGAATTTAAATTTTCCACCTCCCGTTACTTGGAGGGATATGGGCCAAGCGCAGGTAGGTGGGACTAGTTTATTTTGGGATTATGGACTGGTTGGATCGGAGGGTATGTTCCCATGCTGTATGACTCCACGGCTCCACGAAGGGACTTGAACCCAATCCCGGGCAGCAATATCCTGGTACATAAGGGAGCAGCATTATCAGACGGTCTTACCTTGAGGACCTTGCCAAAGGCCCCATCTCCCAGCTCTCCGATTATTCTCCAGACACTTTCAGGATCCACATCTCTCCTGACGTGTTGGTATTGTTTCACCTTCCTCTTGTCGGGACCCAGTTTAAAAAGTTTCATGAAACTCAAGAAGGACATCTCTCCCCTCTCTCCGTCCCGCCCCTCAATGACAGGAACGAGAAACCGCGACGGAGAGAGCTCTCAGAACAAGCCGAGCAGAAACGGCCCTCGCAGTTACACCATGGTCGGGTGGTCTCACCTCCCTTCAACACTGGCCAGTGCCGCCCCTGGTTGGAGAAAGACGCGCCTCAAAAGCTCCTCGAAAGCGCAGAGACACATCTTAGCAGGTTGTCACTTGCTGAGCATGCTGCAAGGCCGTTTGTGTCTTGCTGCCAGAAGTCACTGTAAAGGGTTGCATGTTTCCAGCTCAGTGCAACTGCACTGCTGTGTGAGCCTGTGGCCGGAAGAATTCAACTCATTTTTGACATCGAGAGCATTTGAAAAGCATAGCCTCCCCTGAGGCACCGTGCCAAAATCTACCAGCTTTGTCTTTCGCCTGCCGTTCTCCAAACTGGACCTCTGGCCACCCCCACCCACTTCCTCCTCGGTCAAGCTCACTTGAATGCTGATCAACTCTCGGCTTTTCCCGAAGTGACCCCGCTTCCAGCGTTGATCGAGAGATGGTTTGACACGTTCCAAACCGTGCAGTGCAATTGAACGACGGTCCCTTCGGTGGATTTGCAGTGCAGATTCATATCGATGGGATCAGACGTGAATGAAAGATTTCTCTCACTGACTTCTGAGGTGAAGGCGCAAATGACATGCCTCCGCCCACCTCACACCACCCTGAGCAGGCGTTTTAGGGTTTGGATGAACTTTGAATGAGATGCAACCTGTGCTCCACTTTATTTCCCAAATCTTTCACAGTCTGGGAGAGGATAACGGGGGATTAATAGACAAACAGGGTGCAGGAGTTGGGACTGTTCAATCTGATCAGGGTTGATCCTCTGTTTCAATGTCAAATTCCTACCACATACCCACTGATGCTTCCAAAATCTAAACATTTTATCTGTCTCTTTCAGCGGCTTGGCCTCCACAGCCTTGTGTGGGAAAGAATTCTGCAGGTTGACTATATCCTCAGCAAAGAAATGTTTCATAGAATTTGGCAAGATGGTGTCAAAGTTGGATTCTCCAGTTGGAGCTCCTCTGCTCCACCTGTGCTTTTCCTCCTTTTTCCTTTCTTCTTACTTTTTTCCTTCTTCTCTCCCCTCAGCACTGGAAGCAGACACTGCAGCAAGTCCCCATATCAGCAAGCCCCAGAACACCACGTGGGCTACCAGGCCTGGAACACAGCGTGTGCCCGAACATGCCGAGCAGCGAGCCCGCAGCAGCATGTGGGCCACGGATCTCGGAGCAGCGCGTGGGCCATGGGTCCTGGAGCAGCGCGTGGTCCATGGGTCACAGAGCAGCACATTGGCTGCGAGCCCCGGAGCAGCGGGTCCCAGAGCAGTGTGTGGGCTGTGAGCTCCGGAGCAGCGCTTGATCCACGGGTCCCAGAGCAGCGTGTGGGCCATGGATCCCGGAGCAGCGCGTGGGCCATGGGTCCTGGAGCAGCACCTGAGCCACAGGTCCGGGAGCAGCGCGCGGGCCGTGAGCACTGGAGCAACGCGTGGGCTATGGGTCCCAGAGCAGTTTGTTGGCTGCAGGCCCAGGAGCAGCGCGAGGGCTGCGAACTCCAGAGCAGCATGTGGGCTGCGAGCCCCGGAGCAGCGCGTGGGCCACGGGTCCCAGAGCAGTGCAAGGGCTGCGAACTCTGGAGAAGCATGTGGGCTGGGAGCCCCAGAGCAGTGTGTGAGCGGTGAGCCCCGGAGCAGTGCGCGAACGATGGAGGGGCAGTGTTCCAGAGCGACGGAGGGGCTGAGGTATGAATCCCAGCTCAGCTTTGCTGCTGAGGAACGGACTAGAGGCTAGAGCGATGTGGGACAATTGCTGGACTTAGACCTGGCACCACATACTGAGCTGCTGTTATCGGACTGTAACTTAAAACCTTTTCTCTATGTTGCAACTACCTCTGTAAGCAATGATTATGCTTTCCTTTAGTCACCTTCGTATGAGAACAATATACTTTGTAAGATTTGTACCTAGGTACTTAGAATAGAATCATAGAATCCCTACAGTGTGGAACCAGGCCCTTCGGCCCAACAAGTCCACACTGACTCTTGCAGCATCCCACCCAGACCCATCACCCTATAACTCACCTAAGCTACACATCCCCTGACCACTACAGGCAACTTAGCATGGCACCCTAACCCCACACCTTTGGATTGTGGGAGGAAACCAGAGCACCCGGAGGAAATCCACGCAGACACGGGGAGAATGTGCAAACTCCACAGTCGCCCAAGGGTGGAATCGAACCCAGGTCCCTGGTGCTGTGAGGCAGCAGTGCTAACCACTGAGCCACCATGCCACCCCTTACTTGTACCTAAGATGGCACCATTAAAAGGCAGCATTGTAAAAATGTTTCACTGCACTCCTATACTTCTTAATTGTAGTACAAGTGACAATAATGGATATTTTATTCCATTCTATAGTGTGGAAGTAGGCCATTCGGCCCATCGAGTCCGCACTGATCCTCTGAAGAGCATTCCACTCAGTCCCAACCCCCTACTCTATCCCTGTAACCCTGCATATCCCGCGGCTAATCGACCTAACCCTCACATCCCTTGACACTATGGGCAATTTAGTACGACCAATCCACCCTAACCTGCGCATCTTTGGACTGTGGGAGGAAACCGGAGCACCCGGAGGGAACCCACGCAGACAGTCACCCAAGAGTGAAAGTGAACCTGGGTCCCTGGGAGGCAGCGGTGCTAACCGCTGAGCCAGCTTGCTGTCCATAATTTAATTCCATTCTGTCTTAGTTTCCTCATCTTAGTCCTACCCCATATCCTGAGATTGTGTCCCCCTGCCCCGGTTCTAGACTCCTCCCAACCAGGAGAAACATCCTCCCTGCACTGAGTCTGTTCAGCTCTGTTAGAATGTTGTATGCTTCAATCAGATGCCCCTCTCGATCTTCTAAACTCGAGTGAATACAGGACCAATGTCACCCCATGGGACAGTCCTGCCGTCCCGGGTATCAGCTTGGTGAACCTCCGCTGCACTCCCTCTGTGGCAAGCAGGGAGACGAAAGCCGCACACTATATCCCAAGTATAAGTGCAGTCAGGCATCCCTATATCTGAGCGTAAATCTCTCTGGCCAGGTTTCAGTGGCTAACGTAAGGTCACATGTTGATTATTCTGATGATGAAATCTCTGCCCGTTTCAGCAGCTGAGAAAAGGAGAGTGTAAAACGCAGTTAGGTAGAGCTGTATGTGGCCTACGCATGACTCCAGACCCCGCAGTGAGGCGATGGACCAAACTAACTGATGGTATAACGACGGCACGGGCAGGCGAGTTGCGGGGAGGACACAGAGGGTCTGTGAAGGGATATCAATACGTTAAGTGAACAGGCAAATGTCTGACAAATGCTGGAAAATGAGACAAGATGTACAAGAAAGGCGGAATGTTATTCAAGTATAGGGGTATCTGCACAATTCTACATTGCTGAGGGATCTGGGCTGATTCAGTAGTACTTTAGATAATGGAACCACTCCTCCCCAACGTGCAGGTCTGAATTTCAATTTCTGAATCTCCTGTTGGGCAATTACTGATTAAAATTATGAGGCATTATATTCAGGCATAATACAATGTGGAAGCAGGCCATCTGGCCCGTCTGACCGTCCAAAGAGCAACCCACCCTATGCTATCCCTGCATTTCCCATGGCTAATTCACCCAGAACACTACTTGACCAATTTGCTTAACCTGCACATCTTTGGACTGTGGGAGGAAACCAGAGCACTCAGAGGAAACCCACGCAGACACGGGGAGAACGTGCAAACTCCACACAGTCGCCCAAGGGTGGAATCAAACCCAGGTCCCTGGTGCTGTGAGGCAGCAGTCCTAACCACTGAGTCATTCTAAGAAGTGTTGGACACAGACCTTGTGGGAGAAAGCTGTCAGCAACGTTGAATAGTGTTGATATAACAAGGTGTAGAGCTGGATGAGGCCAAGCAGTATCAGAGGAGCAGGAAAGCTGACGTTTCGGGTCAAGACCCTTCTTCATCCAGCTCTACACCTTGTTATCTCAGATTCTCCAGCATCGGCAGATCTTACTATCTCTTGAAAATTGTTGTCTTATTTTTGACAAGAATTTAAAATGTTGTGTGCTCGAAGAAGTTCCTTTTGTACTCATGTGAGAATTATTGCTGCATGTCTTAGACTGTTTCTTAATCATATATTGGCACGACAGAGAATTGGCTAATGGGCAGGATATAGTGAGTGAGGATAAAGGGTTCTTTTTCAGACTGGCATCTAGAACCAGTGCAGTTCTACAGGAATCACTGTTGGGACCACAACTGTGTACAATATATATTAATGATTAATGAGGAAAGCAAATTCATTTAGTTTATCCTGTAACAGTTCTGTGATTGCGTCCGTAAATCACACTTGACAAGCGCTTTGGCAACTTAATAAAACCTCCTGTCTCAGTTCCTTCAGTGGGTAGCACTCTGGCTTCTGAATTGAAAATCTGTGGGCTCGTGTCATCAAAACTGACACTCAAGGCACTGACAGCTCATGGTAGGACTGTAAGAAACTACAAAGAGTTGTGATCACAGCCCGGTCCATCACGCAAGCCAACCCTCCATTCACGGACTCCATCTGCACTCCTCTGTTTCAGAAGGGCAGCCAACATCACCAAGGACCCCTCCCACCCTGGTTATAATCTCTTCCAACCTCTTCCACCGGGCAGAAGATACAGAAGCTTAAACACATGTACCAACCAGTTCAAGAACAGCATTGTCCCCGTTGTTATTAGACTTCTGAATGGACCTCTCAAATTTCAAATGTAATATTGACCTCGCTCTTCGTGCACCTTCTATACACGTTGTAACTCTGTATTCCTCACTGCTCTATCACCGTATGATCTTTGTATGTCATGATCTGTCTGTATTGCATGCAAAACAAAACTTTTCATTGAACCTCAGTACACGAGACGATAATAAGTCAAATAATATTGAGGAGAACATGTTCATGTGGAGAGAGGAGGTCTGGCTAACTAACAGGAAACAGAAAAATCAGAACAAAAGGGTCGTTTTTGGGTTGCCAAACCGTTAGGTGTTGGGAAGAGCATGGTAAGTATCTCTGGACTGTTAATCCATAGGTTCAAATCCCACCGCAACAGTTGGTGGAATTTTAATTCATTATGAAATCTATGGAATTGTCTGCCAAACTGAGTCATGGAGGCTGGATCATTGAATACATTGATTTGATCAATAACAGCGTCAAACCTTATGGGGATAGGCAGGAATGTGGAGCTGAGATAACAACCAGATCAGCCATAATCTTATGAAATTTGGTTCACTAATGTCCTTTAGGGAAGGAAATCTGCTGTCCTCACCCAGTCTGACCTACACGTGACTCCAGACGGCACAGCGATATGGTGGGCTGAACTTAGCTGAAGGTGTAATGACGACACGGGGAGGCAAGTTGAGGGGAGGACACAGAGCGTCTGTAAAAGGAATGTCAATATGTTAAGGGAACGGACAAATGTCTAGCAGATGGAGAATAATGCCTGAAAATGTGACAAGAAGAATAGTAAAGACAGACTGTTATTCAAACAGAGGGAATCTACACAATTCCACAGTGCCGAGGGATGTCCTTGTACAGGAATCACAAAAAAATTAATAATCAGGTTCGGTAAGGGGTTAGGAAGGCAATTGGAAGGTTGACCTTCATTGCGAAGGGAGATGGAACATGAAATAAGGAAGTATTGTGACAGGTGTTGGTGAGACCATAGCTAGGGTATTGTTTACTGTTCCTTGCACTTAAGGATCATCTCCTTGCATTAGAAACAGTTCTGGGAAGGTTCGCTTGGCTGATTGCTGCAATAAAGGGGTTTAACTCACAAGTTAAAATTCAACCATTGTACAGTTGGAGTTTAGAAGACTGCGAGGTGATCTCATGGAAGCTTGTAAGATTCTGAAGGGGAGATGTCTGAGAGGAAATGTTCCTCGCAGGAACTACAGTCTAGAACGCCAGCTTGAGAATAACAGGGCTTCCATTTAAGGAAGAGTTGAGGAGGAATTTCTACCCTAGGGGGTTTCTAATCTATGGAATTCTCTTCCAAACTGAGTGGCGGAGGCTAGATCATTGAATAAAGTCAAGGCGGATTCGATTGATAACAGCATCAAGGCTTTACTGGAGTAGGCAGGAATGTGGAGTCAGGATAACAAACAGATCAGCCATGATTTTATTGAAAGGTTGAACACTCGATAGGTAAAGTTACCTACACAGTCATATAGATCTACAGGTCAGAGCGTGGTCCTTCAGCCCATCATACCCACGCTGGTCAAAAACACTGCCCTAACTATTCTACTCCTGCTCCTAGTTCTTATGATCAGGGAATGGTGTACTGTCAGAAGTTCATCTTTTGAACAAGATGTGAAACCAAGATCCCATTCCTCCTTCTAGGTGAAGAGTGAAGATCCTACAGCATACCGGGCGCTCCGGTTTCCTCCCAAGTCTAACGATGTGCAGGCTAGATGGATTGGACATGCTAAACTGCCCAGTGTCTAGGGTGGAAGATGCAGGGATAGACCAGGGGGTGGGTCTGGGTGGGATGCTCATTGGAGGGTCGGTGGACTTGGTGGGGCCAAATGGCCTGCTTCCATGCTGTATAGATTCTATGAAAACTGGAACAGCAGGGGAGTACTGGCACGTAATTCTCTCTCCAATATGGACAATATGGGCCAAATGGCTCCCTTTTGTAAAGGCACAGGGGAGAAGGTAGAAGGGTAATGTCAGAAATGTGTGACTATGAATATCAGGAAAGGGTTGGCAGGATGGTCCTCCATCCTCTTGAAAACCAAAGACAGAGGGGTGACCTAAAAGGGGATATTGACAGATCACATGACAGGGTGAGGCAAGTGCAAATCTCTCTTGTGGAACAGGAGCAACATTCCATGCATTCAGTGAAGAATCTGTGAGCTGGTTCAAGTGCATTGAGGTAAGAGGTGAGCTAAGAATCAAAGTGGGATGGGAGAGAATAAGACGTTGCTAGAAGCCACCATCAACAGACTGCAGTATCTCATCACCTGTGCCCTCACTGGTATATAGCCCCAGCACACCTCTGCTGGGGCTTTGAAAGAACCCTACAATTGAATTATGGAGTCCTACGGCAAGAGGCCATTCTCTTTATTTAGCGCTCCTGTCGGCTTGTCAAAACGAGTGTTCAATTTATTCCCTGAAAATTAGTTCAAGTACACCTATTTCTGAAATCTCTTTGCAATCTGCCTCTGCACCCTTTCAACTGTGCAAAAGAAATGCTCATTGTTAGTTTTACTACCAATTATTTAAAATTTAGTTAACACCCGACTGTCCACTTAATCAGATTTCTTCAATATTTTGGGGTTCTCCACCTCCAATCTCTCTGCATTGTTTAATTCCTACATTCCTGGCATCCTCCTGCTAAATCTTCTCTCTACCGATGCTGAAACTTTAGCATTCTTTCACACAGGTAGTGCCCGGATTTGTACATGGCAGAGGCGTAAGCAGAAGTGTGCAATATCTTCGAACGACTTCCTTCCCTCTCTATTCCATTCCAAGTCTTTGTTAATTACCTTGTCAATGCTGCCTTTAAGGATTTGTGATTGTACATTACTCTGCTTGGCCCGGGAACAGATCGTTTCAGGTCTGGTAATGTGGTAATGTTTACCGAGGTAGGATATATAAGAGATCACACAGTTAAGAATCCTGGATGGGGCAGTGAACACACTGCGGTAGACTGCACACTGAAGTTTGAGGGACAGCAATTCGGGTCTCAAACCAGTGTCCTCAACTTCAATAATTACAGAAGAAGAGTTCTCTAAAGCAGGCTGGGAAAACGGACAAAGGGAAAAGTTAGCAGACGTGCAATTGTAGAAATTTAAGCAGATCTTACATAAAACTCAGCAAAATTTTACTCTGGACAAAAATTCAGAGGAAAAAAATAAGCTAACAAAGGGATCTTGATCCAATGGGTCAATGGGCCGAAAAATGGCAAATGGGGTTCAATCCGGATAAATGCAAAGTATAACAAATGGAGGTAGGACTTATATAGTTAAAGGTAGGGCTTTGGGAAGTGCTGTAGAGCAGAGGGACCTAGGGGTTCAGATACATAATTCTTTGAAGTTTGCATCACCTATAGACAAGGTAGTTAAAAAGGCATTTAACACACTTGCCTTCATTACTCAGTCTTTTGAGTATTGGAGTCAGGACATCACGTTGAGGTTGTATAGGACATTGATAACGCCACTTCTGGAGTACTGTGTCCAGTTCTGTTTGCCCAGTTATGGGAAGGATGTAATTAAACTGAAGAGATTTACCAGGATGTTGCTGGGTATGGAAGGTTTGAGGTATAAAGAAACCTAGGACTTTTTTCACTGGAGCATAGGAGGTTGAGAGGTGACTTTATAGAAGTTTATAAAATCATGAGGGGTATAGGTAGGGGTAATGTCGGTGTCTTTTCTCTAGGGTGGTGGATTTCAAGTCTGGAGGGCATGAGAGAGGCGAGAGATTTAAAAAAGATGAGGCAAATTGTTTACACAAAGGGTGGTTCATGTGTGGAATGAACTTCCTGAGGAAGTGGTGGATGCAGGCACAATTACAACATTTAAAAGACACTTGGATGAGTACATGAATAAATGTTTGGAGGGATGTGGGCCAAACACAGGCAGGTGGGACATGTTTAGTTTGGGATTATGTTCAGCATGGACTAGTTGAACTGAAGGGTCTGTTTCCGAGCTGTATGACTCTATAAAAAGGACTCAATGAGAAGGATGAACAACCCATGGTTAACCGAGACGGTTCAGGAGAGTATCCAATCAAAAGCTAAGGCACTAAAGTGGCAAAAATCAGGTGGTAGGTCAAAATTTAGTTATTTTTGTTTCAGGAACAAGCAGCAAGAAAGGGGACAAGAAAGCCAGCAAAAAGAGGGAGGGAAATGATTTATGAAATTGGTAAGAAATATAAAAACAAAAAACAAACGTTTGTATGGGTAGCGGAAATGAAAGTAAATTTGAGTGGCACGTTGGCTCAGTGGTTAGCACTGCTGCCTCACACAACCAAGGACCCATGTTCAATTCCATCCTTGGGCCACTGTCCGTGTGGAGTTTGCACATTCTCCCTGTCTCTGCGTGGGTTTCCTCCCACAGTACAAAGATATGCAGATTAGATGGATTGGCCATGCTAAATTACCCATAATGTTCAGGGTTACCTAGGTTAGCCATGGGAAATGCAGGGTTACAAGGTTAGGGCAACGGGACGGATTTGAATGGGATGCTCTTTGGAGGGTCAGTGTGGACTCGGTGGGCTAAATAGCCTGCTTCCACACTGTGGTGATACTATGAGAGAAGCTTACAGTAAGGGTGGGACCCTTGGAGGATGCAAATTAATAATGGGAAGCAGGTAAATGGGAGATAACAAACTACTAAACAGCATCAGTGTTCACAGTGGAGGACAATTAACAAGATAACAGATAAGCAAGGTGGTGAGATAAAAGGTACTGCAGATGCTGGAGAATCCGAGATAACAAGCATGGGGCTGGATGAACACAGCAGGTCAAGCAGCATCACAGGAGCAGGA
>JAHRHZ010000122.1:2563148-2574308 GCA_024137785.1 Ginglymostoma cirratum | reverse complement strand
GTTCATCCAGCCCCATGCTTGTTATCTCAGATAAGCAAGGTGATAATGGGAGAAAGGTCTTGTCACAGTCTCTATCACAAGGGACAAATTATCTGACAACCTAAAGACAGAGAAATCGCCAGGGACCAATAACCTGCATCCAACAACTTTAAAGGAAGCTGCCAGACTCAGAGGAGGCATTGATTAAAACATTCCAGAGTTCACTGGATTCAGGAGGGTTCCAGCAGGCTGGAAAACTGCTAATGTGGCGTCTCTGATCAAGGAGCAGGGGGAGCAGGGAGGAAAGAGACAGACAGAGAGAGAGAGCACGAGTGAGAGAGAGACAGACAGATAGTCAGCAGGACACCACAGGCCTAACATCTGTCATTGGCAAAATGTTCGTGGTCATTAAGGAAGAGACAGCAAGACATTTGGAAAAGCTTAACACAGTAAAACAAAGTTAGTGTGGTTTGGTGAAAGGGAGATCGTACACAACAAATTGCTAGAGTTCTTACAAGCTTATTACAAGTGATGTTAATAAAGGGGTAGGTAGATGTAGCATATTTGCATTTCTAGAAGGCATTCAATAAGGTGGCACATGAGAGATGATTGCACAAGTTAACAGCTCACTCTCAGTACTGGGGGCAATGTATTAGCATGGTTGAGGACTGGTTAACACAGGGAAGACAAGAGAGTCTGGATTAAAAAGTCAGGTACCACATGAATTACCCGTAGGTCGTCATTTGGAAGTAAGGAAAACTCAAACCAAAATACAAGTACATTTTTATTAACCTGGACTGCATAAAGATATGGTTGAATTTTGCTAGACATGTCATACGTGTCAGGTAATTGGAAAACTTCAAGCAGTGATAAAACGAGCACTCTGAATACCCAATCCCATGTTCGTGGAACTTTTTACGAGAGTCTTAATTGATTATGTGAAATCCTGACCTCAAACAAAAAGTGGGAATCAGTATTTGTTGACTATAATGAATATGTCTACTAGATTTCCAGAGGCCATTCCATTATGCAGTATCATGGCTAAAAGTATTGTGGAAGAGTTACTTAATTTTTTTTTAAACTAGAAACAGACTACCCACAGAGATACAATCAGATCAAAGCTCAAATGTTATATTAAAATTATTCAAGGAAGTTATGGATAGCTTAGGAATAAAACAATGCAAATCCAATGTGTATCATCTGGAATCACAGAGAACATGCGAACAGTGGCCTCAAACTTTAAAGAGCATGTTGAGGCCTTATAGTCATGACTGTTCTTAGGACTGGGACGAAGGAATTCTATTTGTACATTTGGCAATTAGGGATACACCTAATGAATCAAACAAATTCAGTCCATTTAAATTAGTTTTTTGGGCATGGTGTGAGAAGACCACTGAAATTACTTAAGGAGAAATTGTTGAGTCAAAGTTCAGAGACCACATATTTGTACTATGCGTCATATTTTAGGGAAAAATTAAATAGAGCGGACGAGTTGATGAGATTGAAAGTAGCACAGCATGTGATGAAACAGGGAGCAGACAAGAAATCAATAATTTGCAATTTTGCTTGTGGAGATAAAGTGTCAGTGTTACTAGCAGTGGTGGGTGAATCTTTAAAAGCAAGGTTTAGTGCACCTTATCAAATTGAAAGGAAATTGAATGAGTTGAACTATTTGATAAGAATGCCGGATAGAAAGAAATCTCACAAAGTGTGTCACGTCAATTTGTTCACAAGGTATTTTGATAGGGAAGGCAAACAAAAGGAGAATGTGATGTATCTAGTACCACACAGAGTAAAGAACCAAGTTCAGATGATTCTGAATTGGGTATTCCTCAAATTAAATTGGACAATCAGAAAATTGTCAAAGATTGGGATAAATTAATGAGTTATCTTCCAGAGGAAAATCAAAATGATCTCAAAGTTATTACACTCACATGGGGAGATACATGGGAATAAGCTGGGAAGTACCAATGATGCATGATGAAGATACAGGAAATGCTGTTCCAATTAAGCAACATCCTTATAGACCTAACCCTCATAAGTTGGCATAGATTCAAAAACAGATTGAACACGTGCTCAAAGACCAACGAAATCAAAGTCAGTTGCAGAGACTGGAGCTCACCTATAGTAATGATGCCAAAACCAGATGATACCCATGATTATGTGTGGATTAGTGGAAAATCAATGCAGTTTATAAAACCTGATTCCTATCCTATTCCATGTTTGGAAGACTGTATGGAGAAGATGGGGCAAGCAATCTATATTTCTAAGTTGGACTTACTCAGGGGACATTGGCAGGTGCCTTCATCCCAGAGTGAAGGAAATTTTGGCTTTCGTGATGCCAAATGGACCATGCCAGTTTAAAGTCATGCCTTTTGGTATGAAAAATGCACCAGCCGCATTTGAAAGACTAATTGATAGTCATTTTGGGATGACTCAAATTGTGTGGCGCACATCGATGATCAAGTGATTTTTAGTCACACATGAAAGGAACATTTCGAGCATCTATTGGAATTGTTCATTTGACTTCAGGAGGTGGGCTTAGAATGAGTTCGCAAAGGCCCAAGTCATGTTGGCCATATCATTAAACACTGAAAGAAGGCCCCATGGGATGTGAAAACAAAGGTTGTCGGGGAGTTTCCCTTATCATCAACAACGAGGGAAGTACTACAATTCCTGGGACTGAGTGGCATTTATCGGAAGCTTGTACTGAATTTTAGCAGTATGGTTGCTCCACTAACCAACTTACTGAAGTGCAGAAAATTTCAATGGAAAGAGGACTGTCAGAAGGCATTTGAAAGCCTGAAAGCTGCGTTAACCACTACCCCAGTATTAGCCACACCTAATTATGCAAACGCATTCAAGGTGGCTATCAATGTGAATGATATGGGTCTCGGTGCTATACTCCTGCAAGACAACAAGATACAAAGACCCCTTGAGTATTTTTCCAGGAAACTAAATCATCATTAATAGAAATATTCCATGACTGAGGAGACCTTGAGTTTGATGTTGGATTTGCAATATTTCAACATTTATATTGCCGATAATGAGAGACAATTGTATATACTGACCATAAACCCTTTAAGTTTAGATGGAGATTATTATTATAGCCATTCAATTTGAAAATTATACACACGGCAGGATGAGAGAATGTCATTGCTCGCATGTTGTTGTGACTTTGATAAAGGAAGATGGAGGCGCTCAGTGGTGGGAAAAATGGACTGAATTGGACCACAGTAGTGCACGTTTGCATGCTTAGAGTCAATGTATATGTATTGTAGTGTACTTTTAAAAAGGGGTAGGTGCAGTGGTACTATGATTTTTAGAGGTACATTTTGTCCTGGCTTTTATTTCAAAGACAGATTTTAAGACAGAGGTGCAGAGCAGTCTACTTGAATCCAATAAACAGCATATAAGACCTTTTTGTTTTTAAAAAAAAGTTGGAACAATAGAAGCAGCCTGAACGGGTGGGGTCAAGCTCCCACAGAACCAGGATTTTTAGTTTTAGCTTTCAGTAGCAACTCCTGAAGCTGGATATGGAAACCATTTTTCCTCTCTCTGTTACAGCTGAAAGGTAGGGTTCTCTTCCTGCTACTAGAATTGCCTGTGAGACAATCTGTTTTGCCTTTATCGAGGGGGTGTGTTTATGGGATATTACTATATTACAACAGTTACTGTTTAGTAGTTAAATAATCTATTATTCCATTAAATTTTCCAAAGAGTTAAGTGATTCCAATTTCTTCTTTCTTTTGTTGTATTTTAACTACAGTGGATGAATAAATTGTGTTTTGCTTCCAGTCTGGTAGTTTGTCCAATCGAATTGCATCCAGAGCCAACGCCTTTAAAATGAGAAAAAGTTAGGGTCTCTGGTATCTTAATATACGTTGAGGGGGTTTGGTTTGGTCCGAAACAATGGAGAGAATACCTGAGCCTTTATCATCACTATCCATGGCCCAAAATACGTGCATGTAAAAGGTGCATGATGCCCAGCAATTCAGAGCCTCTGAGTAATGTACAACACATACCAACCTGACCTTGCCAGCCCCCTTCAAAATATATTATTTCACATTTTATCTGCACTAATTCCACTTACTGTATTGATTGGCAGTTCTGAGGAAGGGTCACCAGACCCGAAACGTTAACTCTGTTTTCTCCTCCACAGATGCTGCCAGACCTGCTGAGCTTTTCTAGCAACTTTGTTTTTGTTCCTGATTTACAGCATCCACGGCTCTTTTGGTTTTTACTTACTGTATTGTGCCCACTTCACCAGCACCGCTCAATTGCCGCTCCACAGACATTGTGTTACCTACAAACTTTACCTCCACGAGAGTCAGCACACAACGGACAGACCCCAGAAAGTGATTAAATTCTTTCTTTAATTGGACATTGCACACACACATAGTCCCGTACAGGAAAACTTCACAGTTAAACCAACTCCAGACTGGAGATGAACAAGAGGCGAAAAGGCTTCACAGCACATTGGTCAGGCAGCACTCTTAATGAAATCACACACCTACATCTCGTGTTACACAAAAGACAGATGCACTTTTTCGGTCTTGGCTTCTGTTTGCGTGGAGGGGTGGTATTCTCATCAAACTGCAAAATTACACATTTCCAAAGGCAGGTGGTTCAGACATGACATGAAGCAGCTGTGGTCAGCAATAGTGCAGATCAGAAAAAGCACCTCACTTGACACTCCTCTCGCAACCTTTTGACCAGAGCACACGTAAAACCACAGAATTAGCTTCTACCTGACAATTTAAGCAGCGGCAGTGTCAGAATCCTTGCAGAGTGAAGAATGTGACCGCAATTGCTTTCGTCAAATTTGTCCAAAAATCATTGGATAAAGGCTAAGGGAATCAAGACTGATGCCTGGACAGCGCACGGTCTAATGGTTCAACAGGCAAGTGTACCATTATTACAGACCTGTTAATATTGTCACAAACAGAGACATGTCCCCAAAGCTTTTCCTCTTGCACTCATTGAGGCCAAACTTCAAGCAATTGCCACAATTTATACCACAGGAGTAAAGAGTGCTGACTGACAAGTCAAAAAGCTTCAGTGACTTTTTCTCTCTTTCCAGCAACAGCTCTACTTTGTCTGTCAAGGTATGATGGCAGGGTGATGCTCCCTTTACCGTTATATTTTCCAAGTGCACTCAATGAACAGAATTCAATGGTTAGTCGTCACAATCTGAATCAGAAGCTTATGAATGGCAGGCTTTATTCGAGGGCTCGAAACATCACAGATGTGGGGGTGGGAAATCCCGCAGACAGATGAAGATCTTGTGAGGATTCTGCTTCCTGTGTAACATGTTGCGTGTTTGGCACCCGTCCCCTTTAGGCAGGTATTGCAATAGGATTCAAAGAACTGCCAGGCTCTACCGGGAACAGCACGGCAGGTTCTCGAGCATCTAAGTGAGCAAATCTGGGTCACCACATGTGCACCAGCTTATCGCCCTTAACACTCCCATCCTCCAGCCCACCGCCCATTCCAGAAATGACCACAATGCACAGAAGAGAAGTTGGTGAAAGGTGCAACTCATAGCAGCCTCGAATGGAGTGATACTTCCTGTCCATTCCACAGAGTACAAGGTCGTGCAGGAAACCGACTGTTAGCACAGCAGCAGTCGTGAGAAACACTTCAGAATCTGGCTCTGCCATCAGCTCTGTCAGCATATCACCTCCAACATGCTTCCTGTGCACACCACATTCAGAGGATCAACATATCTGAGACAGACAGAGGCAAAGTTCAGAGTGAGTCCTATGCTGCGACTCAATTGCTGACTTTTCTTTGTTCAAAGTCAGAAAAACTAGCAGCGCAGCAGGAGGAATGGGGTACAGAAAATGTCCTAAGTTTCACCGAACGGGGAGCTCAAAACATTTCTACTGGCAGAGTCGGCCAACTCCTCAAACCAAAGCCAAATCGGGAGGACTGCCCGCGAAAACAGCAAGAGGGAATCTTTTCCTTGTTAAGCTCAAGGAATCTTGGGAGCTTTCGAAACCTGATGTCTCCAACTGAGATTGTGACTTGCAATTCCGTGACCCACGAGTCCGAAATCAATTTCTTTCAAACAAAACAAAAGAGATCAGCACTCTTTACATTTCCAATTTATGACCGAGCGGGATCTGGAAGGGGAAAGGTTATGGGTGCCCTGCACTTAAACAATCGGGAGCTTGCTGATTTTAGTATCTGACAACACAAGGATCAAGACGCTGACAGAGGGCTTAAACCAACAATCCTCTTCAAAGACATTATCCAATGGAGAAGGAAAACATGGCACAGTGGAAATGACTGGAGCTGAAATACATTCCAGTTCACCGAACCGTTCTGCTGTGGTTGACGTGAAATCGATCCCCAGATCCATCCGCAACAGTGATTGGAAGGAGCAGTCGGACAGCTGAGTGACAGAATGTATGGAAAGCTGAGGTGAAAGGATCACAGGTTTCTACAGTCAGCTCCTTCAGTTTGCCCAACGAGCCAAGTCAGGCTGTCACAGTGCCACACAAGCTGGCTTTAAATCCCCATATGTGCATTTCCACCAGCTTGGGCTGCAGAAAGGACGCAAGGACTGACTGAGCAGGAGGGTTGCAGCTTCTGATTACCATCCAACGACTTGTGACATTGCTGCTGAGAGTTTCATCGCTGAGCAACACCGGGCACTTTGCCAAATGAGTAACACTCGAAGACCTGACCCAACCCCACTGTGGTCTCACTGACCCGTTTCTGAATGGGGAGGACTCTGCTGTGTGCTTCTTTGCTCTCAAGTCTGTGACTGTGAGATCTGATCCCAGTTTCCTGTGCTGGAATGAGGTGGGGTTGCTAGGGAATTTGGGGGGAGGAGTGGGGGTGGGTGGGTGGAGTTTGGTTCGCCGTGATATCCCTGCTTCAGTGCAGCACCTCTCTTCCTTTGCGAAGAACGAACAATTACCTAGCTTCGTTATGCGAGGCGCTGTCTCACTTGGCTATGGACATCAGTGACTCCTTCAGCGTCCGTGTCATGCTGGGGATGAGAACGGCGTGATCGTCCACACACTTGCTGACACACGAATCCGCTTTCAGCCTTACGTCGGGCTCTTTGACTCCGGAGTTGAAGGCATCCTTTGCTCGGTCGTTGCAGTCCATCATGCAGCGCTGCAGCCGATTCTGGAATGACAGCAAATAAAAAAAAAACAAAAGCACGGCCTGAGAACCCTTTCATCAGTAAAGAGGAACGCTCTCGTCCAGACACCCAGGCTGCTATCGAGCACACCCGGAACAGATAAAGATGGGGAAGGAAAAACTCCAATGGCTTGGCAGCCCATCTACTGTCTTCAACATTCACTTCCTCCACCAGTGACGCACACAGTGCGCACCGTCTACGAGAGGGACTGCTCCCAATGACAGCACTTTCCAAACCTGCAATCGTCTAGAAGAACAAGGGCCGCATGGCAACACCATCAGGCCACCCATCAGGGACAAGTGGTCAATGCTGGCACTGGCCTTGCTACTGATGCCCACAGGCCAATGAAACAGCATCTAAATAACTGCAAAGTCCTCCAGTTGTGAACTTTAAAGAGGTGCTTAAATCAATATGTTCACAAACAGCTTTTTCCCTGCTGTTATTAAACTCCTGAATGGACCTCTGAAATTTCAACTCTAACATTGACCTTGCTTTATGTGCACTTTCTTTCCAGCCATAACTTCGTATTCCTCCTTCTGTTCTATCACCCAATGATCTTTATATGGTCTGATCTGCCTGTACTGCACAGAAAACAAAACTTTTCACTGTACCTAGGTACACATGACAATAATAATTCAAATCAAAAAAGAAGCAAGGTTACATTTCAACTGTCTCTGGACCTGCACATTATCAGAAAACCATCACCATTACTGCAGCCTCTCTCAAAGCATTGCCTGCAGTTTCTCCCTCCCTCCACCAAACCCTTCTCAAAAACATGGAAAAACTCTGCTCTTACAGTCAACATGGCTTTGTGCATGGGAAATCGTGTCTCACTAACTTGATTGAGATTTTTTGAAGAAGTAACAAAGAGAATTGATGAGGGCAGAGTGGTGAACTACATGGACTTCAGTAAGGCGTTTGACAAGGTGCCTCATAGTAGACTCTATAGCAAGGTTAGATCACACGGAATAGAGGGAGAACTAGCTATATGGATACAGAACTGGCTTGAAGGTAAAAGACAGGCGGTGGTGGAGGGTTGCTTTTCAGACTGAGGTTTGTGACCAGCAGTGTGCCACAAGGATTGGTACTGGATCCACTGCTTTTTGTCATTTATATAAACGATTTGGATGTGAATGTAGGAGGTATGGTTAGTAAGTTTGCAGATGACACCACAATTAGAGGTGTAGTGGACAGCAAAGGTTACCTCAGAATACAACAGGACATCGATCAGATGGACCCATGGGCCGAGTAATGGAAAATGGATTTTAATTAAGGTAGATGTAAGGGGCTGCATTTTGGAAAGGTAAATCAGGGCAGGACTTGTACAATTAATAGTAAGGTCCTGTGAGTGTTACTGAACAAAGAGACCTTGGAGTGCAGGTTTAGTTCCTTGAAAGTGGAGTCGCAGGTAGACAGGGCAGTGTAGAAGGTGTTTGGTACGCTTGCCTTTTTTGGAAAACGATTCTGGTTTCCCTGCTATAGGAAGGATGTTGTGAATCTTGAAGGGGTTCGGAAAAGAATGACAAGGATGTTGCCAGGGGTTGGAGCTATAGAGAGAGGCTGAAGAGACTTGAGCTGTTTTCCCAGAGCGTCGAAGGCTAAGGGAGTGACGTTATAGAAGTTTATAAAATCATGGGGCATGGATGGGGTGAATAGGTAAAGTCTTTTAGCCAGGATAGGGGAGTCCAAAACTACAGGGCACAGGTTTAAGGTGAGAGGGGAAAGATTTAAAAGGGACCCGAGGGGCAACTTTTTCACACATAGGGTGGTGCGTGTATGGAACGAGCCGGCAGACGAAAGTGGAGGAGGCTGGTACAATTACAGCATTGAAAAGCCATCTGGTTGGGTCCATGAGGAGGAAGGGTTTTGGGGGATATGGGACTTGTATTATTTAGGATATCGGGTCGGCATGGATGAGCTGGACTGAAGTGTCTGTTTCCACGTTGTATATCTCTAGGTCTTTTATCAGAGCATCCAATTTACCTTCAAGTTATTGTACTCAACCCAAAGCTTGTTCCTGCCCAGCTGGGTGTGTTTGTAGATTGCTCCCTACCTGGAACCTCTCCAGCTCCCCGGTGACGGTGGCCTGTGCCTGTGCCAGGGGTGCGTGGCAACGTTCGATACACTGATGTACCTCCTCCATGGAGGCGTTGGCATTCTCGCAGCAGTCCGCACTGCACCGGAACATTTTCCCCTATGGAGGCAGTTTAAACACACCACCGTCAGACACGCCAATCTCCCTGTGCATTGCAACACTTAAACAACACAGCCTAGAACAAATGCTTCATTCATTCATTAATCTCACCAGCCAACTATTCCTGCTTAAAAATCCCCATATAGGGGAGGACATCAATGACAGGTCATCCAGAGGGGCCCAGGCTGATTTCAACTCATATTAATAAAACACGAAGTCTGGAACTGAAATCTCGTCTCAGCAATGAAACGATCACGACTGTTGTACAAATCCGATTCACTCCAGGGGATGAAACTGGCCATGAAAACAGCGTAGCTCTCACCGTGAAAGGGGTCCACGCAGGACCACAGTTACAGAGCCACTTGAATCCAGAACAAGGAGCTCTTCCACTACGGTTAAGAGTGGAAGCCATTTTGTAGCAGACAGCACTTCAGTCCCCAAAGAATTCCAACGTTAGTGGATGGAGATCGAAAATGCAATGAGGGGTCTGGTTGATTTTTGTTGGGTAGAGATATGAGGGGATCGAGAACCAAAACCAGTTGACAGAATTAAGGTACAGGCTAGCCATGATTGAGTTAAATGGTGGGAAACGCCTTAAGGTCTAAGTGGGATCTCCTGTTGCTTTCTCTCCCAGTGTGGAAAGAGAATTTTAAATTTCCTTTATCTTTCATGGCAAAGTCACCATTTACTATCCATCCCACGTCGCCCTTGAACAGGACTGCTTGCTCAGTTCCTTTCAGAGGACATCCTGTGGGTCTGCAGCCACACATCAGGACTTCCCTCCTTCCTTAAAGGACGTTGGTAAACTTGTTTGATTTATATGGTCAACGCTACTGAGACTTGCTTACGTTGCTGATCTTAATAACGGAATTTAAATTCCACCAGACACCATGTGGGATTTCAACCCTGTCCTCAGAACAATAGTCAGGGTCTCTGGACTCCCAGTCCAATGACACTCCCCCAACACCACTGCCTCACTCTGTAATCATCCCAGTTATATCTCATTGTTAAAGATATCTGAGAAGAATTTTTGAAACAAAATCCCGCTTCTAAATTTTCTTCATTTTCTTTTCTCCCACAAGAGGGGATAGGGCACAGAAAACCCTATGAAATACTCTGTACATGCACATGGCCATCCTCCCTTCACACTACTGCCCGCCCCCCATTTCTGTTCATAAAATCCCCTCCTGAACACGTTAAAGCCCTCCTCCAGAAATTGCTGCCCCTCTTTATTCCCCATCCCAACTGCCCTCCCTCCATCCAAAGCTGAAACTCCATGGCACCTCCAACTCAAGCTCCACTTAAACAATTCCCTCAAACTAATGTTTTGAGGAATCGTCACCGGACCTGAAACGTTAACTCTGATTTTACATTCCCAGATGCTGCCAGACCTGCTGAGCTTTCTGTTTTTGTTCCCTCAAACTAAATCTGCCCTGTCACCCCAAAAATCCCACGAATCCCTTCTTCCCGGCTTATAACACCCTCAAACCACCTCGGCACCCCCAAACCCCTCTTTCCTATGACACACACAAACGCCTCCTCCCCTCTGTAAACTGCTCCGCCACCCCTAAAAACCCTTCAACAATTCATTCATCCCTGAAACACGACTTTCAAAACCCACTCTCAATAAAAACTGTTTGTCATCCAATTAAACCAACTCCCTCATCCCGAACCTTTAGGCAATCCACTCCCCCCACACAATCCCTCCCCTCACCCCACAGCACCACCCCCCTCACCCCCACACAGCACCACCCCCCCTCCCCCACACAGCACCCCCCCTCCCCCACACAGCACCCCCCCTCCCCCACACAGCACCACCCCCCCC
>JAHRHZ010000122.1:2534408-2558148 GCA_024137785.1 Ginglymostoma cirratum | reverse complement strand
CTGCTTGGCCTGCTGTGTTCATCCAGCCCCACACCTTGTTGTCTCGGATTCTCCAGCATCTGCAGTACCTTATATCTCTAGTTAAAAGGTTCTGTCTGTTTCTCTCAGCCTTCACAAAGACAATGTAAGTTAGAGAAATAACCACTTACTGAGAATGTAAAAATATTGACAAACTTCACCACTACTGAGGATATAAGGAAATAGATGAACACCTCTGGTCTCAGATTAAAAATCTAATACCTCAGGGACATTAAGGACTTTTAAACAGCTTAAAATTTGTCTTCCTGTTCTACTGCGTTCAGTTCTGGTCTCCTTGCTATAGGAAAGGTGTTGTTAAACTTGAAAGGGTTCAGAAAAGATTTACAAGGATGTTGCCAGAGTTGGACGGTTTGAACTATAGGGAGAGGCTGAGGCTATTTTTCTTGGAGGTCAGAAGCTGATGGGTGACCTTATAGAGGTTTATAACATCATGAGGGTCACGGATAGGGTGAATAGCCAAGGTCTTTTTCCCAGGGTAGGGAGTCCAAAACAAGAGGGCATAGGTTTAAGGTGAGAGGGGAAAGATTTAAAGGGGACCTAAGGGGTAACTTTTTCACGCAGAGGGTGGTGCGTGTATGGAATGAGCTGCCAGAGGAAGTGGTGGAGGCTGGTACAATTACAACATTTAAAAGGCATCTGGATGGGTACATGAGGAGGAAGGGTTTAGAGGGATATGGGACTAGATTAATTTAGGATATCTGGTCGGCATGAGTTGGATTGAAGGGTCTGTTTCTGTGCTGTACAACTCTATGACTGTATGTTTTGCTGCAGTTGAACAGGGCTTTTGTGAGGCCACATCTGGAATACTGTGTGTGCAATTGTGGTCTGCATGTTTAAACATGTGTTGATGGTGGTACATCAAAGGTTCACTGAATCGATTCCTGTGACCATAGGCTGAGTCAATTGACACTCTATGCCCGCATGTTTACAAGAATCTCATTGAAACTACAAGATTGTGAAGGGGCCTGACAGAATAGTGTGATGATTCTGTGTCTTTAAAAGGTGTGATTTGTCCTGGGGCATTTTTGAAGAGAGGTTTTAAGGCAGAGGTGCCAAGCTGTCTATTGAAAACTCAAAAAGAAAACAGCTTGTGAGGCCTTGGTTTTTTTTAAAAGTTGCAACAATAGAGGCAACCTGAATGGGTGGGGTCAAGCTCTCACAAAACCAGGCCTTTTCGTTTCAGTAGCAGTTGCTGCTGGGGTCTTGAAGATGTGGAAGCTTTTTTTTTTCTGTTTCGCGGTTAAAGCCAAAAGCTGGGGTTTCTCTTCCTGTTGCTGGAGTTGTCTGTGAGACAATCTGTTTTCTGAGTTTCTGTTTGCCAAGGGTGTGTTGTTATGGAATGTTACTATATTGGAACAGTTACTGTTTAGTAGTTAAATAATCCGTTATTCTGTTTAGTTTTCTAACAGAATTCTGTTATTCCAATTTCTTCTTTCTTTTGTTACATTTTAACTACAGTGTATGAACAAAGTGTGTTTTGCTTCAAATCTGGTAGTTTGACCAATCGAATTGCATATGGAACGCAATGCCTGGCACTTATCTTTAAATTGAGAGAAAGGTTAGGGTCTAGACTACCTTCTGAATATATTTTGAGGGGGTTTGGTCTGGTCTGTAAAACTGCCATAGCCCGAACACACCCATAGGGCTGTTCTCCTATTGGAGAGAGACGACTGGGGGTGATTTAACCTGAGGGTCACTATGCGTCAGGTGAGGGGAGAGGCTGAGAAGGAGAGTCCTTCATGGTAATCTCAACCGGTGTGGAAATTGACAGAGATTGTGGGAATTGACTGGAAGCATTTCCCACGATCTCGGACCATTTAAATCCATTTGAACAATTTCACACTTTGCTGCATTGTAATCCATCTGCCTTGCTCTCACCTGATCAACCAATCTGTTGGAATCCCTTTAAAAATACATTGCAATGAAGAAATGGACATGGGATAGGTTCAGTGAATGGGCCAAAATTTGGCAGTTGGAGGTTAATGTGGAGAAGTGTCCATTTTGGCTAGAGGAATAGAACAGCAATTTATTACCTCAATGGAGAGAAACATCAGAGTGCTTCAGTGCAGAGGGATCGGGGTGTTCTTGTGCATGGAGCACAGAAAACTAGTTTGCAGGTACAGCTGGTAATAGGAAGACAAATGGAATTTTGGAATTTATTGCTAAAGGAATAAGGTATAAAAGTAGGGAAGTGTTGCTGCTATTGGATAAGGCATTAGTGAGATCACACCCTGGAGTATTGTGCACAATTTTAGTCCCCTTTCTTGATCAGAGATACAGTTGTACTAGGGACAATTCAGAGAAGGTTCACCAAGTTGATTACAGAGATGCAGAGGGAGGCGCGTGTATGGAACGAGCTGCCAGAGGAAGCGGTGGAGGCTGGTACAATGACAACATTTAAAAGGCATCTGGATGGGTGCATGAATAGGAAGGGTTTAGGAAGGGATATGGGCCAAATGCTGGCAAATGGGACTAGATTAATTTAGGATATCTGGTCGACATGGACGAGTTGGACCGAAGGGTCTGTTTCCATGCTGTACAACTTTATGTCAATTTTTTTTTGAAGAAGGGTCTAGACCCAAAACGTCAGCTTTCCTGCTCCTCTGATGCTGCTTGGCCTGCTGTGTTCATCCAGCTCCACACCTTGTCATCTATGTCAATATGAGGGCTTTGTTTTATGATGAGCGATTAAGCGGTTTAGGCCCTTACTCTCTGGAGTTTAGAGGACAGAGAAAGGATCCGATTCAGGTCTATAAGATGTCAAAGGGAATTGACATGGTAGATATAGAGGGAATGTTTCATCTTGTGGGACGATCTAGAAAGTAGTTGTAGGATAAGGAGTTGCAGATTTAAAACAGAGACGAGGAGAAATTACTTCTACCAAAGGGCCGTGAATCCATAGAATTCACTCCCCACCATACAGTGGATACCAGGACACTGAATAAATTGAAGGACGAAGTAGAGTTTTAACCAGTAATAGTTGAAGGGTAATGGCGAGCGGGCAGGAAAGTGGAGCTGAGGCCGAGATGACATCAGCCATGATGGTATTGAATGCTGGAGTAGACTCAAGGGGCTGAATGGCCTACTACCAGTTCTTATGTTCTTTTTGCACTTAATTCCCCACGGAAAGGGCCACCTCGCATTGCGTCACCATTTGTTGAGCTCACCTTTGACCTGGTTAAGCTAAAGCTGGTCGTGGAAGCGACAAGCAAGGGTTCCCAATAAAAGGGGTTAACAGGTTCAAGCTGTGGAAGTTGCCGGAAGATATCTAGCCATTTTAATTGAGGATAGAAACACAGATTGCAGTGCCCGCTGTTAATGTCTGCCCTGTGTCTCTTCAATTGAACTCGCTGGTCTCTTTGCTATGATCGCCAACTTTCATGTAACCCAGATCAAAAAAAAATGCTAATTGAGCCTTTAAATATATAAATATATATATCCACTGAAACACTGCATGGGAGCTCTCTCTCCATTTCCATGACTACAAATGGGTTATCGCCGTGGCGCAGTGAACTATTTTAAGTGCCCTTTCACCATTTGCTGGTCACTAATGCAGCAATGAATTACTGTAATTGGCAGTTTTAATGTTGTTCGTATTGTTCGTTATTTATATACAAATGGCTTCAAAGCTGGACTGTGTGGTGGATTACAGCTTCCTCCAGCAATCCAAGTCGCTGTAGTTACACAACTATGTGTACTCCGGAGCTAGGCCCAGTGATGGTGGACAGTCGGAAATGCTTTTGAGATGCAGTAGGGTTTGACCTGTCATCATACCCATCGTGAGCCAGCTCTGTCTAGAAGTGTTTGGAGATACGTGGGAGGGAGTAGAGGGTGGAAAAACCTCACTTTCCGCACGGGAACCTGGTAATCTTCTGGATTTGACATCAAGTCAATGACTTCAGGGCCTGAGCACCTTCTCCCAAGTCCTTACCCCAACACCCGCACACCAGGCCTTGTCATCAGATGGGCTGCTACCACAAACAGCCCAGTGTCAGCTGTTTATGGACCCCATTAACTCTGGCAGCTCATGACATACACGTACCACCATCCGTGTGAAAAGGTAGCCCCTTAGGTCCCTTTTAAATCGTTCCCCACAGACCTTAAATCCATGCCCTCTAGTTTTGGAGTCCCCTACCCTGGGGAAAATTCACCTTATGCATGGCCCCCGTGATTTTATAAACCTGTATAAGGTCACCCGTCAGCCTCAGACGCACCAGGGAAAATAGCCCCAACCAATTCAACATCTCCCTGTAGCTCAAACCCTACAACATCCTTGTAAATCTTTTCTGAACCCATTCAAGTTGAACAACATCCTTCCTATAGCAGGGAGACCAGAACTGAACGTAGTATTCCAAAAGTGGCCAAAGCAACATCCTGTACAGCCGCAGCATGACCCTCCCAACTCCTGTACTCAACGCACTGACCAATAAAGGCGAGCGTACCGAACACCACCTTCACCGCCCTGTCCACCTGCGACTCCACTTTCAAGGATCTAAGTTCTCTGTTTTTGTTTTGTTTAGTAAGCAGATGGTGATGGTTGAACGGTGTTTTTCTGACTGGAGGTCTGTGTCCAGTGGGGCTCCCATAGGGATCAGAGTCAGGAGCGTTGCTGTTTGTGGTCTATACAAATGATTTAGGCTTGAATGTGGGAGTGTTGACCAGTAAGTTCATGGATGATACAAAAATTGGTGGGGTGGTAAATCGTGAAGAAGATATCCTTAGACTACAGGACTGGCTGGTCAGACGGGCTGTTCAGTGTTGAATGGAATTCAGGATAAGTGTGAGAGGAAACACTAACAAAGTAAGGGAATGCATGATGGACACTAGGACCCTGGGAAGCACCGAGGATCAGAGGGACCTTGCTGTGCATGTGCCCCAGTCCCTTAAGGTAGTGGGACAGGGTGATAAAGTGGTTCAGAAGGATTCTGGGATACTTACCTTCATTGACTGAGGCGTAGAGTTTAGGAGCAGGGAGGTTTGGCTGGGAACTGTATATAAAACGTTGGTTAAGCCACACAGCGAGACTATTGTGTGCAAGTTCTGGAATCCCCATTATCGGAGGGATGTGATAGCACTGGGAGAGGGGGCAGAGGGAGATTTACCAGGATGTTGCCTTGTGGGGGCTGGAGAGTTTCAGTTCTTGAAGAGGGATTGGGACAGACTGGGGGTTGTTTTCCTTAGAGCAGAGGAGACTGAGAGGGGGGACATGATTGAGATGGATAAAATGATGAGGAGTATTGATAGGGTAGACAGGAAAGAACTTTTCCTCTTGGTGAGGGGGATCAGTGACCGGGGAGAGGGGGTGGGCATAGATTTAAGGGAAGGGGCAGGAGATTTAGAGGGGGACGTGAGGAAAAATGTTTTCACCCAGAGGCCGGTGGGGAATCTAGAACTCACTGCCTATAAGGGTGGGAGACGTAGAAACCCTCATCCCATTGGAGAAGGATTTAGATGGACACTCGCCATGCCAAGGCAATGGGCCAAGTGCTGGGAAATGGGATTAAAATAGGGAGGTGGTTGTTTTTGACCAGCACAGATGCGATGGGCCAAAGGGCCTTTTCCTGTGCTGTGGATCGCTCCGGCTCTATGACTTAGAGCATTACTGAAGCTTTGAAGTCTTTCTTCTCTAGGCTTATAATTCTAGAAGGGTTCGCTAGGGAACCATTGGCACAGTGACTCATTGTTTCTTCCAATGTTCCCCCAATAACAGCAATAAATCTGTTTGCTTATCTCTCTAAAAGCATTGCTTGGCTATTTTTCCAAAGTAATTTGACTTGCTGTAATCAATAGCCCACATTAATCTGGTCCACCACATTTCCGAAAAAGCACACATACTGAGTGAAAACCTTTTGCAATCAAGAAAGTGTCCGAAAAGTTCAATACCTTCTAGTTTTTCACATAAGCCACAAGTGTGAACATGTATTCCCAACAGTGGCTAGACTTATCTACTCAGTTCAATCATTTTGGAAGGAAGTACAAGGAGAGACAATACATTGCCGAGAAAATACAGAATATTGTGGATGCTAGAAATTGGAAACAAACATAGGGAATGGTGGTGAATCTCAGCATTTGTGGAGAGAGAGAAACAATTAATCCTGAACAGGTAACAACTTTAACTACTTCTTCATTCCAACATATATACACTCCCTAGATGTTGCAAACATATCTATGAAGGCCACAGAATACTGACGTTCACACTTTTGTTCCCCTCAGAATAGTAAGGGCAGTGAAGTCAAAAATGATGCAAACTGCTTAGACAACACGGTGTGGAGCTGGATGAACACAGCAGGCCAAGCAGCATCAGAGGAGCAGGAAGGCTGACGTTTTGGGCCTAGACCCTTCTTCAGAAATAGGTGAGGGGAAGGGGGTTCTGAAATAAATAGGGAGAGAGGGGGAGGCGGATAGAAGATGGATAGAGGAAAAGATAGGTGGAGAGGAGGCAGACAAGTCAAAGAGGCGGGGATGGAGCCAGTAAAGGTGAGTGTAGGTGGGGGGGTAGGGAGGAGATAGATCAGTCCAGGGAGAACAGCTTGGTCAACGGGGCTGGATGAGGTGAGTAGGTAGGAGATGGGGGTGAGGCTTGAGGTGGGAGGAGGGGATAGGTGGGAGGAAGGACAGGTTAGGGAGGCGGAGACGAGCTGGTCTGGTTTTGGGATGCAGTAGGGGGAGGGGAGATTTTGAAGCTTGTGAAGTCCACATTGATACCATTGGGCTATAGGGTTCCCAAGCGGAAAATGAGTCGCTGTTCCTGCAACCTTCGGGTAACATCGTTGTGGCACTGCAGGAGGCCCAGGATGGACATGTTGTCTGAGGAATGGGAGGGGGAGTTGAAATGGTTCGCGACTGGGAGGTGCAGTTGTCCAGTGCGAACCGAGAGTAGGTGTTCTACAAAGTGGTCCCCAAGCCTCCGCTTGGTTTCCCCGATGTAGAGGAAGCCACAACGGGTACAGCGGATGCAGTATATCACATGAGCAGATGTGCAGGTGAACATCTGCTTGATGTGGAAAGTCTCCTTGGGGCCTGGGATTGGGGTGAGGGAGGAGGTGTAGGGGCAGGTGTAGCACTTCCTGCGGTTGCAGGGAAAAGTGCCGGGTGTGGTGGGGCTGGAGGGGAGTGTGGAGCGGACAAGGGAGTCACGGACAGAGTGGTCCCTCGGAAAGTGGATAAGGGTGGGGAGGGAAAAATGTCTTTGGTGGTGGGGTTGGATTGCAGATGGCGGAAGTGTCGGAGGATGATGCGTTGGATCCAGAAGTTGGTGGGGTGGTACGTGAGGACAAGGGAGATTCTGTTTTGGTTGTTATTGCGGGGAGGGGGTGTGAGGGATGAGGAGCAGGAAATGCGGGAGACACGGTCGAGGGCGTTCTCGACCACTGATGGGGGGGAGTTGCGGTCCTTGAAAAACAAGGACATCTGAGATGTACGGGAGTGTAATGCCTCATCCTGGGAGCAGATGAGGCAGAGGCGAAGGAATTGGGAATAGGGGGTGGCATTTTTGCAGGAAGGTGGGTGGGAGGAGGTTTATTCTAGGTAGCTGTGGGAGTCGGTGAGCTTGAAATGGATATCGTTTTCTAGGTGGTTGCCAGAGATGGAGACAGAGAGGTCCAGGAAGGGGAGAGAGGTATTTGAGATGGTCCAGGTGAACTTAAGGTTGGCGTGGAAGGTGTTGGTGAAGTGGATGAACTGTTTGAGCTCCTCGTGGGAGCATGAGGTGGCGCCAATACAGTCCTCAATATAACGGAGGAAGAGGTGGGGTTTACGGCCAGTGTAGGTACGGAAGAGGGATTGTTCCATGTAACCTACAAAGAGGCAGGCATAGCTTGGGCCCATGCGGGTACCCATGGCCACCCCCTTTGTCTGTAGGAAGTGGGAGGAATTGAAAGAGAAGTTGTTGAGGTTGAGGACGAGTTCGGCTAAGCGGATGAGGGTGTCAGTGGAGGGGGACTGGTCGGGCCTGCGGGACAGGAAGAAGCGGAGGGCCTTTAGGCCATCTGTATGGGGAATGCAGGTGTATAGGGACTGGACGTCCATGGTAAAGATCCTTGGGGAATTGGAAGTTCTGGAGGAGGTGGAGGGCATGGGTGGTGTCACGGACGTAGGTAGAGGGTTCCTGGACCAAGGGGAAGAAAATGGAGTCTAGGTAGGTGGAGATAAGTTTGGTGGGGCAGGAGCAGGTGGAGACAATGGGTCGACCAGGGCAGTCAGGTTTGTGGATTTTGGGAAGGAGATAGAAGCGGTCGGTGCGGGGTTGGGGAACGATGAGGTTGGAGGCTGTGGGTGGGAGGTCATCTGAAGTGATGAGGTTGTGGATGGTTTGGGAGATGATGGTTTGGTGGTCGGGGGTGGGGTCATGATCCAGGGGGCGGCAGGAGGTGTCGGAGAATTGGCGCCTGGCCTCGGCAATGTAGAGGTCAGTGCACCATACGACAACTGCGCCTCCCTTGTCTGCGGATTTTATGGTGAGGTTGGGGTTGGAGCGGAGGGCTGCATGTTCTGCGGCGGAGAGGTTGGACTGGATGAGAGGGGTGGAGAGGTTGAGGCGATCGATGTCACGACGGCAGTTGGCGATGAAGAGGTCAAGGGAGGATAGAAGGCCTTGGGGTGGTGTCCAGGAGGAGGGGGTGTGTTGGAGGCGGGAGAAGGGGTCAGTAGAGGGAGGGTTAGGCTCACGGTTAAAGAAGTAAGCGCGGAGGCGGGGGCGGCGGAAAAACTGCTCAATGTCCAAACATGACCGGTATTCGTTGATGTGTGCGTGGAGGGGGACAAAGGTGAGCCCTTTCCTGCTTAGCACTGGCATGCCAGTTTGAACTACTTGCAAGGAATGGTTCTCTGTGCTGAAAGACAGGAGCTGAATGATTTGAAGATGTTGGCCCTTAAGCCTTCTCTAAATATTGAGGTTGGCCTGCCAGAAGCAGATTTCCTCACAGAAGTATGCTACGTTGGGTTATCTAGGGGAGGTGATGGCCTGGTGGTATTATCACTGGACTGTTAATTCAGAGATACTGATAATATCCTGGGGACCCGGGTTCAAGTCCTGCCATGGCAGATGGTGGAATGTGAATTCAATAAATATCTGGAATTAAGAGTCTAATGATGACTGTAAATCCATTGTTGATTGTCAGGAAAAAAAAACCCTCTGATTCACTCATGCCCTTTGGGGAAGGAAACTGACGTCCTTACCTGGTCTGGTCTACATGTGACTCCAGACCCACAGCAATGTGGTTGACTCTTAACTGCCTTCTGGGCAACAAATGCTGGGCCTAACCAGTGATACCCTCATCACATGAATGAATAAAATCTGGTCTCTGATAGGTTCAGGAGAGAGAAGGTGGTAATTCTGGCTAACATTGACAATTGGAAGTATATTGAATTATACCCAGCTCCTTTAGAATTCTTTTCATAAAACATTACATTCCTTTTCATAGGATTAGGCTGGAACTGTTTTCACTGGAGCGTAGGAGGGTGAGGGGTAACCTTACAGAGGTTTGTAAAATCATGAGGGGCATTGATAAGATGAATAGCCAAGGTCTTTTCCCTAGGGAAGGGAAGTTCAAAACGAAGGGGCATATTTTAAAGGTAAGAGCAGAAAGATTTAAAAGGGACCTGAGGGCTAACTTTTTCACACAGAGGGTGGTTCGTACGTGGAATGAACTGCTAGAGGTGAGTGCAATTACAACATTTAAAATATTTGGACAGGTACACGTACAGGAAAGGTTTAGAAGGATATGGGTCAAACACGGGCAAGTGGGACTAGTTTAGTTTGGGAATCTTGTTCGGCATGGACTGGTTGGACTGAAGGGTCTGTTTCCATGCTGTATGGCTCTATAAACAGAGTTAACACTTGAGTTCCTGAGATGTGACCCTTCAGGACTTACAGGAGCGTGGACTTTATAAATTCAGTCACCGAGTACAAAAGCAAGGAAGTTATGAAAATCCTTTCCTAAAAGGCTTCAACCAGAGTACTGTGTTTAGTTCTGGCCATCACACTTTAAGAAGGATGTGAGGGCAGTCGAGAAAGAGTGCAGGAAAGATTCAAGAGGATAGTGCCAGTAATGAGGCCTTCAGTTATTGGGACTTTTTTTCTTGGAGAAGAGAAGGTTAAGGGGAGATACGGCACTCATAATTTTATACATCTCTCTTCCTTTCTTGGTTGAAGTATTTGGGAACCTGATAAAGTTTCCACATCTCAGTATTTTGATTACCTTGTCAACCCTGAGAAGTAGAAGTGTGACCACTATCAAAAGACGTGGATCCCATCCAAATCAGAGCCTTGTTTGGAAGACCTTCCATCAGTCTACATCTGTCAGCATTTCGATTTCATCAAGAAGAAACCCAGCAGATGTTGAGAATTCATAAAAGTCCCCCTCTTGTTTTTCAGACCATTGACTTTAGTAAAGGGTGTCTTTCTTTTGCCCCCTTTTAAAATATCATCTATGCATTCTTGTCTTTTGTGTTGTGTGAGTGTGCCTGTTTGGGGATTAAAAGGAGTCTTAGTTAATCAGTTAGAACGTAGAACAGTACAGCACAGGAACGGGCCCTTGGGCATATGATGTTGTGCCGAAAATGACGCCAAATTAGACTAATCCCTTCTGCCTGCCCTTGGTCCATATCCCTCCATTCCTTGCATATTCACATGCTAATCCAGAAGTACTTTTAATGCCATTACTGTATCTGCTTCTACCACTACACTGGGCAGTGCATACCAGATTCCTACCACTCTCTGCGTAAAAATAAACTTGCCTGTCGCACCTCCTTTGAACTTTCCCTCTTTCACCTTCAATACATGCCCCCTAGTGTTAGACATTTCACCTCTGGGAAAAAGATTCTGACCCCACCTATACATCTCATAATTTTATAAACTTCTTTCAAGTCTATCCTCATCCACTCCAGAGAAAACAACCTGTCCTTCTAACTCACACCCTCTAATCCAGGCAGAGCCCTGGTAACAAGGTGTGGAGCTGGAGGAACACAGCAGGCCAAGCAGCATGAGAGGAGCAGGAAAGCTGACGTTTTGGGCCTAGACCCTTCCTCGGAAGCGATAATGAAATGGTAAACCGCTTCTGCACCCTCTCCAAAGCCTCCACATCCTTCCTGTCATGTGGCGACCAGAACTGAATGCAATGCTTTTCACTCGGGTGGAAGTCTTACGAAGCTGCAGTTTTGCCACCTGTTGTCGAGACTAAGTTTTGAACAGTTTTAGCGATTGAATCAAAGGGTTTATGTTCAAGGTGTGACCAGTAGGACGTGCTTATTGGTGCATTTCACTTGTCAGACACAACAATATGAGTGATACAGCAGCTAAAAGGATGGTGGAAACAGACTCCATAGTAAAGCTGATAAAGGAATCAGGTGAGCATTTCAGACAGAGAGACATTTTAAGAGAAACAGCAGAGGGAGCTGTCTAGCCCTTCCAAAGGGATAGCACAGACACAATGGACTGAATGGCCTTTTTCTGTAAATGTCTACGATTCTACATGCTATTGGTGGTGGAAAAGTAGCCAATATTCACTAGAAATAGCTGAGCAAATCTCCGATTTAATTTATTATGTTTTTGCTCCTTATTGTTTTGCTGTTGTGTTTGACCATTTTATTCCCCACGGAGCTACTGAGGATCATTCATTTGTTGTGAGTAAATTGCTTGATTAATTTCCTCTGTTTTTGTGCAGCTTCTTTGTCTGCTTTTACTTTTTTTCCATTTTTACATTGCTGACACTGTGCTGAACAGACTTGCACATGCAGTGTGAATCATAACAGTCTTTCTCAGACAGATGTTCTCAAATTGCTTCTCACCAAATAGAGTTGGGAATGGGAGTGATGTTCTGGCAGCTGTCAAAAGCCAGAGTGACCTGTCACTTATTCATTTCTCACGCTGATTTCACATTAAGCACTATTTTCGATTCCAGTCACCCCCAATCCAACCAGGGGTCTGTCTTGTTTCTCCCCTCTATCTCTGGCTCACTTATTTTGAATCCCATTCCCATTATATCAACATCAGAACACCCATTCAGAAGTTAAGATAGAAAATCTCTGCACATCTGGAAGACGAAAGGTTGCTTGAGAGTTTCTGTGCTCACTCTTGACTGTAAAGTGACTTTTTGTTCGAATGCTAGGCATCTCCTACAAGAGAGAATCTAACCATCGCCCCCTTGACATTCAATGGTGTTACCATCACTGAATCCTCCCATTATCGACATCCTGGGGGTTAACAATGACCGAAAACTGAACCGGACCAGCCCCATATAAACACAGGGGCTACAACAGCAGGTCAGAGGTTGGGAATCCTGCAGCAAGTGACTCACCTCCTGACTCCCCAAAACCTGTCCCACCATCGACAAGGCACAAGTCAGGAGTGTGATGATTGTCAGGGTGATTTCGGCTCATATACTTGTGAAGAACCCTCTATTGGGATACCAGAAGGAGGTAGATATTACCCTGGCCAGAGGAGGGGAGGATGAAGGAGGATCACTGACTGAAGACATCAATAATTAAACATTCTCAAACATTTTTACTCCGAAATGAACTGATATTTGTTAATGACCTCGTGTCAGCTTCGGTAATATTTTCAAACAAATTCTTCCAATGCCCAGTCCTCGACGTAAAAACTGTTGGTCAAATCTATTTAAATCCCCCAACCCAGGCATCTGCGACTTTCCTGTTGCCACAGAAACCCGGACTCCCTGAGAGAACATGCCAGCAGTGAAAAGCTAATCATTACGCTGCCGTTCTGAATAATTATTTCAATGATAAATGCTTGTTTGTGTGGCATAGCTACACAGCCATTGATTTTGCCTTTGCTCCAAAGAATCGATTTTATGGCGGCTGTTGTCTGAGTAAGTATGGTGGACTGTAACTTTCAGAGTTCAATCACATGACATAATGTGAACGCCGGCCATTTTGGACACCAAACAGCTCTCTCTGTCCTTGCTACCCCTAGAGTGAGCACCTCCACAATAAAGCTGTCTAAGGTTTTGGCCGACCCAACACAAGGAGCCACTAATGTATCTAACACAGCTAAGATATCAAATTCTTCTGAATGTCCATCTGGAAGTTAAATTCCTATCTCTGAAATCAATAGCTGCAAAAAATGGTCTTAATTCTGACTAATTGATCCTAAGTTAAAATTGAAAAACATTGCCCAAAGACATAAGGGGCAAACATTTTACAGTTCGTGTTTGGAATGAACTTCCTGAGAAAGTGGTGGACGTGGGTACAATTACGTTTAAAAGACATTTGGATAAGTACAAGAATAGGAAAGGTTTGGAGGGATATGGGCCAGGAGCAGGCAGGTGGGACGAGTTTAGTTTGGGATTATAGTCGGCATGGACTGGTTGGACCGAAGGGCCTGTTTCCATGCTGTGTGACTCTACGATTCTGTAATCCAGCTAAGTATATTTCAAATTCAGTTTCTGTCAAATCTGAGGGGAAAAAATAGCCAGGATGAGGAAGTCTTTGAAGTAATTTTTCAGTATGCTGACCAGAGAGCAGGCTATACCAGACCTGGAATTGTGCAATGAGATAGGATGGTACCCATATGCAGCAATGGTCAAAGCATGATTGAATTTCACTTTCAGTTTATAGAGTGAAGAGTGTGTCCATGTCTAGTAGTCTAATGGATCGCAAAAAAGTTGGTTTGCAGGTGCAGCAGGCAGTTCAGAAGGCAAATGGAATATTGTCCTGCATTGCTAGAGGGGTGGAGTTTAAAAACAGGGAGGTGATGCTACAGCTGTACAGGGTGCTGGTGAGGCCACACCTGGAGGACTGTGTACAGTTTCAGTCTCCTTACTTGAGAAACTACTGGCACTGGAGGGGATGCAGAGAAGAATCTAGAACTGGGGATCACTGTTTATAAATCAGGGGATCACCCATTTAAAACAGTTCCTCACAGAATCTTTGGAACCCTCTTCCTGAAGAGGTGGAAGCAGAATCTCTGAATATTTTTTAAGGCTAAGGTTGATAGTTCTTGCTACAAAAGTGGAGGTGGAAGGTTATCAAGGATAACCTGTTCTGTTTTTAGGTTCATACTTAATTCTTTCCCCATTGCATGCTTGTGTTTTGTTTGTGATGTGTGCAAATTAGGCATTGAACTGGAGACACTTGACGATTATTTGACTGTATTAATGCACAATTTTCAACTGGCTTGTTCCAGTAGTTTTTATTTCTGATTTTGAGCTGTTCCCTGGGTCTGAAAACGTAGCCAGCCCCTGTCGGTAATGGGTCATTGTGAAATCAGGCTGTGTTGGAGAACAGAGAGACCTAGAGGTTCAAGTACATAATTCTTTGAAGTTTGCATCACAGGTAGACAGGGTGGTTAAGAAGGCACTTAGCCTTCATTGCTCAGACCTTTGAGTATAGGAGTTGGGAAGTCATGTTGAGGTTGTGCAGGACATTGGTGAGACTTGTTCTGGAGTACTGTGTCCAGTTCCAGTCTCCCTGCAATAGGAAGGATATTATTGAACTGAAGAGAGTTCGGAAAAGATTTACCAGGATGTTGCCGCGAATGAAGGGTTTGAGTTATAAGAAGATGCTGGATAGGCTGGGAGTTTTTCTCCCCTGGAGCATAGGAGGTTGAGGGATGACCTTATCGAAGTTTATAAAATCATGAGGAGCATAGATAAGGTGAATGGTGGGTGTCTTTTCCCAAAGCTGGGGGATTTCAAAACAAGGTGGCATGTTTATAATGTGAGAGGAGAAAGATTTAAAAAGGACATGAGGACAACCTTCTTGCGCATAGAGTGGTCTATATGTGAAACGAACTTCCAGAGGAAGTGGTGGATGTGGGTACAGTTACAATGTTTAAAAGATATTTGGATAAGTACATGAATAGGAAAGGTTTGGAGGGATATGGGCCAGGAGCAGGCAGGTGGGACTAGTTTAGTTTGGGATTGTGGTCAGTTATGGACAGGTTGGACCAAAAGGGCCTGTTTCTGTGCCGTATGATATGACTCTTAAGTTCCCTTGTCTTCATGGAACCAAACTGTATAAATATCATGCACAGCAATTATTATAGACAGCAACAGTTGCCACTGATGGAAATGCTTGATCTGTAAACCCCAACAAAGGGACTCTCTGTATAGGGAATCACTGAGTGAAACAGAGATTCTCTTGCCAAAGGTTGGAACCATGTTAATGACCTCCTACCCTCCATCCTACTCAGATAAATCATCTTAAACAATGTTCAAGCACATCAGGGAATTCAAAAGGATTTTGTTTGGAATGAAAACTACCTTGATGTCACGACGAAACAAAGTAGAACAGTAGTGACAAAAGCGAGGAGCATTATCCTTCTATTTCCTGCACTTAGTTTTCTATTGCTTTATGTTAATCTTCGGCATTTCCATCAGACGATTGAATTTGGAATGTAGCTGCATTCTCAAAGACCTGTCACTTGCAAAATTAGACTGTGCGCTGCTGTTTGCCACAAGGCATTTAACAATGAAAAACTACGCAGTGGTACTGAACTGCAAGTTTACTCCCAAGAGCTTTAAGTTAAGAGATGAAGGATCTGGTCTGTCTGCACATGCACACAATCAGACACAAATGCACACAGAGATGGACACACAAAGGCATGCACGCACAGGCGCACACAAACACACAACCAACAACAATCTGTCCAGGACCTGCCATGTAGGTGCAACAGTCAAGAGGGCACAACAACGCCCCTTCTTGCTCAGGCGGCTTAGGAAATTCGACATGTCCATCAGCACCCTCAGCAACTTTTACAGATGCACCACAGAAAGTATCCTATCCGGGTGCATCATGGCTTGCTACGGCAACCGCTCTGCCCAGAAGCGTAAGAAACTACAGAGCTGAGTGCACAGCACACACCATCACGGAAGCCAATCTCCCATCCACAGACTCCATTTACACTTCCTGTTGCTGTGGAAAGACTGGCAACATCATCAAAGACCCCTCCCTCCCCAGTAATGCTCTCTTCCAATCTCTGCACAAACGCATGCTCACACACACACAAACAAGCACAAACACATAGACATGCACAGACACACAGGCACACATGTACATGCAGACACACGCGTGTTGAAACACATACACACATCTCTGCTACTTCAGGAGTCACTGCCAATATGATGGTCTAAAGAACTGTCCCATATGTTAGCTCATGACAGAGATTGGAGTTCGTGTTGAGACAGGTATCTTGAAATTTATTAACAATGCTAAACCGTTTACATTGTTACAACACCGCAGACTTCCATGTAGTCTGGGTTCCCATATTTCCCGATGTTACTCAATGTAACAACCATGTAACTGACTGACTGAACACACATTACACTGACTCAATTCACTGAGATAGTGACTGATAGCGAGGAAAATACCTTCAGACCAGAATGCAACAAGAGCATGCCGCCTCCAATCCCCACAATTAAGACCTCCCCAGCTTCCTTCTTGCCTCCTGATAACCCCTGCTTGACCTTTAGTAACCGGGACAACCACCTCCCGGACTGCGTGTGGCCCATCCCCTTTGACTGACAGAGACATTTGGCGTAAAAGATGAGTGACAGGATGCCTGACTGATACCTGTCCAGTATCCTGATGGACAACGCAGACTGGTTGCACAGGTCCCACAGGGCTGTCAGTCACCTACTCCCTGAATTGAATGAATGATCTGATATCATGTATATCCAGGGAGATACAGTGACACGTGTTCTGTCGCCACAATCCGGCGCCATTTTGAGGTACAAAAACGGATAACAAGAAAGTACTTAAACAGAGTTCATCTTCATTGGCCGGAATCTCAAAAACAGCCTTAGGATTTCTGCAAGGTTCCTGCTCTGGACCTAGCACTGGCAGGAATCCTCAGTCCAAGCCTACCTCAGCTAAGAACCCTTGCTCCGGGCCTACTGCAACCAGGAGCTCCTGCTCCGGGCCTACTGCAACCAGGAGCCCCCACTCCAGGCCTACTGCAGCCAGGAACCCCCGCTCCGGGCCTACTGCAGCCAGGAGCTCCTACTCTGGGCCTACTTCAGCCAGGAGCCCCTGCTCCAGGCCAACTGCAGCCAGGAGACCTCGCTCTGGGCCTACTGCAGCCAGGAGCCCCTGCTCCGGGCCTACTTCAGCCAGGAGCACCCGCTCCGGGCCAAGTGCAGCCAGGACCACCCTGCACCGACATTGCCACAGTCGACAACCCATCGCCAAAAGTCCACGCATCGGGCCTACCAGCCAGGGGTCCACGGTCGACACGTCACTCCGGCCGCTCCGTGATGTCAGAAAGATGAAGAAAAGAGAAAAGACGAAAAGGAGTGAGAGAGAGAATACGGCCACCCTGGAGCAGATGGGCTCAGCAGCCCAAACACTACCTGCTGTGCCAGTGCCGCCATCTTGCATTGTGCAGGGATGGACCACCGACACTGATCGCCGACTGAGTGTGCCCAAGCCCCTAGAGCAGATAGTGGAGACTGCCCTTGCCTTACTGTGCCAGGACACCCCAACTGAAGGCTGTTGCCTGACAGAGGGCCCTTTCCTGAAGGCTTGGAGACCTGGCCATGTGTTTGAATCGCAGTGTGTTTGGTGTGTAGGCTGCTTGCACACAGTGCTGGCGGTGAAAGAACAATAACAGCAAGAACCTTTGCCTCTGCCCCCACCCCCGACTGACCGCTGCTGGCCAACATGACAGGCTGCTATGGCTTTATGTCCGCCCGCAATCAAAAGGCAGGTCGAGGAAACATCCCCGCTGCAATCCGCTCCGCTCTCTGAACACAAAGCAGCGGCATTCCAACGCATCGTGGAATTCCCTACAGCGTGGAAGCAGGCCGATCAGCCCATCGAGTCCAGACCCACCGAAGAGCATCCCACCCAAACCTACCCTGTCCCTGTAACCCTGCATTTCCCAGGGCTAACCCACCCTGGCCTGAACATCCCTGAACACTGTGGGCAATTTCGCGCGGCCAATCCACCCTGACCTGCACATCTTTGGACTGTGGGAGGAAACCGGAGCACCTGGAGGAAACCCACGCCGATAGAGGGGGAGAACATGCAGACAAACAGTCGCCCGAGGGTGGAATTGAACCCAGGGTCCCCGTATCATGGACTGATGTGTGATCTGGATGCCGCGCTGACTGATGCTACTGTAACATTATGTACACATGACGGACTGAGAACACACTACACTGATTCCACCACACTGAGAGGGTGGACAAAGGCAGAACTTCCCATGCCATGATTTCATGTAACTGTCCTAAAGGTGCCCAGCCTGCCCGCTCTGAAATGTTTGCAATAGCCCAACAAGTGTAAGTTGGATGCCTCCTACGGTGCTGGGCTGATAGATCTGGAAAGAGCAGTTCTGAGTGCGCTGTGGTCTTGGGGGTAAGGGGGCTACTCCTTGTGGACTGAGGTTGAGGAGAAATGTGCTCCTTCAGGGAAACATGGCTACGTGGGGAGTGGGCAGGGGAGTGGAGTTGAGCAGCCAGGATGGCGTAGAAAGATTGACAGGCCAAACGCAGTCCAGTCGCGCTCCGAATGCTTGCACACTTCTCTCTGCTACCAACAGAGAGGGGTCAATTCCGAGGTCAGAGGAGGGGCAACAGTTGCTGCAGTCTCCAGGAGTCCTGTGCCGAGTGGCAGAGAGCGGGCCCTGGACATTGATGTGTGTGACTTCAGTCTGTGCTCCTACAATTCTGCGAGTGGAAAAGTTCGACATTTGTTGATGAACTGAGCAAAAGACTGCTGCAGGAAGATGCACCGAGCCTATCATTAGCCTGTCACATCCTCAGCATGCACGCTCAGCTCAAGGAATATTGCAAATATTTCTCACACCTGGGAGTATCATTTTTAAAACGAAACAACCTTCTCCCTTTGCTGAATCGTTTTGTGACTTATAGCATCATAGAGAATGGAAACAGGCTCTTCAGCCCAACTTGTCCTTGCCGACCAGTTTTCGCAATTGATCGAGTCCCATTTGCCTGCGTTTGGTCCATATCCCTCCATATCTATCCCATCCGTGTATCTGTCCAAATGTTTCTCAAATGACAAAATCGTACTCGCCTTCCACCACTACCTCTGGCAGCCTGTTCCAGACACTCACCACCCTCTGTGTGAAAATATTATCCCTCTGGACCCTTTTGTATCTCTCCCCTCTCACCGTAAACCTATGGCCTCTAGCTTTAGGCTCCAATACTCTGGGGAAAATCTGTTGGCTCTCTGCCTTAACTATGCCTCTCATGATTTTATAGACCTCTATAAGGTCATCCCTCCGTCTTCTATGCTCCAGGGAAAAATGTACCAACCTATCCGACCTCGCTTTCTAACTCAAACCTTCCAGTCCAGGTAGAATCCTAGTAAATCATTTCTGCACTCTTTCTCATTTTGATAATATCCTTCCTATAGTAGGGCAACCAGAACTGCACACGGTGCGCCAAAAGTGGGCTCACCAACGTCTTGTACAGCTGCAGCAAGATGTCCCAAATTCTGTATGGACTTGATTGTGTTATCCTTCTGAACAGGCTTTCGAGGGAATAGCCCCTCTCTCCAACCCAATCGGGTAGACTGTTCCCTTCTGTCTCGTCCTGATGGGAGTGAGCATTGTTTTTAAATGCAGGCTGTTAATGCGCACGTTGCTGCTGATTTGGGGGAAAGTTGTGCATTCTGTCAACCTCTTTGTTCTGGTCAGTTTTGAGGAACATATTGTCCTGTCTTTCTTTCCCAAAGCTCTTTTTGAGATTTCCGCAGTCCCCATCACTTTGTATCGTTGTTCGCTGGTGAACGCCTTCACTTATAAGGTATCTGTTAATTGACCTCAAAGGGCAGGGAGCGGACACTATTTCCCACTCATGCCTCCTTTTTCAGTCAGAGCATTGAGTATGGGACTTGGGACGTCATGTTGCAGCTGTACGAGACATCAGTAAGGCTACTTTTGGAGTCCTTTGTGCAGTTCTGGTCGTCCTGCTTTGGAAAGAATGTAATTAAATTGGAAAGGGTGCAGAAAATGTTTATTCATTCACAGGACGAGGGCATCCCTGGCCAGGCAGCATTTATCATCCTTCCCTAATTGCCCAGAGGGTAGTTCAGAGTCAACCACATTGCTGTGGGTCTGGAGTCACATGTAGTCCAGACCAGGTAAGGATGGCAGTTTCCTTCCTTAAAGGACATTAGTGAACCAGGTGGGGTTTTCCCAACAATTGATAATGGAGTCACAGTCATCATGAGATTCTTAATTCCAGATATTTATTGAACTCAAAATCCACCATGCGCTGTGGCGAGATTTGAACCCTGGTCCCCAGAATGTTATCCGGGTCGCTGGATTAACAGACCGGTGATAATACGACTAGGCCATCGTCTCCCCAACGGATGTTATCAGGAATGGAGGGTTTCAATTATCAGCAGAGGCTGGATAGGCTGGGAGATTTTTCCCTGGAGGGTCAAAGGCTGAGGGGTGACCTTATACAGGTTTATAAAATCATGAGGGGCATGGATAGGGTGAATAGGCAAAGCCTTTTCCCTCGGGTGGGGGAGTCCAAAACTGGGAGGGCATAGTTTTAAGGTGAGAGGGCTAAGGACAAGAGGGGCAACTTTTTCACACAGAGGATGGTGCGTGTATGGAACGAGCTGCCAGAGGAAGTGGTAGATACGGGTTCAGTTACAACATTTAAAAGACATTTGGACAGTTACATGAATTTAAAAAAAGGTTTAGAGGGATATGGGCCAAATGCAGGCAAGTGGGATTGGTTTAATTTGGGAAACTTAGTTGGCATGGACTTGTTGGACTGAAGGGTCTGTTTCTGTACTGTATGACCATATGGCAGATGAACTCAGGCTGTCAGGAGAAGCGTAACTCAAAGGGGTAGCTTCAAGATTTTTCACCAGTGTTTGAGAACAAGGGCCAAAGACTTGCGTTGCCAAAGCTCCCAAATCCCTTTGTAGCCCACAGAGTACCTTGTTGGGTATCTGCTGTCATTTGGGAAACGGTCAGCGATGTGGTTGTAACCGCGTTGGGCCTGTTGTAGCGATGTGGGGAGAGGGATTGGTCTCAGTCAAAATGGTGGCCAGCGGGGTCCATGGCCCCCACTCAAGAAAGCGAAAGGTGGGCTGGGGGGAAAGGAGAGCAGTTTAACATCTCACCCAATAGACAGCACCCCTAATGACAGAGGAGGAGAGGTGCGATGTTGTGAGGGAGGTGTGGTTACGAGGTTCAAGTCTGCAGCCAGAGGGTGATTCACCACACAGTCGAATAGCCGATTCACCCATCAGGGGACAAGCGGCCCGCTTGGCGAAGCCTTTGTGGGGTCCTGTCATGTCCTGGGGGTGGCCAACAATTCCCTGGGATGATTCACAGCTTTCGTAAACAGTCTTGAGTCACAACTTAACGGAAGTGTTTCTCTGAGGGGAATTGAAAAGACGAAAGGAAGGAGCTGCTTCTGATATTTAGAGAGGCTGATGACGTGTGTGTCTCGCAGTTCCCCTATTGCCTCTGTGGGACTTGGAGACACAAAGCCAAGAGTGATTTTCTCTGCGCTGATATGGCTAAGTGTGTCTCCTGGAATAGAAAACAAAATAGCGATCTGGGTGTTTGCCTGTTCTGCCAGCCCTCGCTGATCTCTGAATCACCACAGCAGCAGAGTTACAAATCTATTGTGTCTCTCATTCAGAATGAGATCATTTCACTTTCTCCCCCCCACTAAATGTCACTGCTAAATTGGCATGACTTGCAAAAGCAACTTTAAGAGTTTTAAGTGTTCTTGAGGTGTCAGACCTGTCGAAGTTGGCAAGCCGATCTGGAATTCAGTTAAGATTGATCTGTATTCGACTATGAATCCGCAGCGGATCAAGAAGGCAGTTCACCCCACCCACCCCATGCCCACCTTCTCAAGGCCGGGGCATTGAGTAAATTTAAGGAGGTTGACAGGCAGATTTTTAATTAGCAATGGTTTAAGGGTTACGGGGAGTGGGCAGGAAAGTCGAGTCGAGGCTGTGATGAAATCAGCCTGATCATATTGAATGGTGGAGCAGGCCCAAGGGGCTGAATGGCCTCCTCCTGCTCCTTGTTCTTATGTTCTTAATTAGACATGAGCAATAAATGCTGGCCCACGATGACCATATCCGGGAATGAATCTGTTAAGAAAATGTCACTCTGGGAGGAAGGTTATTAAAGATTGGGGAATAATTGGACCAATTTTCTGCTCCTCTAACCCACCAGCCCCTGCCCAACCCACCCCATTTCTAGGGAATATTGGCCAGGTTGCAACTTGGAATGATGGTGTAAGGGATTACAGCACAGACGGGTGTCATTCTGTCTCTTGTATCTGTGCTGGCTCCTTGCAAGACCTCCTCCCCCATTCTCCTGCCCCTTTCCCCCCATAGCTGTGAAAACCTTTGCCCTTTCAAAAGCCTTGATTGGATCTGCCTCCTCTACACAGCCCATGCCTCTCCACACGTGGCTTTAGCCAAAGCTAAGGAAATTCGGCATGTCTATAAAAACTCTTGCCAATTTTTATAAATGCCCCATAGAAAGCATTCTATTTGTGGCTTGGTACGGCAACTGCTTTGTCCAGGACTGTACGAAACGAGAAAGAGAGTTGTGAACACAGCCCAGACCATCACACAAACCCCCCCTGCCGTCCACTGACTCCATCTACACTTCTCGCTGCCTCAGAAAGGCAGCCAACATCAACAAAGAACCCTACCGCTCCGGTTACACTCTCTTCCCAACCTCTTTTATTGGGCAGAAGATTCAAAAGCTTAAACCCGCAGACTAACAGATTCAGGAACAGCTTCTTCCCTGCTGTTAACAGACATCTGAAAGGACCTCTCAAATTTTACATCTAAGGTTGATCTCACTTACTGTGCACCTTCTATGCAGCCGTAACGTTACATTCCTCGCTCTGTTCTATTACACTAACGCGCTTTGTACTGTATGATCTGCCTGTACTGCATGCAAAACAAAACTTTCACTGTACCTAGGTACATGTGACAAAAATAAACCAAATCAAATCAGAAAAATGTAACTTTGGCAGAAAGACAGCGGTCTTTCCTCACTGTGCTTTGGCGGCAGCTGCCTCAAGCATTTGTCTGTCCCTCAGGACACAGTCCTGGACCTTGGAACGTGCCAGTCTGCAACACTCGGTTGGGGTCAGCCCCTTCCTGTGGAAGACCAACAAGCTTCCAGCAGACCAAAGAGCAGTTTTCACTGAGTTGACGGTCCTCCATGCACAGTCGAAGTTTGGCTCAGTGTGCGACTCAGGGAACAGACCATAGAGCACAGAATCCTGTGTCAAGGAGTTGCTCGGGAGGAACCTCGACAAAAAACCACTGCATCTTCCTCCAGACTTCCTTTGCAAAGGCACATTCCTGAAGGAGATGGGTCTCCAACCCTCACAGCCGCTTTCAGGGCAGCGTGCATTGGCACAGACCGACCGGGTGTACATGAAGAATCTCATAAGGTAGCGCCCTCCTCACCACCAGCCAAGCGATGTCTCGCTACTTGTTGGAAATTTCTGGCGATGAGGCATTCTGCCAAATGGCTTTGACAGTCTGCTCAGGGAACCACGCAACAGGATCCGCCCTCTCCTTTACTTGCAGGGTCTCGAGGACACTGTGTGCTGACCACTTCCTGATGGACTTGTGGTTGGAGGTGAGAGATAAAAGGTACTGCAGATGCTGGAGAATCCAAGATAACAAGCATGGGGCTGGATGAACACAGCAGGTCAAGCAGCATCATACGAGCAGGAAAACTTGACGTTTCGGGCCTAAACCCTTC
>JAHRHZ010000122.1:2472217-2534008 GCA_024137785.1 Ginglymostoma cirratum | reverse complement strand
AAATGGGCCCGAAACGTCAAGTTTTCCTGCTCCTATGATGCTGCTTGACCTGCTGTGTTCATCCAGCCCCATGGTTGGAGGTGTTTTTGTTTGCGAATTTCTCCACGAAAGACAGATGATATGGAACGGTCCAACCACTTGGAGCATTCTGCGATGAGTCCAGATCTATCCTTTGTGACATCGGGGACAGGTAGAACCTTAGTAGGTCGTGACACTTGGGTGTTTGTGTACTGAGGGTCTACGCATGGCTTGATGCAGCTTCACACAAAGGTGGCCAACAGAATGAGGGTGATGTTGGACATGTTCTTCCCCCAACGCCCTTATCCAGAATTTTGCACGTGGGAGTCCCTGCAGACATGCTCCATCTTAGACCTCCAGATGAAGTGGAAGATGGCTCAAGATGACTGCAACGGTGCAGTTTCGGGGAATCGGCCACTGACAACAACAGAGAGAGTGCCTCACACACTGATGACCAGGATTTTACCCACAGTAGTGAGGGTGCGGTGCTCCCAAAAGACCAATTTCTGCCTCACTTTGGCGACATGCTACTCCCAAAATTTTGCACATGCCCCAGCCCCTCCAAACCACATCCCCAGCACCTTCAGGTAATTTGTCCTGACAGTGAAGGGGGTAAAAGGATCGGTTGGCATGGTTCCCAGAGGGAGATGACAAAGCACTTCAGCACTCCAGCGGAGGGACAGAACTAAATGGATCCCAAAGCAAGGTGTGTCAACCTTCAGCACTCTTCTTACTGTCACAAAGTTGAGTAGAGTAGTTGTGGAGCAGAAGGCACAATGTTAGAATTTGCTTGTAAAATGATGGGGGAAGAGTGTGTGGCCCCTTTAAAAGATGATTCTTTTTAGGCTTTAGGAAATTGAAACAAAAAGCAGATGCATAGAGAGTTCTTGAAATTGAAACCATTGTATCAAAAGGCTATACTGTTAGCAGACAAAGCAACAATTTTACCAAGACAACAGGTTTTTCAATTTAGCCAATTAATTTAAACCAGGCCCTAGATACCAATGCCCAATTAAATTTAAGATCTGGTGGCTTTGGCAACCTAGGACCAATCCTAGGTAAGAAATTAATAGGTCATCAAGGGTATATAAGAAGAGGGCATTTGAAAATCGGTCTGAGAGTCAACTGTCATCTGCCAAGAGACAGCTCTCAGCTATGAAAGAAAGAACCATTGGCTCTCACAGAAATCTCTAAACTCTCAGAGTAAGCACCATCTAAATAAAGATACTATGGTACTCTTAGCTAATATTCATGACACAAATTTGATGGTGGAAGGCGTTCTTGACAGAAGGACAGCACCGAAGACAAAGAACATTCCAGAAGACATATCCTTACTGTAATTTCAAGAGACTAAGTTTTAATTGTTTTATTAATTTGGTTTACATGAGTGGGATCTATATCTATTGGACCAGCAATTAGAAATTTGTTTTATTCCAGAATAGTTATCAGTTAAGGGGGAATTGTTTGATTGTTAGCAGTTCTGTTAATTTGTTTACTTCAAGAGTTAGATAAATAAATTGTTACTTGTTGATTGTAGACTGACTGTCAGGAGACAATTTTATTTCATTTAACCTCCCCTCCATAATATTAGCATCTGGATGAGGACATTCGCATGGGAGAGAACATTGTACCAGAATTATTAAAACAAAAGAAAAATAAGTTCCTCCCATCCAGGTCCCTGCGGTTTTTGGAAAGAACTTGCCTGGGCGACAACTGATTATACACATCTTTACCTTTTGTCCTTATCACCCTAATTACCATCAGTACTTGCGTTAGTCAGAATGACTGTCATTTCAAAGCACCCCTGAGAGCACTCTAAATTTTTCATCAGGACGTTTATCTTCACAAAGCAGTTAGCGTATTTTTTCCCCCCAATTTATTTTCAGCTACAGTGCTGGCTAGGTGCTACGTTTTGCAGCTAGCAGTAATTATTCTCAAAGCTAATGGACGATGATAGTCAGGAATTTGGCGCTTTTAAAAGGTCCCTTCTTTTTCAGGGGAGCAGGGTGCAATGAGGAAAGCATGTTGCTCGGTCAAGGATTGAGCAGGCCAGCGACGGGAATGCAGATAAAAGGTTTTTTTTTAGTGAGTGGTGTAATTGGCAATTCAGTGGATCAAATTGCAGGTATTGCAACTGCTTAAAGAAGGTGTCTCTGATAGCGCTGTATTTGATGTATCTTAGTAAAAGGACATTGCAGATTTCTGCTTGGTATTTAAATGCCAGTTGCCTCCTCGTTTTCCTTTGTTAACTTTCCAGGCTCCACACACTGACATCGATACTTCTCAAGCTGACTCTCTTGTGTCCTTTTCTGTTAACCCCCGAATGTTCAGCATGGCTTAGTTTTAAGCAATGGGTCAACAGAGGAAAAAATATTATCGAAGCTTTAATCTTTATGACTCGAGTAGACAAAAAAAGGAACATAGAACAGTTCAGCACAGTACAGGCCCTTCGGCCCAGGATGTTGTACTGACCTATTATCCTACTCTAAGAACAAACTAGCCTGCATACCCTACATTTTACTATCATCCATGTGCCTTTCCAAGAGTCGCTAAAATGTCCCTAATGTATCTGACTCCACTAACCACTGCTGGCAGTGCATTCTACGCACCCACCATTCACTGTGTAACAAACCTACTTTTGACATCTCCCCTAATCCTCCTCCAATCACCTTAAAATTATGCCCCCTCGTGATAGTCATTTCCACCCTGGGAGAAAGTCTCCGACTATCCACTCTATCTATGCCTCTCATCATCTTCTACACTTCTACCAAGTCATCTCTCATCCTTCTTCGCTCCAATGAGAAAAGCCCTAGCTCCCTCAACCTTTCCTCATAAGACCTACCCTCCAGTCCAGGCAGCATCCTGGTAAATCTCCTCTGCACCCTATGTGGCTGCCAAAGCACTCACCGGGTCAGATGCAAGAATGAGTATCAAGATGGCAGCAATGGCATTGGAGCCTGTTCGCTCCAGGCCGTGGCATACTTTTTCTCTATGTACGTTTTGTCATCTTTTTTGTTTCTTTCCCTTTCCTTACTTCATCTTCAAGGCCGTAGCTGGGCAGTGGGTCGGGACTGGCAGTGACCAGAGTAGGGAATCCTGGAGGCAAGTAGGCCTGGAGCCTGGGTTCTTGGTGACAGTAGGCTTGGACTCTGGACATCTGGCGGCAGTAGGCCCGGACCCTGCACTCATGGCTGCAATAGGCCCAGAGCCTGGAATCTTGGCAGTGGCGGTGTCCGGAGTGGGGACTCCTGCCAGCAGTAGGCCCGGAGCCTGGACTCTTGGCGCTGTCAGACAGCAGCAGAGCTAGGATCTCCTGGGGCATCGTGTCGTTGTTGCTGTTCCTGGAGTGGGACTCCTTGAGGCCTGGAACCCCGCGCAGAAACCCTGAAGCCGTGCTTGAGGCCCAATTCCAACAGAAGATGAACTCTTACTGAAGTAATTTCTTTTTATTCTTTTTGTAGCTCAAAATGGCACCAGACAGTGGCGACAAAACACCTTTCACTTTATCTTCAGGTATGTACGACAATAAAATCATTCGTTCAGCTTTTAGGAAATGGAGCAACAATTATACTACATAAGAAAGAAATATTGCACCTTTTAAGAATCAAATGAAAGTGCAGGAGGCCAATAGGACCCTGCTGGAGCATTCTCCATTACGACACCTCAGCCAGTCATATATTGCCATCAATTAGCACCCTTTCCTCACACAATATAACTTGCTGTCTCCTTTGAATTTTGGCATTCTTGTATGTGTCCTAATGAGTACCAGATGAAAAGTTTCAACAACATGCTTTTTTTTTCAGCAACATTCAAGTTCTATACGGCTAAGCAACTATTTCTTACTAAAATGTTGTAAAAGCAGTTGAAAGGCTACTGGACATCACATGCATTCATATCACACCTAATAAGGAACGGCTCGTGGCATGGTAGATCAGTGACAACACAGAGCGGGCAGTTTGGCTCGAGGAAGGTGACAATCAAAGGGTGTCTTTTCTTTTCTTAATCTTTCATGGGATAGATTCATAGTCATACAACATAGAAACAGACCCTTCAGTCCAACCAGTCCATGCTCCGACCATAATCATAAACTAAACTAGTCCCACCTGCCTGCTCCTGGCCCATATCCCTCCAAACCTTTCCTATTCAGGTACTTATCCAAATGTCTTTCAGACATTGTACCTGTACCCACATCCACCACTTCTGGACTTTCATTCCACATACGAACCACTCTCTGTCAAAAAGTTGCCCCTCATGTCTTTTTTAAATCTTTCTCCTCTCACTCTAAGGAAAAAAAAAACTGCCATTCACCTTATCTATACTTCTCATGATTTTATTAACCTCTACGAGATCACTCCCCAACCTCCTATGCTCCAGTGGGAAAAGTCTCAGCCTATCCATCCTCTCCCCATAACTCAAACCCTCCAATCCTGGCAACATCCTGGTAAATCTCTTCTGAACCCTCTCTAGCTGAATAATATTCTCCCTATAACAGGGCGACCAGAACTGCATACAGCACTCCAGAAGAGGCCTCACCAACATCCTGTACAACCTCAACATGACGTCCCCAACTCCTATACTCAAAGGACTGAGCAATGATGATGTGGTGACCCTGGCATGACCAGCATTTGTTCTCCGTCCCTAATTGCCCTTGGATTGAGTGGCTTGCCAGGCCATTTCAGAGGGCAGTTAAAAGAGAACCATGCTACCCTGGGTCTGCAGTCATGGGTTTCCAACCTTAAATGGATATGACAGAAGGCTAATGGAATTGGATGGGGTGGGATGGAAGGAGGACATAAATACAAGTGTGGATGTGCAATGTTTTCTATGCTATGTAAAGCTCAGTGAACCTTTTACTGCAGGTGAGCGGAGTCTGAGTGACTCGATTAAAACATATAAGATCCTGAGGGGACTTAGAGTCTTAGAGTCATAGAGTTGTACAGCACGGAAACAGACCCTTCGGTCCAACTTGTCCGTGCCGACCAGCAATCCGAAATATATTTGGTCCCATTTGCCAGCATTTGGCCCATATCCCTCTAAACCCTTCCTATTCAATATACCCATCCAGATGTCTTTTAAGTGTAATTGTTGCAGCCTCCACCACTTCCTCTGGCAGCTCATTCCATACACGCACCACCCTCTGAATGAAAAAGTTGCCCTTTAAGTCCCTTCTAAATATTTCCCCTCGCACCTTAAACCTATACCCTCTAGTTTTGGAATCCCCCACCCTGGGGAAAAAGACCTTGTCTATACACCCTGTCCATGTGCCTCATGATTTTATAAACCTCTATAAAGTCACCCCTCAGCCTCCGATGCTCCAGGGAAAATAGCCCCAGTCTATTCAGCCTCTGTCTATAGCTCGTACCCTCCTAACCTGGCAACATCCTTGTAAATCCTTTCTGTATCATTTCAAGTTTAACAACATCTTTCCTACAGCAGGGAGACTAGGACTGAATGCAGTATTCCAAAAGTGGCCTAATCAGAGTCCTGTACTTGACTGGATGCAAGTGGAAAGACTATTGCTCTCTGCGAGGGAATCTAGAATCTAGAACCAAGACTCACTGTTTAACAGTAAGGGGTCAGCTGTTTAAAACAGAGATGGGGAAACTTTTTTTTCTATCAGAGGGTTAAGAGTCTTTGGAATTGCCTTCCTCAAAAGATAATGGGTGCAGAATCTTTAAATATTTTTCAGGCAGAAGGAGATAGGTTCTTGACGACCAAGGGGTAATAATTAATTATTGAGCGACATGCAGGAAGCTAGAGTTGAGGGTAAAATAGGAACAGCCACGATCTTATTGAATGGCAGAGCAGGCTCGAAGGGCTGGATGGCCTACTCTTGTTCCTTGTTGGTGTGATGTGATGCTTTGTTGGATCGCTGTCGCGATGCGGGAAATGCTGTCAGACAGTAAGTGCACAGCAAGATCCCAGAAGCCACTGTGCGGTAACTACCGCACCATCTGGCTTTTACTTTTCGTTGAGACGGAGCGCATCACTTCAGAGGACAAAATCAGAGATGGCAGTCTCTCTCTGTCTGCACTCCTCCGGCATTCAATAACACCGTCTCGCACTCACTACCTCAGCAGCAGGAGGGTAAGGTCAAGCAGGATGAAGGATGCAGGATCGAGAAATCGAGATTAGACTTTCAGAGAAAGATGGTGGGGAGGGGGGGAGGCAGGACAAGAGGGGAGGAAAGTGGGTCAGAAAACAGAAAAACAAAGGCGGTGATTACAAAAAAATGTGGAAGATGTAGCTTGATTGTGCTGGTCGTCACAGGAACAAGAACTTTTAAAATCTTGATATCCATTTTTCTGTGATTTGCCTCAAGCTAGCTCTTAAATGCTACCGTGTACAAAGCAGTGAATACATTAGAGGGAATATGTAAAAAGCCTTTGATAGATTTAAGTACCATCAAACGGATTTTAAAAAATGTGACAAGTGGTTCCTGGCTAATCACGCATTGAATGTGTGAAATGAGATGCAACCCATCCGAACAAGTTTAACCCTTTGAGGTTAGCTATAGATATTTAACCACCAAAACAGACCCAAATTACAATTGGTTCCCAGACCATGAATTCTCTGCTTACGAACTGTCATCCTTAGAGGCGATTTTACCCATTCTCCTTAGCTCCCTGCAATTTCCAATGTATTCCTTCTGAGGTGAAGCCAAGTACAAATCATTAGGTTACCATCCCTGTCTTAGACTCTGGTGTGGACCATGTTTACTTTTGCTAATGTCTTCCTTTTTCCACAGATGCAAAACCTCTTGGTATGTCTTGTTTGTCTGCTCCTTCTGTTGTCTTTTAATTTTATCAGTTTCTCACTTTGGCAAATTCTAATTGAATTTGATTCAATTTAAGTAAGCTTTTCTAGCTGGCCAAAGCCGTGGACTATTTTTTTCCAGTTGAGTTCTTAATCCTCGAGGGACTGTTGAAAATTATGAAGGTGCTGAGTGAGTGTATCTCTTCCTCATTTTCTCGTTCCCTCTTTCTTTCTTGGTCTCCCTTTCTTTCTCTCTTTCCCGTTTCCCACCTCCCCCCCACTTTCTTTCTATCTTTCTCGTTCCCATTTTCTTTCTTTCCTCGTCATCTTCCCCTTCATCCGCCATGAGATGCCACTACTCCGTTTCTGCTCCACAATTCTGGAATTCTTGCCAATCCCACTTCAAAGTTCTCGTGAATGGATTAGGAGCCTGTGACCTCTAGCAAGGCTGCTTCTCCCGCCCCACCCAACACCAAATTTTTTTTCATTCATTCATGAGATGTAGGCATCACTGGCTGGTTTATTGCCCATCCCTAATTGCCCAGAGGGCAATTAAGAGTCAACCACGCATTGGTGTGGGTTTGGAACCACGTGTAAGCCTGACACAAGAAACAGCAGTGGGAGTAGGCCATCCGGCCCATTGAGACTGCTTGGCCATTCAACAAGATTATGGCTGATCTTTTCATGGACTCAGCTCCACTTACCCTCCCGCTCACCATAACCCTTAATCCCTTTGCTGTTCCAAACTCTTTTTATTTGCCTTAAAATGACAAATGAATGTCTTCAAGGCAGAGATTGATAAATTCTTGGTCTCGCAAGGAATCAAGGGCTACGGGGAGAGTGCGGGTAAGTGGAGTTGAAATGCCCATCAGCCATGATTAAATGGTGGAGTGGACTTGATGGGCCGAATGGCCTTACTTCTACTCCTATGTCTTATGGTCTTAAAATCATTCAATGAGGTGGTCTCCACTGTTTCACCAGGCAGGGAATTCCACAGATTCACAACCCTTTGGGTGAACAAGTTCCTCCTCAACTCAGTCCTAAACCTGCTCCCTCTTACTTTGAGGCTATGCCCCTCCCTTGTTCTAGCACTGACCAGGTAAAGTTGGCAGTTTCCTTCCCTAAAGGATATTAATGAACCAGGTGGACTTTTCCAGCAACCGACAATGGTTTAAGAAGCACTCAGACAGACACACAGACAGGATGGGCAGGGAATAGAAGGATGCGGATCGTGTGCAGGCAGGTGGGATTAGTTTAGAATGGCATCATAGGTAGCACGGACGTGGTGGGCTGAAGGGCCTGTTCCTGTGCTGTACTGTTCTACGTTCTGTGTTCTAAAACTGCACACAATACTTCACCCTGTCCAGCGGCAATGAGACATCTCTGCTCCTGTACTCGAATCCTATCGTGATGAAGGCCAACATCCCATTGGCCTTCCTCACTGCCCGCTGCCTTCAGCCACTGCTGCCCACATCCTGCCGAAACCAGCCCCTGGCAGGAATTACCTTTCCAAAATTCGGGCATGGGAAAGCAAACAGGAAGAATTAGAAGACACACAGATGTCACGGCGCCCGTTGAACTGGTGTCAACGTTTTATCTGGTGCCAAATGCACCCTGATTTCAATGTACTGTTTTTGAAAACAAGAACGATCTGTTATAGAGTCACAGGGTCTTAGAGCAAGGAAACAGACCTTTCGGTCCAACCAGTCCATGCTGACCATAATCACAAACTAAACTCATCCCAGCTGCCTGCTCCTGGCCCATATCCCCCCCAAACCTTTCCTATTCATGTACTTACCCACCTGTCTTTTAAATGTTGTACATGCATTCACCACTTCCCCTGGAAATTTATCCCACATGTGAACTACTCTCTGTGTAAAAGAGTTGCCCCTCATTTCTTTTTTAAATCTCTCTCCCCTCACCTTAAAAATGTGCCCCCTAGTCTTGAAATACCTCATCCTAGGGAAAAGACAATTACCATTAACCCTGTCTATACTCCTCATGATTTTACAAACTTCTTTCTGGTCACCTCTGAACCTGCTACGTTCCAGTGAAAAATTACCCGGCCTATCCAGCCTTTCCTTATAACTCAAACCTTCCATACCCAGCAACATCCTGGTAAACCTCTTCCGAACCCCCTCCAGCTTAATAATATGCTTCTTATGACAGGAGGACCGGAACTGCACACAGTACTCCAATGTCCTTTACAACCTCAACATGACGTCCCCAACTCCTATTCTCAGAGGTCTGAGCAATGAAGGCAACCGTGCTAAATGCCTTCTTAACCTCTGTCTATATGTGATGCAAACTTCAAAATATTATGTATCTGAACCGCTGGGTCCCTCTGCTCTAAAACACTACCCAAGGCCCTACTTGTATAAGCCCTACCCTTGTTTGTTGTACCAAAATCCAATACCTCACATACCTCAAATCCAATATTGTCCATATCTGCCATTTTTCAGCCCATTGACCCATTTGATCAAGATCCCTTTGTAATCTTAGAAAACCTTCTTCAATGTCGACAATGCCACCAATTTTGGTGTCGTCCACAAACTTACTAATCATGCCTTCTACTGAATGATGAGTTAACCCTTGGATGAAAATGAATAACGTGACAACAGTCATCCAATGAATAGCTGCTTCATGGCCATTGGTCAAGTGGGTTTAGACAGTCGATGTCCAATGCACACCATCAAAAGTAGCTGTCCAGACTGGACACCTGTGACCAGTGGTGTGCCACGAGGATCAGTGCTGGGTCCACTGCTTTTTGTCATTTATATAAACAATTTGGATGTGAACAAAGGAGGTATAGTTAGTCAGTTTGCAGATGACACCAAAATTGGAGGAGTGGTGGATAGTGAAGAAGGTTACCTCAGAAACAACGGGATCTCAATCAATTAGGCCGATGGGCTAAGGAGTGGAGTTTAATTTAGATAAATGTGAGGTGCTACATCTTGGAAAGGCAAATCAGGACTGGACTTATACTCTTAATGGTATGGTCTGGGGAGTGTTGCTGAACAAAGAGGCCTTGGAATGCAGGTTCCTAGTTCCTTGAAAGTGGAGTCACAGGTAGACAGGATAGTGAAGAAGACGTTTGGTACACTTGCCTTCATTGCATTGAGTGAAGGAGTTGGGAGGGTCATGTTGCAGCTGTACAGGACATTGGTTTGGCCATTTTTGGAATACTGTGTGCAATTTTGGTCTCCCTGCTATAGGAAGGATGTTGTGAAACTTGAAAAGGTTCAGAAAAGATTTACAAGGATGTTGCCCGGGTTGGAGGGGTTTGAGCTACAGGGAGAGGCTGAATAGGCTGGGGCTACTTTCCCTGGAGCATCGGAGGCTGAGGGGTGACCTTGTAGAGGTTTATAAAATCATGAGGGGTATGGGTAGCGTGAATATACAAAGTCTTTCCCCGGGGTGGGGAACACCAAAACTAGAGGGAATAGGTTTAAGGTGAGAGGGGAAAGATTTTAAAAGGGACCTCAGGGGCAACTTTTTCTCACAAAGCGTGGTGCGTGTATGGAACGAGCTGCCAGAGGAAGTGGTGGAGCCTGGTACAATTACAACATTTAAAAGGCATCTGGATGGGTATATGATTAGGAAGGGTTTAGAGGGATATGGGCCAAATGCCGGCAAATGGGATTAACTTAAGATATCCAGTTGGCATATGTGAGTTGGCCCGAAGGGTTTGTTTCCATGCTGTATATCTCTATGACTCTACAACAAGGCCAAGAGAGGAGAAAGAGGCAAGAAGATCCATATCATCTTCCTGGTGAAAGACGAGGAATTCCCCAACATTAGCCCGAAAGGGAGAACAAATACTGACGGTCTCAAGACTTCCGAAGACTACGAGAGAATATCACAACAGGGAGTAGGACCACTGGGAGGACATGGAAGAGCACTCCCTCAACTCTTCAGTTCTACAGAACTGCCCCAGATAAGATCTGTTCTTATCTGTTATGAGTTGTTGGTTAGCTCAGTGGGCTGGATGGCTGCTTTGCGATACAGCGTGACACTGATGCCACCAGGTTTTCACTCCTGCCACCCTCCCTCACCCCAGTGAGATCACTATGAAAGCATTCACCTTTTCAATCTTTCCCCTTGCCTGAGGCATGGCGACCCTCAGGCTAAACCACCACCAGTTGTCTGTCTCTCTCGAATGAGAGAGAGGGAAGTGCAGCAAATTTATTTTTTTACCTTACTTCCTCTCTCTGCCTCATGAACTAATGTACCCATATCTAAACTGCTGCCTCTTAAGACAAGATCAGAAAATTGCTGTGGATCACTGACTGCCTGTATCAGGCAACTGCGATCCTGAAAACAGCAGGCCCGGAGCCTGATTCTAGTTGCCAGGGTACCCCAGCATCACTTTCTGTCACTCTCCTCTCACCCACACTTCTGTCAATCGACAAACTGATGGAAACAAAGAAGAGCAAAGAACAGCACACACAGGAACAGCCCTGTGGCCCACGAGGCCCATGCCATCGCATAACGCCCCTCCATGTTTGTGGGAGCGAGTTCCTGATATTGACGGCCTTTATGCGGTCTGTATCCCATCGGTCCCTGCCTGTTCACTCATCCGTCAAGTTCAAACCTCTTAGTGCCAGAAATTCACCACACGCAGAAAGCCTACCTTCAGCTAGCTGTGGTCTCTGAGGCTATTGCTGACCAGGAGCAGTGGAAACAAATTAAGATCCATTTTGATTCTCGTGGAAAAAGGAAGGTGAACATTGAAGGCAAAAAAGGAGGGAAGTGTCAACTGAGATTGACATCAGAACCCATTGTACACGTGATGGCAATGATTGCAAAATCTGAATCTGTGTGTCACTATAGACTTACTAGACCACAGGGCTGCTCTCTTGTTAGACAGAGAGAAAACTGGCAGTGATTTAGCCTGAGGACCACTGTATCTCAGGCAAAGGGAGAGGTTCAGAAGGAGAGTCCTTCATGGTAACATCAGCTAGTGATCAGAATTGAACCCACCCTGTTAGCGTCACACTGCTTTGCAAACCAACCATCCAGCCAACTGAGCTAAACCCACCCACAGAAGTCTGAATGACCAAGGTACTGTATTACATTCTATCATATATGACACAAGCATTGAAATGGACCATTCAGCACAACCACTTCCTTCTGGTGTCTCAGCTCTCCCTGAGCCCCCTCCCTCCTCTAAACCCACCGTCCTATCCCTCTATCCCCTCCTCTCTCTCATCGGCATGTCCAGCTCCTCTTCAAATACATTGATACGATTCACTGCAGCTCTGTGGGAGTGAGTTCCTGATATTGACAGCCTCTGTTTCTGTTCTTCCCCATGCAAGAGGAAACATTCCCTCTGCGTCCACTCCACTCCAATTTTAAAGATCAGAGGAGAGTCTGAACAGGGACAAGAGAAATGACCCCCTTTGCACAGGATGTGTCACTCTTGCTGTGCAGGTAATACCGATTTAGATTCTGAATGCAAATCTTTGCAGTCCAGGTGGACTGGTAATCCAGGAGCCCGGGCTAACATTCCAAAGGACGTGAGTTTAAATCCCGCCATGTATTCCAGGGGAGTTTAAATTCAATCCATAAATCTGGAAATCAAAAGCCAGTCTGGGTAGAGACGACCGATGGAACTAACATCAACTGTTGTCAAAACACATCTGAATCACTAATAAGAGTCATACAGCTCGGAAACAGACCCTTTGATCCAACCAGTCCATGCCAACCATAATCCCAAACTAAACTAGTCCCACCTATCTGCACTTGGGCCATAGCCTTCCAAACATTTCTTATTCATGTACTTATCCAAACGTGTATTTTAAACGTTGTAACTGTACCCACATCCGCCATTTCTCTGGCAGTTCATTCCACACACGAATCACTCTCCGTGTAAAGAAGTTGCTCCTCATATCCTGTTTAAATCTTTCTTTTCTCACCTTAAATATACGGCCCCTAGCCTTGAATTCCCCCAACCGAGGAAAAAGACACCTGCCATTCACCTAATCTAAGCCCCTCATGATTTTATACACCTCTCAACCTCCTTACACCCCAGTGAAAAAAGTCCCAGCCTATCCAGTCTATTTTTATATCTAAAAAACTCTCCAAACACAGCAACATCCTGGTAAATCTTTTCTGAACCCTCTCCAGTTTCATTATATCATTCCTCTACAGGGCGACCAGAACTGGGTACAGTACTCCAGACGAGGCCTCACCAACGTACTGTACAACCTCAACATGACGTCCCAACTCTCATTCTCCGAGATCTGAGCAATGAAGGTAAGCGTGCTAACTGCCTCCTTAGCCAACCTGTCTACCTGTGACAATGTTCTTCAGCTAAGGAAACCTGCCATGCTTACCTGGTCTGGATTACGTGTGACTCCAGACCCACAGTAATGTGTATGACTTTCAACTGCAATTAGGGATGGGGAAATAAATGCCAGCCTAGTCAGCAACACCCTCATCCCCTAAATGAATGAAAACAAAACGAGGGACGCTCAACAAACGTTAGCCTGGCCAGTGAGGTCCCGATGAAAGAAACTGATGTTGCCAGTCAATACTATTCCCACAGGGCCCTCTCCATTGCAGTTGTAGAATTCCCTATTAATAACAAAACGTTGTCTCCAAATTTTAGCAATGGTTTCTGTTCCGTGTGTTTTCCACACAGGAGGGGGTGCAGTTCAGAAGCCAGTTCCTGTTACAAATGCTCCATCATTCATGTGGAGATTGTCAGAGCTGATGCAATTACACATTTTATGCTGTATCTCTGTTTCCTGGATCGTGTTATTGTGAAGATTGAACCCTTGGCATGTTCTGTACAAGGAAGGGAATGTGGAGGGGGGGGGAGCCACTCACCTTGTTGGTGAAAATTCCACCCCCCCATAATAAACAAAAGCATCCCAGGAAACACTCATTCCGTTCGAAAGAAAAGACGGCATTTATATGTCGCCTTTCACCATGGCAGGGCATCCCAAAGTGCAGCGTGGCCAATGGCATATTGTACACAGCTGCTGTTTTAATGAGGCAGACAATTTAATGCATGGCACGCTCACCCCCAGAAGAGCAAGATTATAACGTTGAGATGGTGATTGCTATTTGTGCAATGTTGTTTGAGGGGTCAGAGCAGTAGCCATGTGATCTTTCGCACACTGTCAGAGGGCAAAGGGGGCCTGCCTCTCATGTCTCATCCCAAAAGGCACCAGAGAATAAAGATTGATGGAAATAAGGTCAGCGCGTTGCATGTTGTGGATTGCAGAGTTGGCTATGACGATACAGAGAGATAACAGAAGATAAATGCAATCTGGAGTGCTCTTATGATCTCTATGAGTGATGTCCATGAAGTGAGCATTTTATTTAAATGTCTGATTTGCTTTCTGCTCCCTGTTGGAAAGAGAGTAAATGTGCTGAGTGACAGAGGGGAGGTGAAGTGAGATGCATTACTGAAATTAGTCAGCAGCACTTCTTCCACATTACAACAGTGACTAGACTCCACAAAGTACTCAATCAGCTTGTGAGATAGATAGGCTTGTATTTCTGTTGTACCTTTTACAATCCTAAAGTGCTTTCCAACCTGCGAATTACATTTTCACGTTTTAAAGGACATATCAAAAATGACTACGTACTTTCTGAGCTTAAACCGCTGGTTACATTTTAACAAATCGAACAACAGCATTTCAGTGACTTCAAACAGCAGTTTCTAAGATGGCTAAACATTTGCATAACTATTGATTGGTGTATCCGAGCGTGGAGGTGCTGTGCAGTTAGAAGTATATCGAGAAATGTGGCTGAGTTAGAAAGACTCTAATTAAAATTATTCCTCTTCTCCTGATCTCTAGCTTATAAGAAAGCAGTCAGTTTTTCAAAAAAGCAAAAGAGAGTTCATCGGTCCATCACTTGATCCCATCTCATCAACCGACTGCTTACACAAATATGATCAAAGCACACTGATCCCAGGCCCATGTTTTACACATGATCAGATTATACCTGGACGAGTTCCTTTCTCAGCCAGAATCCATTGTTCAAAGTGACTGTCTCTCAAGGCTTGTTGAATATACCATTGTCTAGACGCTTATGGCTTCCAGAGCCTTTGGAATAGAGCCGGCTTGTCTAGAAGAACCCAGCAGAGACAACTGCTTTGGGCAAATGTGAATTATCCCATTTCCTGACCCATTCACAAAATATCTAGACATTCAACTCGGTACATAACAGACGTTGAGAGACAGTCACCTTGAACAATGTATTTTGGCTGTGAAAGGATCTCTTCCAGGCATAATCTGATCATGTCTAAAACATGGGCCTGGGATCAGTGTGCTTTGATCATATTAGTTTAAGTGGTCAGTTGGTGAGAAGGCATTGTGTGATGGACCATTTAACTCCGTCTTGCTTCTTTTTTAAGTAACTACTTTCTTATAACTTTGAGATCAGGAGAAGACAAATGATTTTAATTAGACTTCCTAACTCAGCCTCGTTCCCCTGTATTAGTTTTATCACACAGCGCCACTACATACAGACAAACCAATCACTTGTGTGAAGTCACAGTTCAGATCTGAAAAATTCTCATGAAGCTCTGTCATGCCATTCTATGTTTCTCTTACACGGTTGCTAAGCATTTGTGCATTAACCTTTCAGTTGTCAGGTCCCATTCTCATTTCTAGGCAAACTGCAGTGTTAAACCTCATTATCATTGGACATATATTGCTCTGTTTCCTGGAGGTGTCAGGATATTAATGCGAGTGCGTTCATTCTGTTCCTGAATGTTTCATTTTAATGAAAGCGCACCTCCAATGGTCGATGTCTGCAGTGAAATTGTGATACAGGAATTTAGCACAAGTCCATTGATTGGTGCAAATGCACAAGAGCATTAAGTGTTAATTAGGGCGAATTATGTGGAATATTTTGTGCGTCAATATGAGGATTGTGTTAAATAAGTATAAGGTGTTTGTTATTTCTGCACCTTATCTGCAAAATACCACTGTCAAATGGTGGTTTGAAGTGGCATTAATAGAGTCTGTTCAGTCTAGTGACAGGTAATATTGGATTTTTTTGGAAAACTATTTGCCCTAACATCCTGCATGTGGGGCAATGCAGATTCTGGTTGCAGGGTGGCACAAAGTCATCTGTTCACTACTGTACACCCAGTAAGTAGCTGGACCTCTCCGAATTGACACCAGCTGAAAAGTTTAGCTTCTCCATTCCCTCTCTTTCTCCTAATCGCAAAGATTAAAACAAAAAAAAACTAATAACAGCAAAAAACCCTTATGTCACGGATAAACAATCTCTGTTAACTTCTTTTAATTCGCTCATGAATTTATTGCCCATCCCTATTTGCCCCTTGAGAAGGTGGGGGTTAGCCACCTTCTCGAACCTCTGCAGTCTGTGTGGTGTACGGACCCCCACACAGTGCCCTTAGGGAAGGAGTTAGAGGATTCTGACCCAGCGACACTGAAGGAACGGCTGATATATTTCCAAGTTGGGGTCGGTGAGGGACTCGGAGGGTGAACTTGCAGGGGGTGGTGTTCCCATGTACCTGCTGCCCTTTGTCCTTCTGGATGGAAGTGGGTCGTGGGTTTGGAAGGTGCATAAGAAGCTGCCTTTACAAATGTGGGGTCAGCTTATAATTATGAGCGATTTTGAAAACTAAAACCATGTTACCTTTTCTTTCAGTATTTTTTTTCTCGCTGTCTCTCTCGAGCCGATTTCTCCTTCCTAAATCTGATTCAATGTGGAATTGTTACATTTCCTCATTGTCCTTTCCTGTCTTAGGCTATATTTTCAACTTAGCCATGGGATACAAACATCCACAGTGAAGTTGATAAGTATTTCTCCATCCAAAATTCCCTTTGATTTCTCTGTCTGCTTAGTGAAGAAGAGAGACCATTAATAGCTTGTCCTGGGAGACTTTGCTGACTACAAGACACCATCCATTTGTGCCACACATTCCCACCCAAAGTGCTTATGAGAGTCATAGTCATTGAGTCATACAGCACTGATTAAACAGACCCTTTGGTCCAGCCAGTCCATGCCAAACATAATCCCAAACTAAACCAGTCCCACCTGCCTGCTCCTGGCCCATATCTCTCCAAACCTTGCCTATTCATGTACCTATCCAACTGTCTTTTAAACGTTGTAACTGTGCCCGCATCCACCACTTCCTCTGCAAGTTCATTCCACACACAAACGAGTCTCTGTATAAAAAAATTTGCCCCTCATATCTTTTTCAAATCTCTCTACTCTCACTTTAAAAAAACCCACTAATCTTGAAATTCCCCGTCCTACGGGGAAAAAAAGCATCCACCACTAACACTATCTTTACCCCTCATGATTTTATAAAGTTCTATAAGATCGTCCCTCTACCTTCTATGCTCCAGTGAAAAAAGTTTCAGCCTATTCAGTCTCTCCTGATAACACAAACCGGCAACATCCTGGTAAATCTCTTCTGAACTCTCTCCAGCTTATCCCTTTTTCATTTAACATCCCCCCGCCCCCGCCACAGGTCGAATGATTGTCTACAGCCTAGAAATTGCTCGGCACAATTCGACAAGCCACTCTTCTCTGAAATTGACCACAGATTGTTGGCATCGCGAGCCAGTCACTGGCCTTGAAATAAATTAGCCCTTACTTGATAGCCTAAAGCACAAAACACTGGAGAGAATTTCATGGTGTGGAATTTAATTAAACATCGCATTCCAGAGATTAAGAAGGGAGCTGTTGAGATGTTGATCATGCATTTTCTCGTTGTTGGTTTCTAGTACCTCCTCCTGCCTTCTATCTCAGGATAGGGCCTCAGCACCCAGTGGTGCATCCTGGGTAATGTGTCAGAGGGGCTCTGAGTGAGGGAACAGACAGGCTTAGCCCTGTTTCCCTCCACCTGTCTCCGAAACGCAATGAGTTTTTAAAAAAAACATTCACAGGATGTGGGCAGCATTGGCCATGCCAGCATTTATTGCCCGTGCCGAATTGCCCAGATGGCAGTTAAGAGTCAATCTGTGGGTCTGGAGTCACATGTAAACAGTGGGGTGATAGATTTATTCCATCAATGTAATTGCAAGGTTCATGAGGGCCATTTCAGAGGGTGGTCAAAGAGTGGACCACATCGGCATGGGTCTGGAGTCACATGTAGGTTCAGACCAAGAGGATGGCAAATTTCCTTCCCTGAAGGATATTAGTGAACTAGACCAGCTTAATATTGCAGATTGACTGATGGAATATTACAACTTCACCAGCAGCTATAATGTGGATCGATGGGCGAGGCAATGGCCTAGTGGTATTATTGCTAGACTATTGCTAGACTAATGTTCTGGGACCTAGGTTCAAATTCAGCCATGGCAGATAATGGAATTTGAATTCAATAATAATCTGGAATTGACAGTCTAATCTGGAATTATCAGGAAAAACCCATCTGGTTCACCAATGTCCTTTAGGGAATGAAATCTGCTGTCTTTACCTGGTCTGGCCTACACGTGATTCCAGACCCACAGCAATGTGGTTGACTCCTACTTCCCTCTGGGCAATAAATACTGACCGAACCAGCACAGCTCTTATCCTGTGAATTAATTAAACAATGGAAATGAGTTAGACACAGGCATTTACTTGAGGATCAGATGGGCAAATGGGCCGAGGAGTGGTAGATGGAGTTTAATTTAGATAAATGTAAGGTGCTGCGTTTTGGAAAGACAAATCAGGGCAGGAATTATACACTTAATGGTAAGGTCCTGGGGAATGTTGCCAAACAAACAGACCTTGTGGTGCAGGTGCATAGATCCTTGAAAGTGGAGTCACAGGTAGACAGGGCGGTGAAGAAGGCATTTGGTACGCATGCCTTTATTTGTCAGTGCATTGAGTATAGGAGTTGGGATTACACATTATGGCTGTACAGGACATTGGTTAGGCCACTTTTGGAATACTGTGTTCAATTCTGGTCTCTGTGCTATGGGAAAGGCGTTGTTAAACTTGAAAGCATGCAGAAGAGACTTACACGTTTTGGAGGGTTTGAGCTATAGGATGTGGCTGAATAGGCAGGGGCTATTTTCCCTGAAGTGTTGGAGGCTGAGGGGTGACCTTATTGAGGTGTATCAAACCATGAGAGGCATGGATAGGGTAAATAGACAAGGTCTTTTCCCTGGGGATAGGGGAGTCCAAAACTAAAGGGTGTAGGTTTAAGGTGAGAGGGGAAAGATTTAATAGGGACCTGAGGGGCAGCTTTTTTACACAGAAGGCAGTGTGTATCTAGAATGAGCTGCCAAAGGAAGTGGTGGAGGCTGATACAATTACAACATTTAATAGGCATCTGGATGGGTACGTGAATAGGAAGGGTTTGGAGGGATATGGGCCAAATGCTGGTAAATGGGACTAGATTATTTTGGGTATCTGGTCCGTATGGACAAATTTGTCCAAAGTGTCTGTTTCTGTGCTGTACAACTCTGTAGCTCTAAAAATCCACATCCCCAGAGCTCGTCATCCATGGTGACTTTGCCACCACTGAAGGATGAAACAGGCCTAGCAGGCGGGAGGAATAGCTCCTACTGCAATTGCACATGTTCTTTACATTAAATCAACCTCTGCGAGTTCGGCAGCCTGACCTAACAGGCAGACTTGTGCCAGGTGGCTGGTATTCAATCATCCCTCCTAACGCTGGCATTTGCAATTACTTGGACCCACTGTTGTGATAATGCATTTTGCAGACTGTGAGAATGTAAATTCAGCCACCCTCAGGACCAGTGTGAGCTCTGAGCGATAACTAAAACACCCCCTGCCGTCGCTAAGACTTGTTTGCTTGCCGTTGGTATGCAGCTGGTGTACTGCTGCATTAAACATGGCTGCGTCAGTCAACTTGAGGGAGAAAAACTGGCTTTCTAGCCTCCCGTTGTTGCTGGTGGGGTAGGGGGGTGAATTCACGCCCCGTGGCCCCTTCCTCAATCCTCCGTCTGTCAGCCTGGGTCAGTTATTTGACTGAGAGAAAAGATCAAGGGATTGTTGTGTTTGACAGCCTCCAGAATTCCAAATCCTCACAGGTCTGAGTGGAATCTTTACTGGTGATTTCAAATCCAGAACCTCTGCTTATTGATCCCGAGGGTATAATTTATTTCCTCCTTGATTGAAGCCTTGCATCCACTTGACTCCCCTCCGTTCGAAACCAGAAACCTGGCCCAGACTCTCCTCAGAATCGAGATTCCCTCAACCTGGGAAACCCTCCTCTTGAGGATCTTCTCTGAAGGGTCTGGCCCAGAACTGTTCACAAAACTCCAGTGAAGGCCTAACCCGCTATTCATAAATTTCTAACCCTTCATTCTCTCTTTCCCCCTTTGCAAATCTGATGCTTTCTTTAAAGAAAAACAATTGATTTGCCCGGTCAACCTCATGGACTTCTGCCTGTTAACCGTCAGCTCTATTTAAAAACTAAGCCATTCTTGCAGTTGGCTCTTTTCCCCATTTGCCCTTCTGAAGCAAATCCCCCTCGCGTTCCTCTGTGCCAAGCTCTGCCTGTTCTCTCAGGGAGCGTGTGTGTCACATCCGGCGAGGCCGATACTTATTACCCATCCTTCACTGTCCCCCTGCCTCCTTCACCGCCCCCCCCACCTGGGAGGGCACTGAAGAGCCGACCACAATTACCGTGGGTCTGGAGTCACGTGTAGGCCGGACCTGGTAAGGATGGCAAATCTTCTTCCCCAGATGTGTTTTTATGAGAATTCCTCTTAGCTGTCATGGTCGCCGACGCAAGTAAATCCTTTCAATTCCAGACCTTTCTTTAAAAAAAGTGCAAATTTAAATCCTATGTGTTACTGTGGTGAGATCTGAACCTGCACCTTGGTGTGTGTTCCTGTACCCTAGGCCACAGACAGTACTGCTACATCACTGTTCCCTTCTGCTGGGTTTCCTTTCCACTTCCCTATTTGGTTGCCTCCTCTAGCCATTCTCTAAGGCAGCCATACTGTCCTGTGAGGTTGAGATAACAGGGGGGTGGTTTAACCCAAGGGTCAGGTGAGATTGAGAACAAGGGAACCTTTATGGTGACCTCAGCCAGGCCAGGAATTGAACCCATGCTGTTGGTGTCACTCAGCACCTCAGACCAGCCATCCAGCCAACTGAGCTAAGCAGCCCTTTAAAACCATTGACTGTCGGAATAGTTGGCCCTGTAAAGGCGTTGCCTGGTGCAGCTTCACACGATACCTTGCAGAATTGGAGACGGTGCTTTGCAACTCACCAACAGAGCATGGGCCTGCACTTGACCCCTTTCCCACCATCCATAATTACCCACCTTGAGAAGATAGTGGTGAGCCACCTTCTCGAACCACTGCAGTCAAGGAGGCACTTAAACCCATCGAGTTGGCACTGACCCTCTGAAGAGAATTCCATTCTGACCCAGGACCCCCACCCTATCTCCACAAACCTGGCATTTCCCATAACTAATCTACCTAGTCTGCGCATCCATGCACACTAGGGGACAATTTAGCATAGCCAATCCACCTGACCTGCACACCTTTGGACTGTGGGAGGAAACTGGAGCACCCAGAGGAAACCCGGGCAGACACGGGGGAAGAATGTGCAAAGTCCGCACAGACGGTCACCCAAGGATGCAACAGAATTTGAGACCCTGACACTGTGAGGCAGCAGGGCTAACCACTGAACCACCATCCAGTATGGTATAGGGACTCTCACACGGTGCTGTTAGGGAGGGAGTTCCAGGATTGGCAACACAGCCACATGCGAAAGAATGATGAAACTTTCTAGATACTTTCTCCCCGATGGTTCAGTGCAGGAGATGAATGCTAGGGTTCCAAACTCAGAAAGTGAAAGCACACAGTCCTTTGAGGATAGGAGTCAGGACGTCATGTTAAGATTGTACAGAATGTTGGTGAGGCCTCTTCTGGAGCACTGTTTCCAGTTCTAGTTGCCCTGTTATAGGGAAGGTTATTATTCAGCTGGAGAGGATTCAGAAAAGATTTACCAGGATGTGGCTGGGAATGGAAAGTTTGAATTCTAAGGAGAGGCTGGAGACTTTTTTCACTGGAGCATAGGAGGTTGAGAGGTGACCTTATAGAGGTTTACAAAATCATGGGGGGCACGGATAGGGGTAATGGTAGGTGTCTTTTCCCTAGGATGGGGGATTTCAAGTCTAGGGGGCACATTTTTAAAGTGAGAGAAGAGAGATTTAAAAAAGACACGATGGCCAATTTTTTTACATAGAGTGTGGTTCATGCGTGGAATGAACTTCCTGAGGAAGCGATAGATGTGGGTACAGTTACAACGTTTAAAAGACATTTGGATACGTACATGAATAGGAAAGGTTTAGAGGGGATATGGGCCAAGTGTAGGCAAGTGGGACTAGTTTCGTTTGGAATTATGATTGGCATGAACTGGTTGGACCGAAGGGTCTGTTTCCGTGCTGTATGAGTTTATGAGACCGAGAGGGATGCAAGAAAGGGTAGGGAACAGGGGTGGGACAGTTGCGGGAGACAAAGTTGGTGGGGCGCTGGTGTTCTGGGAAGAACAGGGAGCCTTTAAAGCTTGAGAAATCCTTCCTGAGGGTTTGTATTCATGTGAGGTGGGGAGGATTTGCTTACAGCAGTCTGATGGCATGTGAGCGTGCGGGATTGGGGGAAGAGGTACTCATGACCAACAGAGGGGGCTAGTCACTCACTATTTATTATAAGCAGGGATCCTAAGCTTCAGAAGAAGGCAGAGGCATTGCCGAACACAGGGGTAAGAGCTTCTCCAACCAGCCTCCTCTGAGGGAGAGCAGGATCCTGGCATCGCTCAGTCTGATCTGCGAGGAGAGGGAAAGTGCTCAGTTTGTAAGTTAATTGACTTCTGTATATGTTCTGTTGTGCTGAAATATTCCGGGGTGGGGGGGGGAAGCAAACAGCAGCTTGCATGCACACTTCGCAACAGAGAGCACAATTCGAAGCACGGATACCACGCAAATGCACCTTCGTCCGTGCGATGGCTGGAATTAAATCTGGTTTCAACTTAAGCTGCAGAATAAATTGAAATTGATGATTGATTCTGTAAATGAGAAACCCACCCCGCCAAAAAATCCTGAGTCCTCACATTAACGACAAACATTCAGTCAATGAATATCCATATTATTTGAATTTGCTATTTTGGGACAAGTTTCAAAATTATGTTTGCGATGAATATTAATGTGTTGGTTAGATAGTTTCTCAATGATTCATAAAGGCTTTTCTCATCCACCCAAATTAAAAGTGATTGCCTGTTGAAATCAGCTTTCTTGGAAGCTGTGGATGTAGGTTGAAATTCAATAAGAGAAAACGGACATTATGAATAGTTATGAAAGCAGCAGGGTGTAAATATTGAGTGGGACTGATACATCGATAGCCTCATTGAACAGGAGACCTGGATTCAGGTTAACAAAAAAGGGCTTTGTCACATTGAAATGAATTTCAGTTTAGCCCAAAGCTTACTGATTTCAGTTTTAATTCCAGACCCCCAGCTCCCTGACCCCACTGTTAATATTTTAAACCTTCAGAAAATGTCCCTTCCTCTAACTTCCAAACAGCAATCTCTTCCTTCTCTCATGTTTCTGCAGGAGACTGAATGGAGTTTTAATATTTCATCTAAATAAGAACCGGGGTAGAGAAAGAGAGAGAGAAAGAGAAAGCGAGAGCTAGCTTCAAAGGAAGAGACCTGTCACTACACAGAGGAGAGAAAGCAGGAGGAGTCTTCAGAAACGACTGACTGGTACAAGCGAGACCTCAGATTGTTGAATCTTGCTCTCAGGTCAGGGAAAACACGAAGAAAATATTAAGTCCCTTGCTGTCACAGAAATCCAAATATTACGACCGGTCAGTTCTAAGTATTCAAGAAGCCTGTGGTAACGGACCACAGGGACAGGTGGGTGGCTGCGGTCATGTTGTCCATATCGACAGAGAGCTGGAGCATGTACCCAGCAAACACCACCAGCTATCAGATTGCATTGACAGACGGTGCCAACAGCTCCTCGCAGTTCACTGGCGTCGAGTTGCTGCAGTCGTTCAAGCCCCTCATCATCCCCTGCTACGTGCTGGTGGTGTTTGTTGGCATTGTTGGGAACTACCTGCTCCTCTACGTCATCTGCAAGACCAAGAAGATGCACAACGTCACCAACTTCTTCATCGGCAATCTGGCCTTCTCCGACATGCTGATGTGTGCCACCTGCGTGCCCTTCACCCTGGCGTATGCCTTCCACCCGCGCGGCTGGATCTTCGGCAAGTTCATGTGCTACTTTGTCTTCTTGATGCAGCCGGTGACGGTCTACGTGTCTGTATTTACGCTCACCGCCATCGCTGTGGACAGGTAAAGGCGGGTTTTAACCCTTGAGAACCCACACCACTGCACACACCTCCCCACCCCCCCACCCCACCAACCCTCACCCTCGGCACCCTGTCATGTGAGACAGCTGGACTCCTGGCACTAAAACAGTAAGAGCAGATATGGGCCATTCAGCCCATCAAGTCCACTCTGCCATCCCACAAGTTTGTGGCTGATCTAATCATCCTCAATCTTTTTCTGTATTCATTCAAGGGGTTTGGGCTAGGATGGGTCAGAGGGCAGTCAAGACTCAACCACATTGCTGTGGGTCTGGAGTCACATGTAGTCCAGGTAAGGATGGCAGTTTCCTTCCCTAAAGGACATCAGTGAACCAGATAAGATTTTCTGACAATCATCAATGGATTCGTGGGCATCATTAGACTCTTAATTCCAGACATTTATTGAATTCAAATTCCACTATCTGCCATGGCAGGATTTGAACCTAAGGACATTATCTGAATCTCTGGATCAACAATCCAGTGATAATACCACTCAGCCGTCATTTGCCCTTTCCTGCCTTTTCCCCGTTTCCCTCGATTCCCTTTCCTGATTAAAAATCTAGCTTGGCCTTGAAAATGCTTAATGACCCAGCCTCGGCAGCCCTCTGTGGTAAGGAATTCCACAGATTCACTGCCCTCTGAGAGAAGAAATTCCTCCGCATCTCTGTCTTCAATGGGGCAACCGCTTACCCTGAGATTACACTCTCTAGTCCTAGACTCTCCCACGAGGGGAAACAACCTCTCTACATCTTCCCCCCGTCAAATCCTCTTAAGAATCTTTCATGTTTCAATAAGGTCTCTTTTTATTTGCTATAAATGGACGAGGTGTGTGTGCGTATCTGTGTGAATGTACCAAACTGATCGACATGACCTTCGGAGTTGGTTAGACTGATCAAAATCCAGAATGCTCAATACGCAGGGAGAGCGAAACCCATTTTGGTGCAGGATTACAGGATTTTACTGGGGTTTCCCGGAGGGGTGTGTGATACACCAAAGTGGTTGACATGTTGACTTGTTCAATGAAAACGTAGCCACCATAATTCCCTATTCAATGTAAAAATCAACTCCACAACTTTGGTCCAATGGACAAACGTCCCAAACAATAAGTAAAGACCCAACTCAACCTACTCAACCATTCCTCACAAGACTGTCCCTTCGTACCCGGGATCAATCCAGTGAACCTTCTCTGGTCTGCCTCCAATGCTAGTCCGTCTTTCCTTAGATAACCAAAACTGTTCACAGTTATGCAAGCTGTTGTCTGAATAGTGCCTTGTATAGTTTTAGCAAGACCTCTTTCCTTTCATTCCCTTTGAAATAATAATGGCCATTCCATTTGGCTTCCCTGTTACCCCGTGAACTTGGCAGGCTAGCGCTGCTATTAGCCATCACCAACACTTAGTAACAGCAGTGTGTACTGCCTACAAGATGCACTGCAGCAACTCGCCAAGGCTCCTTAGACAGCACCTTCCAAACCCACGACCACTTCCATCTAGAAGGACAAGGACAGCAGATACCACCCCTTGCCTCCAAGCTACACACCATCCTGACTTGGAAATATATCGGCCATTCCTTCATCCTACAATTCATGTAGCTCACCCTTCTTTCCTTGATTGTTGCTACGTCAAAATCCTGGAACTCCCTCCCGAGCAGCATGGGATCTACACTGCACCACACGGACTGCGGCTGTTCGAGAAGACATCTCATCACCACCTTCTCAAGATCCTGACAGGGTAGCTGCAAGAAGGAATTCCCCACTGGGCATGGAGAGGGGGAACCTAGAACCAGGGGATACGGTCTCAGAAATGAGAGAGAGAGGCCTTTTAGGAATGAAACAAAGAGGAATTTCCTCACTTGAACAGTGGTGAATCTTTGGAATTCTTCAACCCAGTGGGTGGTGGAGGCTCTGTCACTGAGAATATTCAAGGCAGACATTGATTGGTTTTCAGATATTTCTATCAGGGGCAGTGCAGGGAAAACGGCTTTGAGATAGAAGGTCAGCTGTGGTCTGGTCAATTTGTGGAGCAGGCTGACTGGCCTCCTACTGATTCGATTTCCCCTGTTCACAGTCAGGAATAGGCAGTAGTGCTTGCAAATACTATGAGGAGCGCAAATGTATTCCGAAAGGTGTTCACTTGTCTTTAGGCTGGAATTTGAACAGTCGATTTGACGGACAAAGCTGACAAATGTGTTTAAATTGGAGCAAGTTCCATCTTCAAACAGATGCAGAGACAGATTAATATCTGAAAGCGAAAATCACAGCAGAAGTTTTTTTTTATCATGACTAACATGCCATCTCTACTCACTAATGATGGCTGGGTGTATAATTATGTTGCCAGTGACTAAGTAATTTTTCCTTCCTGCTGTGACAATGTGAGATTAAATTATAAAGAGGTTAAAGTGGTCCTGTCAGTCTGCCATCGATCCACTCAGGGTTAAAAGCTTCACCCATTTATTGAAGTGCACCAACTGCTCTCCAGATCCTGGAGATACAGCGGTGTGGGAGTGCAGCAGGCATAGAACTGGACGGCTCCCAAGACCTGGACAGAGGAGTTCAGACCCGCCCCTCCGAAAGTTGTAAGTCGTCAGTTTCACCTCAATTGGAGTAGTGTGACCAACTCTGAGATCTACTGTTTGGGAAAGATGTGTAGACTTTGTTGGGGGGTGGGGGAGGAGTTGTGGGTGAGAGACATGGACTGTATGCCACTGGTTCATAGACCAGAGAACGTTAGAATATCAGGGATTGGAGCAGGAGTAGGTCATTCAGCCCCACCCCTCAAGGCTGCCCCACCATTCACTCAGGGCTGATTTGCCCCAGGGCCACAAGTCCCAGCTCCCCAATATTTCAAAATCTGTCACCCTCCACTTTAAGTACTGCCAGTGATCTAGACTCCACAACTCTCTGAGTTCCAGACAATCATGGCCCTTTTGGGGAAGAAATTCCTTTGCGTGTCAGTTTTAAATGGATGTCCCCTTATTCTGTAATGTTCCAACATTTACCCTGTCAAACCCCTTAGAACCTTGCAAGTTTCAGTCAGATCGCCCTTCATTCTTCTAAACTCTAATGAATGAACTGCATAGCCGCCCTCGATAAGTTGACCCCTTTATCCCATGTGTTGGTCTCATGAGCCTCTTTTGAACTTCCTACAATGCCAGCCAATCCTCTCTTGAACACAGGGGACCGAAACTGCAAACACTCCTCTCGATGTGGCCTCACCAGCACCTTGTGCGTTTGTCACCAATCCCCTACCAATAAAGGCCGAAATTCCACTTTACCTTTCTGTTACTAGCTGCCAAGTTGATGTTTCAGGCACAATCGCACACAGAGCTCTCTGTCCTGCTCTCTTTCGGAGTGTCTCTCCTTTTTAAATAATAGTCTGCCTTTTGATTCTTCGATCCAAAGTGTATGAGCTGACCCTTTCCTTAGTGAAACTCCATCTGCCAGGTTTTCACCCACTCACCACACATCCCTGTCCATATCCCATTGCACATTCCTCACATCCTCGTCAGAGCCTTCAGTCACGTGGGCGGATTGGGAAATTGTCTTCAGATTTTACAATTTGAATATTGATAAAGACGCGTTCATTAAACAAAGCAACGAGGTCATTGTAAAATCACATCTATTCTTCATCTGACATCCTTTACACAGGCGCCCCACCCCCAGTCCCAACACTGGTGTGACCACCTCTCTATTTCAGCGAAATGGCCCGTCCAGTCTGTGCTGGACCCCTGCAACAGCAACTCAGCTAATTCGATTGAATGCACCCCCAAAACAATCTTCTGGCAATATTGCATTGTTTTCTGCTCGGTTTGATGGTGAGGGAGGTGAGTCTTCTGTTGTCTTTTCAAAGTCTCAGCTCTCTCGAGCAATAATCTTTATTCACCACCGTACGGTCAACGGTCTACAGGAGCTCAGAATGTCCCCTTGGTGAGACCTCCCTCCAACTCGGTAGTGCCATGTAACGCCATCGTTCGATCATGGTCCTATGCACTCACGCAATTAAATCGTTGACTCCGAGAGAACATTCCAGGTCCGAATCGCTCGCTGCATTTGGGAAACGGGTTTTCACCACCTCACTGTTGTACCATTTGCCAATCACCACCAGTTCTCTTCTTTGCAGACCCTTCTCCAGTCACCACTCCGTCTGTCTCGAGTCCCCTACACTGTGCTTTGTTCCACAGTTTAGCGGTCACGGGACGTGCAGTGACCTAGAGTGCACTGACTGGGCCACTTGGAGACAAGGGGCTCAGAGAAGTCCTGTATCTCTTCCTGTGGTGAGGTACAAACACACCTCCCAGTGTCAGGGAGTCATACAGATGTACAGCAAGGAAACAGACCCTTCGGCCCAACCCATCTGTGCTGACCAGATATCCTAAATTAAACTAGTCCCATTTGCCAACATTTGTCTCATATCCCTCTAAAGCCTTCCTATTCACGTACACATCCAGAATGCCTTTTAAATGTTGTCATTGTACCAGCCTCCACCACTTCTTCTGGCAGCTCGTTCCATACATGCACCACCCTCTGTGTGAAAACGTTGCCCCCCCAGGTTCCTGTTAAATCTTTTCCCTCTCACCTCACCTATGCCCTCTAGTTTTGGACCCCCCTACCCTGGGGAAAAGGCTATTCACCCTATCCATGGCCCTCATGACTTTATAAGCCTCTATAAGGTCACCCCGCAGCCTCCAATGCTCCAGGCCTATTCAGCCTCTTTGTGTAGCACAAACCCTCCAACACTAGCAACATCCTTTTCGGAGCCCTTTCAAGTTTAACAACATCCTTCCCATAGTAGGGAGACCGGAATTGAACACAGTATTCCAAACGGGGCCTAACCAATGTGCTGTACAGCCATAACATGACCCTCCCAATCCTATACTCAATGCACTGACCAATAAAGGCACCCTCATTTTATTTCCCCCTCCTTTATTTATTCTTGCATGGGGGGGATCGTAGCTAAGGCTGGCAGTGACACTGATTGCTCCTTGAACTGAGTGGGGGGCAGAGAGAGTTAAATATTGGCCTGGACTCACATGTAGGCCCAGACCATAAGGGTATGGAGGGTGGATTTCCCTCCCTGAGGGCCGGTAGTGAACGTGATGGGTTTTCCTTTTAGTGGTCACCTCTTAATTCCGGTGCAATTTTTGTTTTCACCAAAAATAAAACCAAACAGAGAACTTGGCCAGCGATGGGATTTGAACCTATGCCTGCTACAGCCTGGATGACCAGTCCGGTGACGTTAGCGTCACGACATCCTTTGGGCCCCGCTGAGCCAAGTGACCAGTTCTTGGTCTGCCCCACACACCCCTGCGGCCTAATAAAATACCCAAACCATCCGTCCTCTATCCGAGAATGGGAGGTTGGGGGGAGGGGGTTTCTTCCCCACTCCGCACGGGGGGTTGTGGGGGAATGCTGCAGCCAGACAAAGCCGTGCGCTGCTAAAGGTTTCCCCGCGCCTAGGAACTTTCAGGAAGGTCATTCCCGGCTTGGTGTCAAGCGAGGGGAGCTACCGGGCACAGGGCTATCTGTGGGTTGTCTCCTCGAGCAGACGGTTTTCAGCCAATGTTCACGTTGGAGCATGCGGCTTAAGGGACGGGGGAGGCCACTTGTCTTACAGCCCTGGACAAGGGGCGGCCCACCTGATGGCGGCCCAAAACACCCAGTGGTGCGCTGACTCCTTCATGGATCAAACATCTGCCGGAACACGGCCTTCAGTTTCAGAATCGGGACTTTGCTGCTGGTTCTGGGGAGAGAACCTCAGGGAGACAGAGAGAGAGAGAGACAGAAAGGGAAAAAAGTATACTCCTCATCTCCGTCTTAAATGGGGGGAGCCCTACTTTTCAAACATGTGCCCCGTCGGTTCTGGATTCCACTCCTACTTCTGACAGCTTCTTTTTTCCCTTTCACAGGATGATGGCATCGCCGACTGGGCAGCATTTATTGCCCATTCCTAATTAAAACCCCAGTTAAGAGTCAACCACATTGCAGTGAGTCTAGAGTCACATGTAGACCAGACCAGGTAAGGAAGGCACTTTCCCTCCCTAAAGGACATTAGTGAACCAGATGGGTTTTTCCAACAATCGGTAATGGATTCATGGTTATCACGAGACTCTTCTTTCCAGATATTTATTGAAATCAAATTCCACCATCTGCTGTGGCAGGATTCAAACCCTGGTCCCCAGCACACTATCTGGTCTCTGGGTTAACAGTCCAGTGATAATACCACTCGGCTATCGCCTCCCCTTACACCCTTGGAATTCTATTCTTCATCAAATCACGGCCAGTTCTTCGAAACACACAGTCTGACCTGCTCAACTGCAAACCCCCTGTCACCCCGAAACCTCTTAGCTACTCCAATCGTGATGGTGAGACCGTAAAACCTAGGAGCAGGAGCAGGCCATTCAGCCCATCAAGGCTGTTCCACCATTTGATGAGAATCGTGGCTAATCTGATTGTCCTCAACTCCCATTTTCCCTTGTAACCCTTGATTCCCCTTCCTGATTAAACATCTGTCTCGGCCTTGAATATACTTTGTGATCCAGCGTTGACTGCCCTCTGTGGTAAAGAATTCCATGGATTCACACCCCTTGGAGAGAAGAAATTTCTCCTCATGCCTGTTTTCAATGGGTGAACCCTTACTCTGAGATTACACCCTCTGGTCCTGGACTCTCCCACAAGGGGAAACCAGCTCCCCACCTCTATCCTTTCAAGTCCCCTAAGAATATTGTACATTTCCATAAGGTCGCCTCTAATTTTTTTGAACTTCAGAGGGCCAATCTGTCCCTCTGTAATTAAGGAGGTGATGGCCCAGTGGTATTATCGCTGGACTGATAATCCAGAGACTTAGATAATTATCTAGCGACCTGGGTTCGAATCCTGCCACAACAGATGGTGGAACTTGAATTCAATAAAAAAAAACTGGAATTAAGAGTCTAATGATGACTGTGAATCCATTGCCCAATTGTTGGAAAACCCCATCTAGTTTACCAATGTCCTTTAGGGAAGGAAACTGCCATCCTTACCCAGTCTGGTCTACATGTGACTCCAGACCCGCAGCAATGTGGTTGCCTCTTAACTGCCCTCTGGGCAATTAGGGATGGGCAATAAATGCTGCCTAGCCAGTGACACTCTCATCACGTGAAAGAATAAAGGGAAAAAAATGGGGTCACGCTATACGTGAAGCATGGTGTCGCCAACACCCCCTGCCTAGTTGGAACAAGGTCTCCTCTTGTTTTGTGTGTGCCCTCTGAATGAGTCTTTGACAACACTGAAAGCTGCCTCTGTCTTTGACCCTACAGGTATTACGCCACGGTGCACCCGCTGAGGAAGCGCATCTCCATCGGCACCTGCACCTATATCCTGGCCGGGGTCTGGCTCGTTTCGTGCGCCTTGGCAGCTCCGGCACTCGCCCACACCTTCCACATCCGGTTCCAGGACCAGGACCTGACCATCTGCGAGGAGTTCTGGATGGGGCTGGAGAGGCAGCACTTGGCGTATGCCTACAGCACCCTGATCATTACCTACATCCTGCCGCTGTCGGCCGTCTCACTGTCCTACCTGCGCATCACCCTCAAGCTGAAGAAGAGGGTCGTGCCAGGCAACGCCACACACGGCCAGGAGCGATGGGAGAAGGCCAGGCGCAAGAAGATCTTCCGGCTCCTGGTGCTGGTGGTGGCCGCGTTCGGGGCCTGCTGGCTGCCGCTGCACGTCTTCAACATCATCCGGGACATCGACATCAGCCTGATCGACAAGGACTACTTCAACCTGGTCCAGCTCCTGTGCCACTGCGTCGCCATGACGTCGGCCTGCTGCAACCCCTTCCTCTACGCCTGGCTCCACGACCGCTTCAGGGCTGAGCTGAAGAAGATGTTCGCCTGCAGGAGGAAGATCGCGCCCGCTAACAACTGCATCGCTGTCAGTGTCGTGCTGTAGGGTTCCCTTTTGGGGGAGGGGTGGGTGGCGGGAAGACGGAGTGGGGGGGGTTGGTTAGACCACCAGCAGAGAGGGCACACCCCCTTCCAGAACAGGCAGGGAGGGGTTGGGTTTTTGGGTGAGGAATGATTTCTCACCAACCAGACCAGCTGATTGTCCTCAGTTCACTAGGCGTTGCCTGATGTTAAAAGGGGAGGGGGGGGGTTCCTTTGTCAGTTTAGGGTGTGGGAGTCTCCCTGGAGAGGGAGGCAGAGGAATACTAATGGGCGAGAGCAACTCCCCTCCCCTCCACTCCACTCCACTCCACCCCCCAACCCTTCTGCCTCCCCAAGGCGTGAAACATTTTGTGTCGCCCGCATCTCAGTCTGTGTCGTTCGGTGTCACATGTTGCCTTGATCATAGAAATCATCACAGAACCCTTACAGTGTGGAAACAGGCCCTTCGGCCGAACAAGTCCACACTGACCCTCAGAGCATCCCACCCACCCCATATAACCCACCCTACCATGCACATCCCTGAACACTATGGGACAGTTTAGCACAGCCAATCCACTGTAACCTGCACACCTTTGGACTCTGGAAGGAAACTGGAGCACCCAGAGGAAACCCCATGCAGACACGGGGGAGAACGTGCAAACTCCACACAGTCGCCCAAGGTTGGAATCGAACCCAGGTCCCTGGCGCTGTGAGGTAGCAGTGCTAACCACTGAGCGACCGTGCCGCCCCTCAGAGTCAAAGGGGGAGTGTGGAAAAGTCGGGGATTTAAGTGCACGGTGCTGGGCTGGGTGGGTGCTGCTTTTATCGGTCGGACGTCAAGGGGAGGTCAGGATTGGGGTGGGGACTCAAAAAGATGGGAGAGGGAGGGGAGGATTCGCGTGATGGGCTTGGATGGAGAAGGGCTGACTTGTGTACAGCATGACCACTGCCAGTGGTCTGAACAGCCTGCCTCTGTATTGTAAATACCCACACACAATCTGTGAGTTGCAGTGCACTGTAGGCAGGGCGTTCTGCAAGCTCACAGCTTTATCATTAAACAGCTCAGTTTGTGAAGGCTCAGGAGGACAGAAACAACATTTGAGTCATTTTTTTTAATCACAGCAGTTCAGTTGCTTGCCTCTAGAGGGTGCAAGAAGCAAACATGTTGCTTGTCAATTACTGAATACTGAGGCCAGCTCCTTGAGGTTCTTTTTCCTTTATTCTTCTTTACCTTTATTCATTCACGGGATGAGGGCATCACTGGTCAGGCAGCATTTACTGCCCATCCCTAATTGCCCAGAGGACAGTTTAAGAGTCAACCACGTTGCTGTGGGTCTGGAGTCACACATAGACCAGATCAGGTAAGGATGGCAGTTTCCTTCCCCAGAGGACATTAGTGAGCCAGATGGGATTTTTCTAACAATCGACACTGGATTCACGGTCATCATTAGATTCTTAATCTCCAGATATTTATTGAATTCAAATTCCACCATCTGCTGTAGCGGAATTCAAACCCAGGTCCCTGGGATGTTAACTGGTTCTCTGGATTAATAGTCCAGTGATAACACCACTAGGCCAATGGGGATGATTTATGTCCAATGAAGCTGAGTAGAATTGTGAGTTCAGGTTTGTGTCCAATAAAGCGGAGTAGAATTGTGAGTTCAGGTTGTGTCCAATAAAAATAAGCTTTTTTCTGAAGAAGGGTCTAGGCCCGAAACGTCAGCCTTCCTGCTCCTCTGATGCTGCTTGGCCTGCTGTGTTCATCCAGCTCCACACCTTGTTACCACTAAGCCATTGCCTGGTTTCTGGTGTATATGGCAGGTGGAGAACACATGAACATACAAAATAAAAACCGGAAGAACTGTGGGTGCTGTAAATTAGGAACAAAAACAAAGTTGCTGGAAAAGCTCAGCAGGTCTGGCAGCATCTGTGAAGGAGAAAAAACAAAGTTAACGTTTTGGGTCTGGTGACCTTTCCTCAGAAATAATGGTAGTTGGGAAAACATCAGTTTATATTCAGAAAATAGGGAGGCGGGTGGGGTAGGGAGTAAACGATAGGATAGAACCTAAGGGGAAAGAACAGCAGTTGGACAGACAAAGAGTTGATAACGATCAGGCTGGGAGGGTGAATAGTTATTAATGGGAACTATTAGTGACTAATAACAAGGGGTGTGGTAACAAGGCCTGGTGTGTGGCGTAGGGGACTAGGACATGGGAGAGTTTAGGCCCTAAAATTATCAGTCTTGATATTGAGTCTGGAGGGCTGTAGGGAGCCCATGCAGAAAATGAGGTGTTGTTCTTCCAGCTTGTGTTGGGCTTTGCTGGAACACTGCAGCAAGCCAGAGATGGAGATGTTGGCCAGGGAACAGGGTGGTGCATTGAAGTGGCAGACAACAGGTAGTTCAGGGTCTTTTTTGCGAGCAAGTGGTCACCCAGTCCACGCTTACCCTCCTACACTCCAGTGAAAAAAGGTCCCAGCTTATCCAGCCTTTCTTTGTAACTCAAACCCTCCAATCCCGGTAATATCCTGGCATTAACCTATATATATCCCACCCTTGTGTCCCCTTTAAAATGTACATTCCTATTTTTCTTTGCGTCATCAGCGAATTTAGCTACCGTACCTTCAGCCAAGTGCTCGACACAAATTGTAAAAGGTTGAGGCCCCAGCACTGATATCTGTGGGACATCATTCGCTGCACAAAGCCAGCCTGACAGTACCACATTATCAATGGCAGCCACAGCCCAGGACAGAGGGAATGAAAATGAGCAATATCATCTTCTCCCTTGTGACGGCACGGTGGCTCAGTGGTTAGCACTGCTGCCTCACAGCACCAGGGATCCCAGTTTGATTCCAGCCTCGGGTGACTGTATGTGTGGAGTTTGCATGTTCTCCCCATGTCTGTGTGGGTTTCCTCTGGGTGCTCCGGTTTCCTCCCGCAGTCCAAAGGTGTGTGGGTTAGGGTGGATTGGCCATGCTAGATTGCTTCGTTGTGTCCAGGGATGTGCAGGCTTGGTGGGTTCACCGTGGAAAGTGCAGGGTTACAGGGATAGGGTTGGGGTGGGATGCTCTTTGGAGGGTCAGTATGGGCTGAATGGCCCGCTTCCACACCGTAGGGATTCTGTGAACGAGCTGTTACTTCAGGGGCACAGAGGGAGGTGTCAAGGAGTGTGTTATTTTTTAAGGAGGAGGCAGAGATTGAGGAAGAGAAACCCAGGAGCTTAAGGCTCAAGCAGCTGAAGGTACAGCCTCTAAAAACAGAGCGGATAAAAGTGGGGATGTTCAAGGATTGGAAGGAGCAGAGAGATCTCAGAGGCTTGTTTGGTTGAAGGGGTAAAATTCTCGTTCCCCAACCCCCAGCCAATAATACTAGGTGGGGTGGATGGGGGGAGCTAGTTGCAATAGATTCTTGTCTCGTCAATGATGCCCATCTCACAAAAATGTGCAAGAGGAAAATAAGTGGATGCCAGTCCATATTCTGAATCTTCCATTCCACCTCACCCTTCCAATATATCCCCCCACCCTCACCGCCATTCTCCTGTTTGCGGGATCTTGCTGTGCACTGAGTTGGCCCAAGTCATCCCACGGCATGCTCCAGGAGGTCTCTGGTGGGGTGGGTGGCGTTGGTGACACCGCAGCCGTGACTGACAGGGGACAGAGCGAACTGGACACCGAATCCCACTGCTCTGCCTGTTTCTGTGCCCCGCCGCAGTTCCCAGAACCGGTCACTAGGCAGCGATCATGAGCACTGAATTTTCTTCACTTCACCCTGTCTCCCCCAACCCTCTGCGATCAGGAAAGCTGGTCACAATTTCCTCATTAGGCAAATCCTCTCAATGATTTGAATGAAATAATGCAGGCGCTTTGTAAGGAATTATGAAAATTCCTCTTCGGTGTGAAGGTGAAACTAAATTGGATCGTACCCACAGCTCAGAATCAGGCCCAACAGGTCTGTACCTCGTGTTTATCCTCTACACCAGCCTCCACTCTCAATCCTGCCCTCTCAACATGTCCTTCTAATCCTTTCTCCCCCTGAACTGCGCCCCCGCGTCTTGTCACTGGGTAGCGTTCATAACTGCATTCTCAGCAAAGAGGTTTCTCCTGAATTTCCCTGTTGGTTTTCAGAGGAATTATCTTACTTTTGTGGCCCCTGGGTTTTGGACTTGCCCCGTCCGTGGAATCACTTCCCCTCCTGTCGTGATCGTAATGAGGCAGGGCCCTCCAAGAATAGGAGTTCCCTGATTGGTGCTGTTAACCTAGTTGAATCAGGGAGCCCTGGCTGACAGATATAAACAGGCGGGTCAGGGATACCGACACTCCGGTGCCTGACTCTGAGTGAAGCAGTACTATAGTCAAGAACTATTTATGTGTCAATAAAGGGTGACTTGGTGACAGGACACTGGCCTCTGTGGAGTTATGACGCTGTGTGTTCCCAGTGCCTCAAGTCACTGAAAAAGAACTTAAACGATGCCTGATGTAGCTCATCCTTCGTGGCTAGACGTTAGCTGGTGCTAACTTGGATTGTATTCTCTGGAAAGACGGAGGCTGAGGGGCGACCGGATAGAGGTATAGATAGGGTGGATCGTCAGAGGCTTTTTTCCCAGGGTGGAAAGGTCAGCTACAAGAGGTTCAAGGTGAGAGGGGAAAGCTGAGGGGAGAAGTGCGGGGAAAATTTTTCACCCAGAGGGTGGTGGGTGCCTGGTACGCACCGCCAGTGGGGGTGGTGGAAGCAGGCACATTAGCAATGTTTAAGGCATGTCTTGATAGACACATGACCGGGAGGCGATTACAGGGATAGAAACCGTGCATGTGCCATAAGTAGCGGGTCAAAATAAGGACTAGTATCAGTGCAGGCTTGGTGGGCTGAAGGGTCAGTTCCTGTGCTATATTGAATTGAATTGTATTGTGTTGTAGATGTGAAGCCAAATGCAGTGTCAAATTCCCAATCGGAAGTATTTTCAAAGTGCGAAGTGAAGCCTTTGAGTGTTTCCAAGTTACTTTAGAAGTATTTCTGCCCTCTGTCTCTCTCTTTCTCTCTCTCTCTCTCACTCACTCAGTGTGTCAGGCAATGAGTCACAACACAAGTTGCGATGTGACTCACCTTCCCACTCCCAGCTGAGCTTCACGTCATTTCAAACATAAAGCATTTCTAAGTATCCCATAAAGATTTACATGATGTTGGACAGAGTTCAGTTAATGGTTGAAGCAACCTCAGTGTCAAAGTTTATCTCAGATAACAAGGTGTAGAGCTGGATGCACACAGCAGCATCAGAGGAGCGGGAAAGCTGACGTTTTGGGTCTAGACCCTTCTTCAGAAATGGAGTCAAAGTTTATCCACTTTTTTAAATTGAACATGGCCTAAACTAAGATTACAAGACCTTGAAATTTGATGGGCGTGGATGTTGTGTCAAAGGAGAGAAAATTGTTGAATTTCAGACCTTTCGCCATTTGCAAGATGACAAGACAACCACATCAGAAAAAACTCAATTTTCTTGTTACGACGAAATAAAGTTGCAGACAGTTTTTTTTTGAATGGCGTCATTATTGTCTTTTGCCCCACCTACTTCATGACATCAAGGCAGGAATGTGATGGAATACTCCCCAGCTCCAACAACACTCGAGAAGCTCAACACCATCCAGGGACAAAGCAGCCCCCCTCCGCTCGATTGGCCCCACATCCACAACTCCCCCCACCACCGACGCTCAGTCACAGCAGTGTGTACCGTCTACAAGATGCGCTGCAGCAACTCACCGAGGCCCCTCAGACAGCACCTTCCAAACCCACGAAACCCTTCTAGAAGGATAAGGGCAGTGAGACAGATACAGCATGATGGTGCTGTCAGTCAGGCAGACACAGTGTAGAGGTGCTGTCACACAGACAGACAGACAGTGTAGTGGTGCTGTCAGTCAGACAGACACAGTGTAGAGGTGCTGTCACACAGAACAGACAGACACAGTGTAGTGGTGCTGTCAGTCAGACAGACACAATGTAGAGGTGCTGTCACACAGAACAGACAGACACAGTGTAGAGGTGCTGTCAGTCAGACAGATACAGCAGAGGTATTGTGTGTCAATAAGAATGTATAGATACTGTCAGACAGATCCAAGCTCCACTTCAACTTGGAGATGCCAGCTTTGAGAAGTGGACAGTGATCTTGGTTGCTGGCAGCTTGTGTGGGCTATACATCTGAGTGATCTCAAACAGAAACGCATTGATATGGCTTGAGGACCAGCCTTAACCTATGATAATGCAACAATAGCCCGGACCACTCCACAAATTGTTAAGTGTTTATATCAATCTTTGTGGAGCTGTTCCAGCGAGTACATTGAATAAAAGTCCGAGTGTGAGATAAAGCAGTCCCAGGCATAGTAACTCATTTTAAGAGTTTTGTGTGAGCAGTTCATTCATTCCTAAAACCTGAGGGGTCATAGTTCTCTGTCAGGGCATCACCCTCTCTCTCTAATTGCACCCATGCCCCCTTCCCACTCCACTCACCCATGAAACCACCCTCCCTAACCTTCCTGAAGTCAGGAAGGAGACCCACCCTCAGTGTCAGAGTCATCTCCAGAACAGGAGGCCCATGATAACTGCTGAAACTCTTGCAGCACAGGGACAGGCCGGCGAAAACCCACAGGTGGATTCCCAGCACAGAAAGGTCAGGAACTCTCTCACTGTTCCTCGTCAACCAGGGATGGTGTAAAAGGCTACACATGCATCTGGGCCCCTTATCCTATTCACTCACAGGACAGGATGGGGAGATCAGCATTTACTGCCCTTTCCTAATTGTCCTTAGTGTGGGTGATGGTGAGCCGCTGAACTTGCAATCCATTCAGGGTAGGCACACCACCAGTGCAGTCAGAGACAGAGCTGTTTACGGAGGCAGAGGCTGGTAAAAGTTGTCAGGCATGACAGACTTATGCACGCTATCACTCCCAGCGTCACTGTCGCTCCCAGCGTCGCTGTCACCCCCGGGGTCGCCGTCATCCCCAGAGTTGCTGTCACACCCAGCGTCGCTGTCACTCCCAGAGACGCTGTCACCCCTGGGGTCACTGTCACCCCCCGGCGTCGCTGTCACCCCGGCATCACTGTCACCTCCCAGAGTCACTGTCACCCCTGGCATCGCTGTCACCCCCAGAGTCACTGTCACCCCTGGGGTCGCTGTCATCCCCAGAGTCGCTGTAACACCCAGCGTTGCTGTCACTCCCAGAGACGCTGTCACCCCTTGGGTTGCTGTCACCCCCGGCGTTGCTGTCACTCCCAGTGTCACTCCTGCGGTCTCTGTCACTCCCGGGGTCTCTGTCACCCCCAAGGTCATTGTCACGTCCAGAGTCACTAACTCCCACAGTCGCTTTCACTTCCAGCATCACTGTGACCCCCGGGGTCACTGCCAGCGTCAGGGTCATGATCACTCCCAGTGTGACTGTCACTCCCAGAGTCACTGTCACTCCAGGGGGCACTACCATTCCCAGAGTCATTGTCACTCCTAGGATCACCCCCAATGTCCTTTGCTGCATCATGATGTTCGGTTCAATTTCCATGTCGTAACCTTTACTGGCCACATCCGGCTCTGATTCCATATGTGTGGAAATGCAATGTTCAAAACATTTTCCAGTGCATCTTCCCTCCCTCAAGCTTTCAACGGTGAAATGAGATTTACAGTTATGGCGTTTGAAATCAGATCTCGCTCAGGGACTTTCCTCAACCACCAGGCTTCTTTCTCGGTTGCTGTAACTTCCCCAGGCCGTGCAATGGTTTACCATCTCTGGGTTCCCCTGGTTTGTCACTGGCGCAGAGCACCGTGGACTGCAGCGCCCTCAGCTGTGTCCCCGTAGTCAGGCTGTAGTCCCTGAAACTGTCAACCATGTCTGGGGCAACACTCAGACACATTTGGGAGTGATGGGAGCATTGCAGTTTTAGGTGGTGCTGCCAAGATGAGACGTCATGCCAAGACTGCATCCGTGCTGTTTAGCAGCGTCGAAGATCCCATGACGCCAATTCTAAGAAAGGCAGGGTGACCTGACTAACATTTATCCTCAACTGACTCTGTCGTAAATAGATGCTCTGCTCATTATCACACTGCCGTGGGCAGATTGGGTGCTGCATGTTCTGTGCTACCACATGACACACCAAAAGTATTTAACTGGCCTTTGGGGCATCTCAAGGTTGCAAGAGGCACCATACAAATGCAGATCCTTTCACTTTCCTCTCCCCTTCAGCTTGCTGGCTACCAGTGTTTGCCAATGCACCGTTGGGTGGTGGGGAGGGGGTGTCTCTTGCATGAATCCATGCTGTCGCTAGTGACGCTCTGTTCTCTTTTTCAAGTGACACATTCTCTCCCATATCTGTGTGAGTTTCCTCCTGGTGCTCCGGTTTCCTCCCACAGTCCAAAGGCACGCGGGTTAGGGTGGATTGGCCATGCTAAATCGCCCACAGTGTCCAGGGGTGTGCAGACTGGGTGGGTTAGTCATGGGAAATAGGGGAATGGGATGCTCTTTGGCCAGTGCAGACTCGATGGGCTGAACAGCCTCTTTCCGCGCTGCAGGGATTCTGTGAACAGGACAGCCCCTTGCTCTCCAGCACTCAAAGGGCGTCATCAATCTCCCACTGGTTTAGTGACGGCACTCAGGTTTCAGGAGAAACTGGTTTTGGAAACTGCACAGTGACTCAGCTGGTATTGAGAGATTAAAGGAGGAAGTGATACCAGTGCTGTGACAACAATAGTACAGATTTTACTGCCTAATACCCTGACAGCCTCCTCAAATCGGGCTCACTTACGGGAAGTACAATGTCCCCTTTCATTGCTGACGGATGTGTGTTTGCAAACACACAGAATCTGTCACCTCATCAGCACAGCCCAAACCAAAAGTCGGAAACCCCTTTAGACAAGATCCAAATCAGGATCCAATTGCCCGTCTTGGCCTCAAAGTGCAACTTTGAACCTGGCCTCCAATTGGCTGAGCTGCTGCAGGTTCCTTCATTCAACGCCCATCCCCCAATTGCCTCTTTGATTTGATTTATTGTAGTCACATGTACCTAAGTACAGTGGAAAGCTTTGTTTTGTGAGCAATACATAGCAGGAGAAAAAGGACATACAGACCATAGGGTGCTTCGACAGAGCAAGGAATGCACGGTTACCGCTGCACAGGAGGTGCACAAAGCAATATTAACATTCTTTAAAGTTAGAGAGGTCCACGCAGCAGTCTAAAAACAGCAGGGAAGAAGTTGTTCTTGAACCTTTTGGTGTGTCTGTGTTCAAACTTCTGTGTCTTTAAAGGGTTCACGAAGAGGACAGTTGAGAGTAGACCTGTGGACTGTGGTAGTGGGAGAGATGTGGGGTTGTGTGTGTGTGCCTGGAGTCACACATAGTCCCAATCCAGATAAGAATGGCAGGTTTAGCATAAAGCATTGAACAGTACAGGAAAGGAAAAGGGCATTCAGCCCACCATGTCTGATGCCGTTATAAACTAATCCCATCCATCTGCAACATGGTCCATATCCCCTCTTGTTCATGAGTCTGTCTCAATGCCTCTTGAACCTTGCTTTTGTATCTGCTTCCAACACCTTCCCTGGCAGCACATTCCAGGCACCTACCACCCTCACTGTGAAAAAAAAACTTTCCTCTCACTTGTCCTTTAAACTTTTCCCCCCTCTGACCTTCAACCTAAGCCCCCTTTGATGAAAGGACATCAGGATTTTTGGTGAAAAATAGTTGACATAGTTCCCATCGCTGAGAATGGTTCACAACCCCAGATTTTAAGTCGTTGAACTTAAATTCCACAGCCCCTGTGGTGAAGGGTTGAGGCTGCATTCCCTCCAGAGTGTTTAGCCTGGGGCTCAGGCTTAACCTGCACAGTGACATGACACCACCCATGCTGGGGCTCTGGAACAAGTGCTAAAAATAATAGTGGAGCTTCTCTATATTGACGTCAGGCTCAGCAAATGTGAACCTCAGGCACTGGTGCTCAGAACGGAGGGGTTCAGAACCTGACCTGGCTACAGAATCGGTTTCTGAGACAGTAAGAACTGCCGATGCTGGAGTCAGAGATAACACAGGGTGGAGCTGGAGGAGCACAGAAGGCCGGGCAGCAGAGGAGTAGGAAGGGTCCCGACCCGAAACATTAGCTTTCCTGCTCCTCTGATGCTGCCTGGCCCACTCTACTCCTCCAGCTCCATACTGTGCATTCTCTTTGTCAGCCATGTTTAATGTGACAGATTTCAAATGGCACGGCAGCTGCCTCACAGCGCCCGGGTTCAATTCCACCCTCAGGCGGCTGGCCATGTGGAGTTTGCATGTTTTCCCTGTGGGCTTCCACCCACAGTCCAAAGATATGCAAGTTAGGGCAGATTGGCTGTGCTAAATTGTCCCATAGTGCCCAGGGATGTGCAGGTTAGGGTGGGTTGGCCATGCTAAATTACCCAAAGTGCCCAGGGATGTGCAGGTTAGGGTGGACTGGCCGTGCTAAATTACCCATAGTGCCCAGGGATGTGCAGGTTAGGTTACAAGGGATGGGGTTTGGGGGGTGGGGGGCATGCTCTTCGGAGGCTCGGTGCAGACTCAATAGCCTGCAGTAGGGATCCTATAACTCAGTCTGAATTCAGCAATTACCAGCCCGAGCTCCTTGGGTAAACATCTGACGAGGTGAGGCAGCAAAACATCATTGAGAATGTCAGCAGCCCGCCCTTAGTGTCCTCCCACAAAAAAGTATGTGAGGGATTTAGGCTTGCGGCCCAGATGGAGGGTTCATAATTGGATCATTATATCTGCAGCACACAGACCGCTGGTCGGCCAGCAGTTGTTCTGTGCATTCTTACACAGGGCGGGTGTGATTAATTTGAAATAATATTTGCTCTGCACCACTGCCGTGGTCTAGGTGGTGCGAAAATGACAGCATGATTTCAAAACATGTCCATACAAATTGGGATGAATCTGGGCAAACCAACTACACTGTCACGCAAGCTCATTAACGGTTCGTGGAGCTCCACTCACCATCTCGGAAAAAGTCGCTTCCTTCTTCCAGAGCTCTTTAATTGAAGCCTTCCTCTTAACATATTCAATCCCCGAGCCCGGAGCACATTTCAAGCCCCAATCCTCACTGTCCCAGAGAAGCTGGTGGAGAACGTGCCTTCTTGAACATGCAATGATGCCCTTTTCTCCTGCTGTCATTACTTGTTGCATTGGATCAGTCAAGAATTGTCAATTTGAGAGGGGGGTAAAAATCTTTTGTTTTCAGACTCACTGTAAAAGGACCAGCACATCATTGCCCAACTCATTGCTGACTTTCATTCTGCCCTATCTTTGCTGTTGTGTATCATTCAGCAGTCCTGTGTTGTATGTCCATGTGTCTTTGTTTTTGTGTAGCATAATAAACTCATCACACTCATTCTGCAGCATGAATCACTGGGATCCACAGTGTTGCTCTCAGAACCAGCTGGATGTAGCTGGCAGCAGTATCTTTGCTAGGTCAGTGGGTTCTGGGGCTGTATAGCTGCCAAGTTGAGCAGAACAGAAGGTCCTGTGGTGACTCAGCACCACTTCCACAGCCCACTTCAAAGCTCTTTACAGTCCACAAAACAGTCTTGAGAGGTGACCAGTGTTGAAATGGAGCAAAGTTAGTAGCCAATTTACAAATATTGCTCTGAATAAGTCTTCTAGGCTCAAAATGTTCGCTTGCTGTCTCTCCAAGGTTTATTAATTGATTGATTTATTGTCATGTACACTGAAATACAGTGAAAAGCTTTATTTACGAGCAGTACATGCAGATCATAGTAAGCAAGGACGTATAGATCAAAAACTTAGACACAGGTTACATCACACAGGGCGTGCACAAGGCAAGGTCAACGTTAGCAAGATCAGCATTATTTGCGGCTAGAGAGTCCGTTCAACAGTCTGATAATGGCTGGGCGGAAGCTGTTTCTGAACCTGCTCACATGCATGCTCAGGCTTCTGTATCTTCTGCCTGACGTAGGAGATCATTGCCAGGGTACAATGGGTCTTTGATGATGTTGACCACCTTTCCATGGAGTCCAGGGGTGGAAGGTTGGCTTCTGTCTGGGCTGTGCACACCGCCTTCTGTAGTTTTTCACAGTCTTGGGCAGAGCAGTTGCCATACCAGGCCATTATGCACCCGGACAGTGTGATTTCAGTGGTGAATCTATAGAAGTTGGTGAGGGACCTTATGGACATGTCAAATTTTCTGAGCCGCCTGAGGAAGAAGAGGCGTTATTGTCACTCTGAGGAACATGACGTTCTCCACCCTCTCAACCTCAGTTCCATTGATGTAGATGGGGGTGTGTTCTCCTCCTTTCCTTCTGAAGTCGATGATCAATTCTTTAGTTTTGCTGATGTTCAGAGACAGATTGTTATCATTGCACCACGTCACCAAGCCCTCCATTTCCCTTCTATAGTTTGACTCATTGTTGTTAGATATCCATCCCACTACAGTGGTGTCAACAGCAAAATTGTAGATGGCATTCGTTCAAAATTTGGCAACACATCGTAGGTGTACAGGGAGTACAGTAGGGTGCTGAGGACATATCCTTGGGGCGGCTTCAGTGTTGAGTGTTATAGTGGAGGAGGTGCAGTTACCTATTCTCACTGATTGTGGCCTATTGGTCAGAAAGCTAAGGATCCGGTTGCAGACAGCAGAGCTGAAACCAAGGTCATGCAGTTTTGAGATCAGTCTGGAGGGGATAATGGTGCTGAAGGAGGGGCTGTAGTCAATGAGCAGGAATCTGATGTAGGTGTCTTTGTTCCAGGGATGAGTGCAGGGCTAGGGATATGGTATCCGCTGTGGCTCTATTATTTCGGTAGGCAAACAGTAGGGGATCGAGGCAGGTTGGAAAGCTGGAGTTGATGTGGGCCATGACCAGCTTCTTGAAGCACTTGATGATTATTGAAGTCAGAGCCACTGGGCGGCAGTCATTAAGGCACACTGCATGCGTTTTCTTGGGTACGGGGATGATGGTGGTTTTCTTGAAGCAGATAGGGACTTGAGCTTGTAGGAGGGAGAGGTTGAAGATATCGGTGAATGCCTCTGCCATTTGGTTCACACAGCATCTGAGTGCTCGGCCGGGGACACCGTCCGGGCCTGTTGCTTTCATTTGGTTGGCTCCCAGGAAGATTGATCTGACTTCTGAAGCGGTGACAGAGGGAACAGGTATGTCTGGGGCTGTCCGGGCAGGAGTCACCGCGCCACTGGCATTCTGCTCAAACAGAGCATAGAAAGCATTGGTTGCATCAGGGAGGGATGTGTCTTTGTCCGCTATCTTACACTGTTTCATTTTGTATCCCGTAATGTTCCTTCAGCCATTGCTTTAGGCGGTGGGAGTCTATTTGGTATGTTTGGGCCTCTAACTTGGTCCGGTATTGCCTCTTGGCATCCCTGATGGCTCTGCGGAGGTCATATCTGGATTTCTTGTTCTGGTCTGGGCCACCTCGATGCTGCCTGATCTGACATGATTTCCAGTAGTTTTTGTTTTCAGTACAAATATTGGCCTGATACTTCCTTCAGAATGGGAGCCTCAACTTACATCCAACTGGTATAGCCACATGTTAACATCTCCATAAGACCATAGAAGCAGAACTCGGCTATTTGGCCCATCCAAGGGCAGCACGGTGCCTCACAGAACCAGGGACCCGGGTTCGATTCCACCCTCTGCCTGTGTGAGGTTTACACATTCCCCCAGTGCTCTCCCATTTCCTCCCACAGTCCAAAGATGTGCATGTCAGGGTGCATTGGCCATGCCAAATTGTCCCTTAGTGTCCAGGGTCATGTAGGTTAGGTGGGTTAGCCATGGGAAATACAGGGATGGGGGTGCTGGATCTCGGTGTGATGCTCTTCAGAGGTTCGGTGTGGACTCGATGGACCGAACGGCCTGCTTCCACACTGTAGGGATTCTGTGAAAGGTCTATTCTATTAAGTCTGCTTTGCCCTTCGATCATGGCCGATATGTTTCTCAACCCCATTCTCAGGCCTTCTCCCCATAACCCTTGAGATCCCCCATCGATCTCTGTCACAAATGCTTGACTTCCCCTCCCTAGCCTGTGCAGCAATGAGTTCCACAGATTCAGCACCCTCCAGCTGAAGAAATTCCTCCTCATCTCAGTTCTGAGGGGTCGTCCCTTTGCTCTGAGGCTGTGCTATCGGGTCCTACAAGTGGAACCACCTTCTCCTCATCCAGGATTCTCAGTTTTCTCTAAGCTTCAGTCAGATCCCCTCTCTCATCCTTCTAGACTCTGTGGACAACAGACCCAGAGCCCTCAACCTTCTTCAAAGCGCTGCTCAGTGATTTCTGTTGTCCTCAGTGCCAGTTGTGCGCACACTCGACGGGCTGAATGGCCCATTCCCTCTCACACGGCCCAACCCTCCGCCATTCTCAGTCACTTCAACCTGGTTGCTATGGAGCTGGTGTCCCCTCCCCCCACCCCCACATCGCCTGACACAAACCGGTGAGGTGGGCGGGGTAAAGTACGTCAGCTGATTGCTTACCCGGGGGGCGGACGAGCCAATGAAAGGCCCGGAACCACCGCGCGCGGTGAGTGGCAGGCGACGGGTCCACTGAGGTGGGCGGGGAGGCGGGAACAGCGCGCGCGGTGAGTGGCAGGCAGGTGGCCCAATCATGCCCGTAGGAAGGCGGGACGCCGCGCGCGGCGGGTCGCAGGCGGTGGCCAGGGAGAAGGTTGGGGGGGGGAAAACGGTGTGTGGGGTGAGTGGCAGGCGGGCGGGCCAGTGAGGACGGAGGGGGAGGCGGGACTCCGCGCGCGGTGTGCGGGAGGCGGCGGGGGCAGGTGAAGCGGGCGGGGGGAGGCGGGACTGAACGGGTGAGTGGCAGGTAGGGTGACCAGTGAGAAGGGAGGAGGGGCAGGAGCGGCGGCGGGGCTTGGGTGGTGATTGGTTAGAGGGCGCGCGGAGGGGGCGGGGCCGGACGGCCGGTCCCACCTCCTTATGAAGTCAAGTGTATTCAATGTAGCGAGTGCCGACCAAAAGTAGCCAAGCTGCTGGAGAGTAACAATCTGGAGGAGTGGTACTAGGTACTCAGGTGAGTCTTTAACTCTTACACACAAATACGTGCACAACAAGACAACTGGATTTTTAAAAATCTTATTTTTTAAAAGTTTATTTTTTTAGAAACTGATGGGCCACCAGCCGAAAGTCGAGCGTTATGCGCTTCACCACAGAACTTGGAAAGTCTCCAGTTCGCCGCAACTCAAATCGGATTAAAAGGGAGAGAGAGAAAAAAAAAATTCTCTCGCCTCGTTCCGGCAATTTTGTTCTGCTTTTATTTCTCTTTTAATTAAAAAAAAAAAAAATTATTTTTAACGGCGCACCCCTCCCCCGCCAACCGACTTCGTCTTTCGCTTCTGATTTTGCATTGGGTCTTGGTTCCGCACCTTGTTTATTCTCGGATGTCGACATCGCGGGCGAAGGCCCTTCGGCCCGTTGCGTCGGTGCTAGCCGACGGTGAGCACCTGAGCTGTTTCCCCTCTTTAAACGGGGAAAATAACCAAGACCCCCACTCCCGACACTGCCCCCATCAGACACTCCCTGGACAGGGACAAGTAGCCCCCGGGGTGGAGCACAGAGCAAAGCCCACTCTGGTCTTTTTGTAACAGAAAATAACTTTAACTTTGTAAAACAAAAATTTAAATTATTCCAATCCCCATTTCCCAGCGCCAAAGCCTTGGTATGGTGCGTGCCCATGTATGTCTTTCTTCAATGTGATGAGAGTTTCTGCCTCTCCCGCTCTGAACAGGCAGTGAAGTTCCAGGTTCTCCTCCAGCTTCTGTTTCCTCGCATCCCCCTCTCAACCTCCTGCCCCTTCCCTCAAATATGTTCCCACTCCCCATCTCCCCCATCATTGGGAAAATGTTTATTCCAATCTACCCTATCTATGCCCCTCATAAATTTCTAGAATTACTTCCCGTGACACCTAGATCAGTTTTGTCATCTCAGTTTTAATGGCCAATATTTGGATTTTATAAATGTTTTCGTCTCAACTCATTCATATTTTTTGTCTGTGGTTTTGTCTCAATTACCTAATTTTGTGCTTTTTTTAAAATCCGATTTGATTTGGCTCAGTTCTGTTATTTCTGGATCTGCTTTTTTTTGGTCATCTTTAATAATGGAAAATGCTGGAGAAACTCTGGCAGCGTCTGTAGAGGGGGAGACGGTTAAAATTTTGAGTCCCGTATCTTCCGGGTATGGACTTGTTTCCCTCTTTCCCGGATGCTGCCCTAGAGACAGGGAAGAAGGCCTTTCAGCCCATCGAGTTGAAACTAGCCACGTGACTATTCCGCTCGTGTTTTCCAGCATTGGCTCTGATGTGTTCTTCCAGCACATTCTGTTTGTGTTTCGGATTTCCAGCATCCACATCTTATTCTGCCTTTTTAAAAGACATTTATTGATGTCAACTAATTCTAAACTTTTGTCTTTAATATTGTTTTCTTTCTGGGCCAAATTCCAAATTCCTTTCCGCCTTATAAACATGGCAAATAAAATACTCAACTATGTGTCTGATAGTTTCAAATTGTTTTGGGGTGGAGGGGACCTCAAATACTTAGAGTCATACAGCACGGAAACAGACCCTTTAGTCCAAGTTGACCATGTTCCCAAACTGAACTTGTCCTACCTGACGGCTCCTGGTCCATATCCGTCTACCCTTACTTATTCATGTACTTATCCAAATATCCTTTAAATGTTGTAACTGTGCCTGTATTCGCCAATTCCTCTGGCAGTTCATTCCACTCGGGACCCACTCTGCGTGTTTTTTAAAAAAAGTTGCCCCTTGTGTCCTTTTTAAAACTTCCTCCGCTCACCTTAAAAATATACCAAACAAAAACTGAACGAACTGTGGATGCTGGAAATCAGAAACGAAAACAGAAGTTGCTGGAAAAGCTCAGCAGGGCTGGTGGCATCTGTGGAGAGAAATCAAAACTAACATTTCATAAGAACATAAGAAATAGGAGCAGGAGGTAGGCCATCTGGCCCCTCGAGCCAGCTCTGTCATTCAATATGATCCACTTACAGACCCACTCACCATAATCCTGAATACCTTCACGGTTCAAAAATCTCTCAGTCTTTGGCTTAAAGACATTCAATGAGGTTAACTCTGATTTCTGTCCACAGACGCTGCCAGATCTGCTGAGCTTTTCCAGCAATTTCTGTTTCCGTTACAAAATATGCCCTTTAGTTTTGAACTCCCACCACCCCCGCCAACCCTAAGGAAAAGAGACATCTGTGACCCTCATGATTTTATAAACCTCTCTCGCGAGGTCACGTTCGAAAGAGAGTTTTTTTTTGCTTGGCAATTCTAACATTTCTTCTGTCTTCTTTTTTCTGTGGTGCAGTGGTGGCGTGAGAAGGTTTGGCAGCGTTTGTTGCTCAGGGCTGTGCCAGCATGTCTTTGTTGGCGCAGAGCCAGCAGTGGTACCCGACCCACGTCAAGGTGGTGGTGATCCGAGCTCGGGGCCTGCGGAACAAGGGCAAGGATGGCACCAATGACGCCTACGCCATCATGCAGCTGGGTAAGGAGCAGTACTCGAGCTCGGTGGCGGAGAAGACCACCGCCCCCCACTGGCGGGAGGAGGCGGAGTTTGAGATGCCCCCGCTGCAGCCGGGCCGGGCCGACAAGAGCACCCTGCGCCTCACCGTTATGCACCGGGCGCTGGTGGGGCTGGACAAGTTCTTGGGCCAGGCGGCCATCAGCCTGAGCGAGCTGTACGCGAACAAGACCCGGAGCAAAGTCGGGTGAGTGGCTGGCTCTCCTGTCTCGCCGGGGGTGTGAGTTCTGTGCCGAGGTAGGGGTGTGGGGAGCAGCGGGAGTAATCCTTCTCTCCTGTCGGTTGGAGCCGCGGTGCCGGAGATGCGAACGGTTCTGGCTTGAGGTGGGCGTGGTAGCCAAAACTCTGCCAGTGTTCGGTTTGTAAATGCCCCGGAGAGGGGTGCAGCTGGACGTCATGCATTTCTAACTGTGGCTCCTGTGTTTGAGAGATTTGGTGGGGGAAGGGTGGGGGTGTGTTGGACAGGGCTGGTGTTCTCCAATGTTTAGAATTATAGAACCTCTACTGTATGCAAGCAAGCCATTTGGCCCTTCGAGTCTACACTGACCCTCCAAAGAACAAGCCACCCAGACCCACTGCATTGATTTATTTACTGTCACGTGTACCTAAGTACAGTGAAAAGCTTTGTTTATGAGCAGAACAGAAAGATCACAGTCAGCAAGGATGTACAGATCAAAATGACTTAGGCAGAGGTGCAGGTTACTTTGCATGGGGCGTGCACTGAGCGAGATCACGTTAACAAGACCAATCATTGTTTGTGGCTAGACAGTCCATTCATCAGCTTAATAACAGCAGGGCAGAAGCTGTTCCAGAACCTGTCGATGCATGTGTTCAGGCTTCTGTATCTTCTGCCTGACGGAAGAGGTTGTAGGAAATCATTGCGATGGGTCTTTGATGCAGTGAGCCGTGTACATGGAGACCATGGATGGAAGGTTGGTTTCTGTGACGGTCTGGGCTGTGCACACCACCTTCTGTAGTCTCGTACGGTCCTGGGCGGAACAGTTGCCGTACCAGGCCGTTATGCACCCGGACACAATACTTTCAACGGTGCACTTGTAGAAGTTGGTGAGGGTTCCTGTAACCCTGCATTTCCCATGGCTAACCCACCGAGCCTGCACATTCCTGGACACTACGGGCAATTTAGCACAGCCAATCTACCCTAACCTGTGGGAGGAAACCGGAGCACCTGCGGGAAACCAGCGCAGACATGGGGAGAATGTGTAAACTCACACAGATGGTCACCTGAGGGTGGAATCGAACCTGGGTCCCTAAGAGTGAGAGGTGATCATGTTGAAGCAGATACAACTCTTACAAGTTTTGATGAGTTGGATGCTGCCTTCCCCTTAGCTGGCCGAGTTCAGAACCAGGGAGCACAGTCTCAGGATGAGGGGTCAGTCATTTAGGACTGAAACAAGGAGAAATTTTGTCACTCGAAAGCTGGGCAGTCTTTGGAATTCTCTGAGGAAGGATCACTCGACCCGATAACATTAAGTCTGATCTCTATGCACAGATGCTGCCAGACCTGCTGAGCTTTTCCAGCAATTTCTGTTTATGTTTCTGATTTACAGCATCCGCAGTTCTTTTGGGTTTATTCACTATTCTGTACCTTTAGAGGGCATTGGGGGTGCGGTGAAGGAATATGTTCAAGACAGAGAAATTGACGGATTTCTAGGTATTAAATTTATCAAAGGTAGCTTTTCACGCAGAGGGTGGATCACGCATGTATGGAGCGAGCTGCCAGAGGAAGTGGTGGGGGCATGTACAGTGAGAACATTTTGGAGGACATGGTTAGGAAGGGTTTAGAGGGATTTGGGCCAAATACCGGCAGTTCAGTTTAGGAACCCTGGTTGGCATGGCTGATTTGGATTGAAGGGCCTGTTTCCATGCTGTATGGTATAGGGAAGTGTGGCAGAAGGTAGAGATTGAACACTAATCCCAATCTAATTGAATAATAGAATGGGCCTGAAGGACTGCGTGGTCTACTCTTGTGTCTACTTGTTGTGTTCCTATTTAAGTGGGTAGGAAGTTACGAATATGTTTGAATTTGCTGGTGGACTCTCAGCTGGAGTGAGATTCCTCGACTTGAGCCACCTTTTGGTGCCCGAAGTGTAAATGATCCCATCCTCCAACTGATCCTTGTTGTTGGGACAGAACACTCCATATAGAATTCTCTTTTCTGTTTATTCATGAAATGTGGGGGTGGCTGGCTGGGCCCGGCATTTATTGTCCTGTTTTCCCCCCGACCAAAGAAGGTGGTGGCGGGCTGCCTTCTTGAACCGCTTCAGTCCGTGTGGTGTAGGGACCCCCACACAGTGCCCTCAGGGAGGGAGTTCCAGGATTCTGACCCAGTGACACTGAAGGAACAGCCGATATATTTCCCAAGTCGGGGTGGTGAGGGGCTCAGAGGGTGAACTTGCAGGGGCTGATGTTCCCATGTACTTGCTGCCCCTTGTCCTTCTGGATGGAAGTGGTCGTGGGTTTGGAAGGAGCCTTGGTGAGCTGTCAGATTAGTGGAACGTACGTTCTGATGTTGGCAAGTGCTCAGTGAACGCGCAGGGAGCAGTCGTCGTCCTGTCAGATACCCCGTAGAGAGTGGGACTCCTAACGTTTACGGGTTCAGTCAGATGTTTTCCAGATCCTTGTTTCGATGTGGTGAGAACCAGTTGGATCGTGTCTGGACAAAACCCGACAGTGCCATGCAATCTGATCGATTTTTGCACATCTCTCAAAAAGAGACGGGAAAAAAAGAACTGCTAGCCCTGAGCAGTTTTGATTTACCTGGGATTCGGTGAAATGGAAGCATTTAATCTCTTTGACCTTACCATTGAGGTTTGGAACACTTCTGTCCCATGTTTGCAAAAGATGATCACCAATGTGGCCTTTGAGGCAGTAAAAATGCACTGAACATAGGAAGTTGTAGCAAACTGCATGTGCGTTCACCCAGTGGTTATTTTTAGGAATGCTTTGGTCAGTTCTGGTCTCTTGTCTTGCAGAAGGGCTGCAGTGTTTGGTGTTTGACCTATTTACGTTTTATTTTTGATGAAACGGAGAACCTTTGCTCGGGGCTAGTAATGTAAGATTCACAGCCAGTGATGCTGAGCCGACCTGGGGTGGGAGATGCGCTGCCTGAAGATTTTTAGAGGATTCTGTGCTGATGAAGTGTGTGCCCCATGATATTAAATTAAATGTTATGCTCCAATTAAGTTTGGAGGAGGAGTGGGGCAGTTCAGCTCCTCGAGCCTGCTGTGTCATTCTGGATCAGGCATCATATGATTGATGTCCTCCCACCCCACCCACACGCATTTGTCCTTGAGTAGAGGGTGGGGGGGAGCTGCCTTTATTGAACCGCTGCAGCCCGTGTGGTGTAGGGACCCCCACACAGTGCCCTCAGAGAGGGAGCTCCAGGATTCTGACCCAGCAACACTGAAGGAACGGCCGATATATTTCCAAGTCGGGGACGCGGAGGGGCTCGGAGGGTGAACTTGCAGGGTTCCCATGTACCTGCTGCCCCTTGCCCTTCTGGATGGGGCTGAACATTGGGCAATCATCAGCGAAAATCTGACCTTCATGATGGAGGGAAGGTCGTTGATGCAGCAGCTGAAGATGGCTGGGGCCTAGGACACTACCCTGAGGAACTCCTGCAGAGATGTCCTGGAGCTGAGATGACTGACCTCCCTGTTCTGACTCCAACCTCCTGATTTCCATTGGCCACAATTCTGGTAGGATTCCTTGGAGGCACACTTTTTTTTTCCTTTATTCATTCACGGGATGAGGGCATCACTGGCCTGGCAGCATTTATTGCCCATCCCTAATTACCCAGTTCGGAGTCAACCACATTGCTGTGGGTCTGGAGTCACATGGGATTAATAGCTTTCTAAATTTTAAAGACGTCAAGGCTAAGTTGCCGAGGAAATAGCATTGTGATCAGCCCCAATCCTGTTGAATTTTGCAGCCTTCAGCTCAACAGAATTCACTGGCATCTGGAATGGGTGTAAGGGATGGGACATGGTGACAGGCTGTGAATATCGATTGTCTGTGTTTCTTGGGAGGGGTGGGTTTCCCGTAACACTTCCAACCGTAGGGAGGCAGCTTTTCCATCCATTCAAACCAGGAGGGAGCTTGGGAACAACTCGGGGAAGTGGTTGGGTGCGCATTGATGGTCCTAGTCAGCAGCGTTTTTCTGTGTGTTCCACAAGGTCTCCGCAATCCCTGATGACAGGCTCGGCTGTCTGCTTTTGTTGTGGAAACGCAGCGTGCTGGGTATAAATGTGTGTTTGTTGGTCGGTTGTAAACGGGAACCACCCCGAAAGGCAAACAGAGCCTGGAATTTGTAATTAACACCACGTTCACAATGAGCAGTGTGGACTTTGGCTGACGTAGTGCTTCTTTGTGGGCTGTAGAATGAACTCTTTGCCAAGGCTTTTTGGTTTCTGCTTGCGGAGCAGCGACCCAACATCTGAGTCAATCATGGTCTCAGCGTCCAGTGTACCACGCCTCAAGGCCACATCAGACTAACCAATGAAAGCGAGAGTAGTTGATGCCTTTTTAGGGTAATGAAACATTCCAAGGTTCTTGACAGGAGCATCACAAAACTTGACTTGGAGCCTCATAAGGAGATACAAGTTCACACCCACCCCGGTGCTCAGTTGCACAGCGTGTTCCACCAAAGAAACCTACCAAGGTTCCTTCACCAGAACGTTCCATGATCTATTTAGAAGGCCACGGGCAACAGATACGTGGGAACATCACCCGCTTCAAGCCGCTCGCCATCCTGAATTGGAGACCTTTTCCTCATTTTTCCAGTCGGTTGTTTGCCAGCGATTCTGTTTGGTGTTGAAATGCCTGCTTCAACATCATGGGTCAGTGCTCACTGCCTTTAGGATCCCCAAAGCCTGTCCCACCATCAACAAGGCACAAGTCAGGAATGTGATGGAATACTCCCCACTTGCCCCGGATGGGGGCAGCTCCAACAACACTCGAGAAGCTCGACACCATCCAGGGACAGAGCAGCCCCCCGCTCGATTGGCCCCACATCCACAAACATCCCACTCCCCCCCCCACCACCACCGATGCTCAGTCACAGCAGTGTGTACCGTCTACAAGATGCGCTGCAGCAACTCACCGAGGCCCCTCAGACAGCACCTTCCAAACCCACGACCCACTTCCATCCAAAGGACAAGGGGCAGCAGGTACATGGGAACACCACCCCCTGCAAGTTCCCCTCCGAGCCCCTCACCGTCCCCGATTTGGAAATCTATCGGCCATTCTTTGTGGGTCAGAATCCTGGAACCGGATGGATGTAGCTGCTCGGTGTCCCATCTGCCATTGTCATAAGAACAGTCAGAAGTCAGTAACTGAGGGGAAAAAAGGTTGGATTTTCTGCACTGCAACAACTTTTTGATAAGTCCGTTTCAAGTAAGCTGCTGGAGGTTTCTAATGTTGTTAAACAGAGGAAATAGAGGCAGGATTTGGCCTTTTGAGGCCTACTCCAACATTCACAGTGATCATCCAGCTTGATAACCTGTTCCTGCCTTTCCCTATGTCCTTTCACCCCTTTAACACCAAGTGCTATATCCAACTCATTCTCCTAAAATTGTACAATGAATTAAACAAAAAAACGTTCACGGTATGAGGGCATCGCTCGGCCGAGCCAGCGTTTATTGCCAATTCCTAATTACCCAGAGGACAGTGAAGAGTCACCCACATTGCTGTGGGTCTGGAGTCACATGTAGGCCAGACCAGGTAAGGATGGCAGTTTCCTTCCCTAAAGGGCATTGGTGGACCAGGTGGGTTTTTTTCCAACAGTTGGCTATGGATTCACGGTCATCATTAGACTCTTAATTCTAGATATTTTATTGAATTCAAATTCCACCGTCTGCCGTGTTGGGATTCGAACCCGGGTCCCCAGAACATTATCTGGGTCTCTGGATTAACAGGCCAGCAATAATAACGCTAGGCAATTGCCTCCCCAGTGTTTCGGCCTCCGCTGTTTTCTGTGTTAGAGAATTCCACAGGTTTGCCACTGTCTCAATCAAGAGGTTTCTTCTCCTTCCTCAGTCTGAAAATGACCTCCTGCGCATCCTTAGATGGTGACCCCTGGCTCTGGACCAGGGTAGAGGTGTGAACCATGTTGGCGTTGGTGGGACAAGGCTGCAATAGGCATTAAGCCGGCTCTCCTAACTCAGGCCTTCAGTCAGAGGTACTGGGCATGGAAACTCTCTCTGTAGCAGGGTGTCGTTGGAGGGGAGAAACGGAGGTGTATCCTAGGATGAGGGAAGAGGTGGGTGGGAGGAGGATTGCCGGTCGGCATTGACTAGATGGGCAGAGTGGCCTGTTTCCGGATACAAGCGACATCCACAGAATGATCCCTCACCCTACAGTCAAACTGAAACGAAGGGTGCGTAACCACAAGGCTTGTCTTTTTGTGAAAAGATTTAAAGGTCACCAGTTAAGGAATGAGTTGTAATTAGGTTTTGCAGCACGCTGTTTGCTTCCTTCGCTGACTGACCTGTCTCTCTTTTTTTTTTTTTTTTTTTTTAAAATGATCCTGAATACCTTTGTGTCCCCAGCTTTGTAGACCATGCCAGAAAAGCAAACCATTGTGACCATCCTGGGACAGAGCGTGGATTGGGATAATTCGGGTGTCGAGGGGGATGGGGTTGGGGGCCAGGATCTGCTGTTGTAAACCTGCCCGAGCCTGACCCCCTCTTCCATGGAGCTGACTCAAAAGAATTCTTCCTAAATGTTGTAATGAGTAACGAAAGCGTTGCATGTGTTTTGTCAGGGCACTGGCCCTGTGCCTCAGCAGTCTGCTGTTTGTGTGTTTTTTTTCTGTCTGTCTCTCTTGCATAGTGGAAAACTGTGCGAAGGCCTTGTTGTATAAACAAATACAAGGGCCCCGCACAGGCGTCTCGCATACCAAACAACACATGTAATAATGAGAAACTTTCTTCTGCTGTTCTGCACACTGATCCAGATCAGCACCTGGGGGGAAGGGACTGACCCTGTACTGAATACTACGGAGCAACAAGGAAGTAGGGCGCGTGTGTGTGTGTGAATGTACGTACCGTCACTCTCATGCCTTCAGGTGTGCACACTGGCAGCCCCTTCTACCCTACATCTTGCACTCCCTCCTTCAGCACAAGGCTGCATTCATACCGTTCGCTGTGACTGGGATTTTCCAGATTCTGGGATCCTCTGATTCAGTCTTCAGCTGCCTCGGCTCCCCTTTCTAATGCCCTCCTCCAAAAGCCAAACCCTTTTCTTCCACATTTCTCCTGGTTTCGGCTTGGTGTCTAATCTTGGTGTCTTAGCCTCTGGGTGTTGTTCACTGCTGGTTTCGTTAAACTCCCACTTGTCGGAGAGTTACACATCCAGGTGACTTTGCCTGATGCTCAGACGTGCCTTGAGACATGAGCAGTGTTGTCTCTGTCTGCATTGGAGGGGGTAGTATAGAAAGATAGAGCGGCCTCTCATCACTGAAATATCATCACTGGGTGACGCCAATGGCTACTGTGTCCCTGAACGTGAAGAGCTACCGACCCTGTTTCAAAAGTATGTGCCTTTGTATTTAAGAAACAAGAGCAGGAATGTGCTATTGGGCCCATTAAGTCTGCACTGCCATACAATCAGGTTGTAGCTGAGGCTCAAGCATATCTCCACCTCTCTTCACCTTTCACTCCCCAAAGCCTGTCCCACCATTGACAAGGCACAAGTCAGGAGTGGGATGGAATACTCCCCACTTGCCCTGGATGGGGGCAGCTCCAACAACACTCGAGAAGCTCGACACCATCCAGGGACAGAGCAGACCCCCGCTCGATTGGCCCCACATCCACAAACATCCCACTCCCCGCACCCCCCCACCACTGACGCTCAGTCACAGCAGTGTGTACCATCTACAAGATGATCTGCGGCATCTCACCGAGGCCCCTCAGACATCACCTTCCAAACCCACGACCCACTTCCATCCAGAAGGACAAGGGGCAGCAGGTACATGGGAACACCACCCCCTGCAAGTTCACCCTCCGAGCCCCTCACCGTCCCCTGGACTTGGGAAGTATATCGGCCGTTCCTTCAGCATCGCTGAGTCAGAATCCTGGAACTCCCTCCCTGAGGGCACTGTGTGGGGGTCCCTACACCACACGGGACTGCAGCGGCTCACCCCCACCTTCTCAAGGGTGGGTGGGGAGGGGGGTGCAATTAGGGATGGGCAAGAAATGCTGGACCCAGCCAGTGCTGCCCACATCCAACAAATAAATTAGATTTTTATGAAATATCAGGGACTTTAAAATTATCTCCTTCATCTTTTGAAGACTTCCAGTGATCTGGCCTCTGCAATTCTCTGGGGTAAAGGGTCCCAGACCATCCTTACCCTCTGGGAGAAGAAATTTCACTACATTCTAAGTTTTAAATGAATGTCTCCCTATTCTCTAAGTCATTGGACTCCTGTTGCCGTTATTATTTTATTTCAAGAGCTGGGAAGCCTGAGGAGACACTGGAGTCTCCTTGTTGCTGGTCTTGTCTCAGCAAAAAAGTGTGTTCTTCGTTCTCTTTTCCCCCCACCTACTGACTCCTGTACCAGGTAGATGTAAGGGACCCTTGTGTGTCTGTGTCCGTCTTTCTGTGTGTGGGTGGTGGGTGGGAGGTAGGGTTGGAAAACATCCTGGTACGTTTAATGGTCTTGAAAAGGAATTTTGTTCCCCCCGGCTGGGGGGAGGGGTGGGGAGTGGGGAGCGGGTGTCCTTCTGCTTAATCTCTGCAACATGGGGTTCACCTGTACCATAAAAACCGAAAGAACTGCGGATGCTGTAAATCAGGAACAAAAACAGAAGTTGCTGGAAAAGCTCAGCAGGTCTGGCAGCATCTGTGGACAGAAAAAAACATCAGAGTTAACGTTTGAGGCTTCCTCAGAACTTTTTGTTTCCGTTCACCTGTGCCATTATCGGTTTATGTTTGTGGCAGAAGGGAGATAGGGTGAGAGACAGCATCGGTACCTCCGTTGTTGGGATGAAACCGGTTACATGCAAACACGAGAGCTAGCTGCAACCTTCCTCTGTTTAAGAACCACCTCCTGTTTACCCTGCCCTCAGCTTGGTTTGTCACGTAAGCAGAGTGCGTTCCTCCAAAGATTGTTTGCTGATGAAACACTGTAAGATCTGGATCACGAGCAGGCAAAGGGGTGTTGGTGATGGCCAGTGTGTATTGAAAACTGAGACCAAGTCCTGAGACGAAAGGCCAGAGGCATTCTCCACTGTCACAGCACCACCGTCTCTTGGCACACTTCTGCCCTGTCCCTGGACCAGGGGGCACAGTTGTTCCCTTCAGTACCTCTTGCTATTGAGGTGTGTAGGAGACTATCCTGGGTACTGGAAATGACATACGGAGACAGAATGTTTTAGGTGTGTGGTTTGGTTTTCAAAATCCACCTGTTGGCACTCTTTTTATTATTTTTAAAATCATTCTCACAAATTCACTCAGGGCATGGGTGTCATTGGCAAGATCAGCATTTATTGCCCCGTTCTCCCCCTTGGAAGGTGGGGGTGAGCCGGTGCAGTTCATGTGCCATAGGGACACCCACACTGTGCCCTAAGGGAGGGAGCTCCAGGATTCTGACCCAGCAACACTGAAAGAGCGGCCGATATATTTCCAAATCGGGGTGTTCCCATGTACCTGCTGCCCCTTGTCCTTCTGGATGGAAGTGGGTCGTGGGTTTGGAAGGTGCTGCCTGAGGGGCCTCGGTGAGTCGCTGCAGTGCATCTTGTAGACGGTACACGCTGCTGCGACTGAGCGTCGGTGGTGGGGGGGGAGTGGGGTGTTTGTGGATGTGGGGCCAATCGAGCGGGGGGCTGCTTTGTCCCTGGATGGTGTCGAGCTTCTCGAGTGTCGTTGGACCTGCCCCCATCTGGTGCAAGTGGGGAGTACTCCATCACACTCCTGACTTGTGCCTTGTCAATGGTAGGACAGGCTTTGGGGAGGGAGTCAGGACGGGAGTTACTCACTACAGGATTCCCAGCCTCTGACCTGCTCTTGTAGCCGTTGTGTTTATGTGGGGCTGGTCCTGTTGAGTTTCTGGTCAATGGTAAGCCCCCAGGATGTTGATAGTGGGGGGGGGGATTCAGTGATGATAACACCATTGATGACTGCAGATTTGGTTTTGGCGATGAAACTGATGTTTGCTACACGCATAAGTAATAAATTTAAAAAGTTTAACTGACCTACTAAATATCTCCGTTTGAGGTTAGGGGACAGGTCGACCACAATTCATCTGAATGTTGGTACAGGTTAACGGGATTGAATGGCCTCTATCTGTTCCTGTGATTAGGTTGTGAGCTGAATAGTTTGTGTGATTATAATCTCTCGACGATGAAGCGGCATTTTGTTTACTGCTCCACCTCTGTGCTTCAGTTTCTGTGGAGCCGAGTTAACAAAGGAGAATTTTGTGATCTGCTGATAACTGAACCTGGTCTGAAATGTGAGATTTGCTTGGAACATGCAGCAGGGAATGCAGACTCCACTCCAAGGCCCTCGGGCAGTGCTGTGCACTCTAGGCACCACCTTTCGAGAGGTGGGTGTAGGTTGGGGAGGAGGGGAGCGCGAGAGAGAGAGAGAGAGGGAGAGGTGGGGGGCACAGGGAGATTTGCTGCAAGTTTGTGCCTGGCATCCTGGTAATGTGAGACGCTCTGTCTCTTCTCGAAAGCAGAAAGATAAGATAGCCATGGTATTGTCAGAGAGCTAATGTTTCACCTGCAGGGACCTCGGTCTGACTGCCAGGGTATGCAGTTGTTGGTCGTCTTCTCGATGAGTTGGCAGGTTCTCCCCAGCATCACTCCTGTAAACTGTCGTACGTTTTCATTTTGAGGATTGACGTTGCGGAATGCAACTCTCCATTCTGATCTCTCGACTGCAGTTGTCAGTTTCTTTCCCCCAATAGCGTGATGCCAATTCTGCTATCTTGGGGGAAGTAGGCAGGTGCCCTCTGCTGGAGGCTCCCCTCTTGAGCAGAACCTGGCGAAAGTTGCCTAGAACGTTACAGTGGACGTTTGATGTTTTTGCGCTCTGTGTCACTCTGTCTCTGCCCTCGCTACTTATGTATTACAGTCGCTGGGCAGCACAGAGCTTTTTGAATCTTTTCACCCCGCCTTCACCAAGACTAAATGCAAGAATTCCACATTTCAGACTCCCGCCACAATTTATCCCGCATAGGAGGAGAGGATGTTGGCTGCTTGGCAGCTGACCTCCGGCTGAAGTATTAAATCAACCTTTTCACACATTGCTGTGCATTTGAAATTAGAGCCATAGAGACATACAGCACAGAAACAGACCCTTCAGTCCAACCAGTCCGTGCTGACCATAATGCCAAACTAAACTAATCCCACCTGCCTGCTCCTGGCCCATATCCCTCCAAACCTTTCCTGTTCATGTACTTATCCAAATGTCTTTTAAACGTTGTAACTGTGCCCACATCCACCGCTTCCTCTGGAAGTTCATTCCACACAAAAACCACTGTGTTTTAAAAAAAAAGTTGTTCCTCGTGTCCTTTTTAAATCTTTCTCCTCTCACCTTAAAAATATGCCCCCTAGTCTTAAAATCCCCCACCCTTGGGAAAAGACACCTACAGTTAACCCTATCTGTGCCCCTCGTGATTTTACAAACCTCTATAAGGTCACTCCTCAACCTCCTACGCTCCAATGAAAAAAGTCCCAGTCTATCCAGCCTCTCCCTATACCTCAAACCCTCCATTCTCAGCAACATCCTGGTAAATCTCTTCTGAACCCTTCCAGTTTAATAATATGCTTTGTATAATGCGGTGGGGGGGGGGAACCAGAACTGGACACAGTGCTCCAGAAGAGGCCTCACCAATATCCTGTACAACCTCAATAGTTTCTTGTGTTTTTTTTTAAATTTATCCACCGGATGTGGGCTCAGTGGCTGGAACAGCATTTATTACCCAATTTAAGAGTCAACCACATTGCTGTGGGTCTGGAGTCACACACAGGCCAGACCAGGTGAGGATGGCAGTTTCCTTTCCTAAAGGGGAAGTGGATCAGATGGGTTTTTCCCAACAGTCGGCAATGGATTCATTGTCATCATTTAGAATCTTGATTCCAGATTTTTATTGAATTCAGATTCCACTACCTGCCCTGAGATATAAGGTACTGCAGATGCTGGAGAATCCGAGATAACAAGCGTGTGGCTGGATGAGCACAGCAGGTCAAGCAGCATCATAGGAGCAGGAAAACTTGACGTTTCGGGCCTAAACCCTGCCCGAAACG
>JAHRHZ010000122.1:2440873-2463438 GCA_024137785.1 Ginglymostoma cirratum | reverse complement strand
TCGTCTCCTCTCCCCTCGTCTCCTCTCCCCTCGTCTCCTCTCCCCTCTTTCTCTCTTTTTCTCTCTCTCTCTCTCTCTCTCCTCTTCCCTTTTCTCTCTTCCCTTTTCTCTCTTCTCTTTTCTTCTTCTTTTTCTTCTTTTCTCTCTCTCCCTCTCCTCTCTTCTCTTCTCACTCTCTCTTCTCTTCTCCTCTTCCCTCTCTCTCTCTTCTCTCCCTCTTCTTTCCTCTCTCTCTCTCTCTCTCCTCTCTCTCTCTCTCCCCCTCTCTCTCTCCTCTCTCTCTCTCTCTCTCTCTCTCTCTCCGCTCTCTTCTCTTCTCTCTCCTTCACTCTGTTCTCTTCTGTCTCTCTTTTCTCTTCTCTCTCTCTCTCTCTTCCTTCTCTCCCTTCTTTCTCCCTTTTCTCCCTTCTCTCCTCTCCCTTCTTCTCTTTCTCTCTCCCCCTCCCTTCTCTTTCTCTCTCTCCCCCTCCCTTCTCTTTCTCTCTCTCTCTCTCTCTCTCTCTCTCCCTTCTCTTTCTCTCTCTCTAATTTCTCATGCCTCCTGGAGGTTGGGCTGATTTTTTTCCGTCAGGATACTGCTCAGGGGCTAGTGAGAGGTGATATTAGTGTTTTTCCTTTTCCCCTCCGATTTCCTTTGTTCTGATCCCCTTCCCTTTTGTTTTTCCCCTCGAGGCAGTGATGCTCCAGGGAGAAGCAGGCTACTCTCTGATGAGTTTTCTGTCCTCTCTCTCTCTCTCTATCTCTCTGTCTCTCTCTCAGCAGATTGGAGGTGTCTCCGAAGGCCGAAGCCAGAGCTGGAACCTCGTCGTCCCCTCCCTGCTTCCACACAACTCAGGCTGACCCCTTCTGTTTGGCCCCTCCTGTGGGATCAAGGGGCCCCAGCTCGGCCGGTCTTGAGCCCCTGGCACTCCGGGAAGCCCCATCTCCGCGCTCAACCTCCCTAGACGCGGGGATGTTGGCATGGGGCTCCTCCCTATCCCCTCTCCCCAACTCTTCCTCCTCCTCCTCTTCCTCTTCCTCCTCCATCTCCTGCCCTTCTCAGACTTCGGAGGCATCGATTGAGCTCAGCAGGCAGAGGACACCCACTCAAGACCTCTTGCGGGAGCTGATGCAGGGGACCCCTGGGGAGGGGCGCCAGGGGACGAGAGGAGGGCAAGGGTCACCCGGAAGCCCGGGGGCAGCGGGAGAGGGCTCGGAGGGTGGGGGAACCCGTGCCCCGTGCCGGGATCCCAGTCCGACCAGCTCCCCAGAGCCCCGGAACTCCCCCCGCCCTCCCTCCTCCCTGCCTGCGGGGGGTGCCATCTCCTCCTCCCCCGGGGAGCCCCCTACAGTCCTGCCGAGGGGTGGGGCTCCCAAATTGGGGCACCCCACTCCGGCGCCCAGGGGCGTGCCCCAAGCGGGCCCTTCCCCTTCCCCTTCCCCTTCCCCTCCCCCTCCCCCTCCACATCTCGGCCCAGACTCGTCTGTGCCCCCAGAGAGCGCAGAACAGGCAGGGGAGCCTCCGGACACCTTGGAGCTTCCCGGTATTCCTGAGGAGCCTGACGTCCGACGGGAAGCTCCAGCGGCCCGGGATGGTGATCCCCCCCAGCCGCCGGCCAGCGATGCCCAGGGGGGCAAGATGGCCGCCGGGACAGTGGAGGAGGCAGGGCTGGGGGGAGGCATTCCCGAGACCCCCGCGGCCCTGGAGCCCATGTCCGAGCCCGGGCCCCCAGACTCTTGCCTGGAGCAGACCCCTGCCCAGGTTGCTGCTCCCTCCCTCCTTCCGACCTCTCGTCCTCCTTCGCCTCCGGCCCCGTCCCCTCCTCTCCTCTCCCCGTCCTCTTCCCCCATGACCAGTGCTGCTCGCTCGGTGAATCCTCCTGAACCGGGAATCTCTGACCGGAAGAGGCTGCCTCAGGCTAAAGTCTTGCCCACGGAGACACAGCCAATCGAATCCCAGAGCAGTGAATCAGCAGTACTTTCCAGGCGCAGGTGAGGTCAGGTTAGTCTGGGTATCGTGTAAAAGTGAGCTCCGTTCTCCCAAAACATCCTCACTCCATGGGGTGGGGTGGGGTGGGGGTGGTCCCCCTGACCAGTGATAGGCTGGATACACTGTGACTTTTCGCTGGAGCGTAGGAAGTTGAGGGGTGACCTTACAGAGGTCTATAAAATCTTGAGGGGTATGGATAAAGTGAATGGTATGTGTCTTTTCCCTGTGGTGTGGGATTTCGAGACTAGGGGGTATATCTATAAGGTGAGAGGAGAAAGATTTTAAAAAAGGACATGAGGGGCTATGCCCTCCAGTTTTGCACCTCCCCCCCACCCCTCACTCCAGTGAAAAGACCTTGACTATTCACCCTGTCCATGCTCCTCATGATGTTATAAACCTGTACAAGGTCACCCCCCCCCCCAAAATTCTGTGACATTCCAGCCTATTCAGCCCCTCCCTACAGCTCAAACCCTCCAACCTTGGCAACATCCTCGTAAATCTTTTCTGCATTCTTCCAAGTTTCACAACATCCTTCCCGTAGCAGGGAGACCAGAATTGAACGTAGTATTCCAAAAGTGGCCCTAACCAATGTCCTGTACAGCCGCAACATGACCCTCCCAACTCCTACACTCAATGCACTGACCAATAAAGGCGAGTGTACCGAACACCACCTTCACCGTCCTGTTTGCCTGCAACTCCATTTTCAAGGAACTATGTACCTGCACCTCAAGGTCTCTCTGCTCAGCAACACTCCCCGGGGCCTTACCAGTGTATAAGTCCTGCCCTGGTTTGCCTTTCCAAAATGCAGCACCTCACATTTATCTGAATTAAACTTCATCTGCCGCACCTCGGCCCATGGGCCCATCTGATCGAGGTCCCGGTGGACTCTGAGGTAACCTCCTTCGCTGCCCACTACAACCTCCAATTTCAGTGTCATCTGCAAACTTACTAACCGCACCTCCTATGTTCACATCCAAATTATTTATACAATTGTGTGAGGAAACCAGAGCAAACCCACACAGGTACGGGGACAACGTACAAACTTCACGCAGGAGCCCAAGGGTGGAATCGAACCCAGGTCCCCGGCGCTGTGAGGCAGCAGTGCGCTACTTTTTAAAAGAACTTAACCTATTTTTCAAATCCACCTGTTCAGAGATATTACTCCACAGGTCTGAAGCAGGTGGGACATGAACCTGGGCCTTCTGGTCCAGAGTCGCGACCCTACCTCCGCACCGCAACACGGCCCCAGAAGTGGTACTGACCTCTGTTCCTAGGGGGCTGAACACCTTACACAAAGCCTTAGTCACCTGGCAGACAAATATTAACCCCTCCCTCAGAGCCATTCTACTATCGTCTCTCCCACAGAGTGGTCATTGCATTCTTCAATCCAAGTTTAGGGTTCTGAGTCTGTGGGCTGGGAAATTTTGTAGATGTTTGATGTTTGAAATGTCTCTTGTTCGTGGTAATGTTGAACCTTGCAAGGTGGGTGTGGGGGCTGTTGGGGGAACGGGAAGACAAGCTCTTGTCGAGCGCGGAACTGATTTGATATGATTTATTCTGTGCCGCAGTACAGTGGGAAGTATTATTTTTTTTTGGCAGAAACAAACTGTGAACTCTCTGCCAGCATCCCCCTTTTTTCTCCTTTTGCTCTTTCAAAAAAAAAACACCCACACATTTCACTCCGCTCTCGCTCTGCCTCGGAACGACCCGAAATATTTTGTCAGCCTTTTCGATGCAGGAAGCCTGACACCCAGTTTTCACGCAGAAAGCTCTCAAGTGTCGTGCGCCATGTCGGCCAGACAGTGGCTGGTCTGCGATGAGGATTCAGGGCCGAGTAGCAGCTGGGGCACATCTTTAGTGCCGCCACACCAGAGAAATCATAGAAGTCATAGAACCCCGACAGTGTGGAAACAGGCCCTTCAGCCCAACAAGTCCACACCAAACCTTGGAGCATCCCACCCAGACACATCCTGCTATACACTCACCTAATCTACACATCCCTGGGCACTATGGGTAATTTAGCATGGCTAATCCACCCTAACCCGCACATCCCTGGGCACTATGGGTAATTTAGCACGGCCAATCCACCCTAACCTACACATCCCTGGGCACTATGGGTAATTTAGCACAGCCAATCCACCCTAACCTGCACATCCCTGGGCACTATGGGTAATTTAGCACAGCCAATCCACCCTAACCTGCACATCCCCGGGCACTATGGGTAATTTAGCACAGCCAATCCACCCTAACCTGCACATCCCTGGGCACTATGGGTAATTTAGCACGGCCAATCCACCCTAACCTGCACATCCCTGGGCACTATGGGTAATTTAGCACGGCCAATCCACCCTAACCTGCACATCCCCGGGCACTATGGGTAATTTAGCACGGCCAATCCACCCTAACCCGCACACCTTTGGATTGTGGGAGGAAACCGGAGAATCCGGAGGAAACCCTCACAGACGCAGAGAGAATGTGCAAACTCCACACACACACAGTCACCCCGAGGGTGGAATCGAACCCGGGTCCCTGCCGCCGTGAGGCTAGCCACTGAGCCACTGTGCGTTGTTTTTATTTAAGAAAAATCCCTTTCTCCCTGGGTCGAGCGAGCCAAGGTCCAATTTTAACGTCTCGCCTGAAGTGCCCGTGGCAGTGTAGCGTTCCGTCAGTCCTGCGCTGGGTGGGGTCAGCCTTCCATTTCTTACCGCGTAGCAATACACTTTCCAAAGCGACAGGAATAAAATGCGCCTTTACGCGAGTTGTAGCTCAGACGGATTGGGGGGGGAGGGAGGAGGTGAAGGGGGTGAGGGTGAGGGTGGGTGGAGCGAGGGGTTGGGGAGGATTTGGAGCACAAAACTTGGACGACTGGTGGAACAGGCTGAGTCGGTGAGTGCTGTGCAGGTTTCTCCTAAACACCCAGTGGTTTTGAATCGTCCCTCTAAGGCCCCATCCAGTGAAACCCATGGCCGCGGCCGAGCCCAAGATCCACGACGTGAGCTCGGAGGAGAACCTCAAGGCCCGCCTCAAGTTGGTGGACACCATCGCGACCAGACCTTCGACCGGACAGGCGGTGACCCTCGGCGGAAGGCTGACCTCTCCAAAGGTGAGTCCAGGCCGTCCTTTGCGGAGGCTCCTGCCCGTTCTCCGGGGCATGGGCTTTCGTCGCGTCTAAACTCTGGAATTTCCAATCTTTCTCCGCTATTGAGAGTGGCAAGACCCTGGGAGGGGCGTTCGGGAAAAGTGGGTGGGGGGCACAGCAAGTGAGAGGACGTTCCCTCTGGTCTCCGAATGAGGGCCGTCTGATTGTAGATGGGGGTGGGGAGGAGGAGGAATGATTACACACCCTCCTAGAGAGGGGTTGGGGGTTGGTGGTGGGGGGTGTTTGGGTGGTCTGCATGGGGCTGGGTCATCATTGATTTCCGCCTCGAGTTCACTCAGACTTTTGAGAAGGGCGGGACAGGCGGGTGTTGCCGTCGGGATCTGACTGCAACCTCATGGAACGGCAAAGCAGGCTCAAGGGGCCGAATGGCCTACACCTGATCCTGTCTTCTATGTACCTACCCCAGTGGGTGGGTCAGACACGCAGTAGGCACGCTGCCAGCTGGATGTTGCAGAGGATCCTCTACTCAATCTTTCGCGGTCTTCCCCTTTTCTTTAAAAAGAAAAGTTCATTTTTCTCGGTGTTAATGTTCCCGACGTGGGCCTGGATCCCGCGCTCTCGGAAGGTCACTGTCAGTCCCTGTGGGAGACGCTGACTTCCCGACCCTGTTAACAAGGGGCTCGGGAGGTGTGCGTGGGGGTTTAATTTCTGGCTTGGATGAGAGTGACTGTCTCCTTTAGCTGTTCAGCAAAGGCTCCTGAATCAGTGAGGGCCCCGTGACAGCGACCAACTTGGGTGGGGTGGGGGGGCAACTTTGGTCAAGTCCAGGGGCAGGCAGAGGCCGTTCAGCGTCCTCAACTCTGCTTCTATCGGTCCGCCAATATAGTGGCTGATCTGACCCCTTCCGCGTTCCTGCCTCCCCTCGTAACCTTTCCCTTCACCCCACCTAACTCCCCCAAGAATCTACCCACCTCGGTCTTAAATATTTTCAGAGACTGCTTCCTCCACATTTTCCCAAGAAGGAAGTTACAAAAGAGCTTGGTCCTTTTTTTGAAGAAAAAAAGTCTCTTCTCATTCCTGTCTATTTTTTGTCTAATTTAACCTATTTCTGTCATCAACTTGTTCAGAGATGTTACTCCGCACCCCTGGTGCAGGTGGGACTTGAACCTGAGTCTCCCCTGGTGCAGGGGCAGGGATACTACCACTGTTCCACAAGAGGGCCCTCCCTGTTTTTTTTTTTATTCAACCTATTTTTCCAAATTAACCTGTTCAGAGATGATGCTACACGCCTCTGGAGCAGTTGGGACTTCAACCCAGGTCTCCCGGCTCGGGCTTAGGGGCGCTACCACTGTGCTACAAGAGGAACCCGCCCCCCCGCTCCCCCCGTCTTTTTCTTTTTAACCAGTGACGCCTAGTTCTCGATTCTCTTGCAGTGGGAAGCATCTTTCCCCATATCTGGCACCTGGATCCTTTATGTTTCGTTTCCATCACCTCCGACTCTTCTAAACTCCGGAGACTCCCATCCTAGCTTTTCCTGACATGGCAATCCACTCATTCCAGGGATTGGTCTACTAAAATGTCTCTGGAACGCTCCCAGTTCGCCTGCGTCCTTCCTTAAATAGGGAGACCAGTGCTCAACTTGATTTGTTCATTATCACGTGAATCTTACAAAAAAAAAATGAAAGGTCTTGTATAGTGTGGCCAGTCTCCGGCACTGTTTTGAAACGCAGAACACCCTGCTGGGCTAATTATGAAAGGTGCAATGGCATTATTTTGTTGAAGAGCAGGAGAGCTCTCCCCAGTTTTGGTGCCAACGTTTATCTCTCGGTTAACATGACGATGAAATCGACTTACCTGGTCGTCATCGGATTGCCGTTTGCGGGAGCTTGCTGTGCAGAGCTGGGTTACGTCACCAAAGCTGTGGAGCAGACACTCTGTATAGAAAGAGGCCATTTGGCCTATCATGTCTTTGCCACCTCTCCACACCCACAATCCCTCCACACCTCCTCTCTGCAATCCTGCTACGTTCTTCCTCTCTCAAAAAAAAAACATAATTTCTTAATGGATTCCCCAAGTCTCCACTTGGCCACGTTCCTGGTAACTATAGGTGAGTTAACTTAACGCCTGTCAGTGAAGGGATGATGTTAGAGTCTATTTTAAAACGTACAGTGTTCAGATCTGCTCTCCTTGCTACAGTGAGGATGTTGTTAAACTTGAAGGGGCTCAACAGATTTACAAGGATGTTGCCAGAACGGGACGATTTGAGCTGCAGGGAGAGGCTGGAGCATTGGAGGCGTGACCTTAGAGTTTTTATAAAATCGTGAGGGGCATGGATAGGGTGAATAGCCAAAGTCTTTATCCCCAGGGTAGGGGAGTCCAAAACCAGGGGGTGTAGGTTTAAGATGAGAGGGGCAAAGGAGCTCAGGGGCAACTTTTTCACACAGAGGGTGGTGCGAGTATGGAATGAGCTGCCAGAAGAAGTGGTGGAGGCTGGTATAATTTAAAAGGCATCTGGAAGGGGACATGAATAGAATTTAAAGGATACGGGCCAAATGCTGGCAAATGGGACTAGATTAATTTAGGATATCTGGTCGGCATGGACTAATTCTTTTCTGAACCCTTTCAAGTTTAACGACATCCTTTGGTGCTGCACGACTCTGATGTGGCTCTTAGAAATGTATTATCTAAATCAATGAACCAGCACGTCTTCTCAAAGGGGAATTCATGTCTGTTTAAAATACATAATCATTCTTTTGAAGAGGTAATTAAAGGAGAGCAGGTAGAATAATACATTTGGATTTTTCACACTGAATAAGGTACCACGCATTAAGTGACTCAGAATGGTAAGATGCCTGTGGTGTTGGAGATATAGATTGGCAAGGATGGAGGATTGGTGAACTAATAGGGTAAGGAGGATATGTTCAGGATTAAACCCGTAACTAGTGGAGGGCCACAGGGATTTATTTATTAATTATTTATAACGTATATTGACGAGACCAAAATAGACGGGAAAATACAGTGAAGATGCCACTGGCTGTACCTGAGTGGGCAGAAACTTGGCAGAATACAGGGCGATGAGGTGCTGAACTTTGGCAGGAAGAGGAGAGGAGCTGGATGTTGTTTAACGGTGGAGACTGCAGAAAGATAACGGCGCAGAGGGATTGGGGAGTCCTTGTGCATAAATCACAAATCTATTTCCCCTTGGGTGGCCATGAATCTGAGCAATTCTTCCCTGGAGAGACAGCTGCAGAGCTTTGGTTGTCCAGTATAGTCGAGGCTGAGATACGGATGTTTTAGTCTGGTCGGGAATGAAGGGTTAGGGGGAAAAGGCAAGGAGGTGAGACTTGGGGATGATTTAAGTCAGCCTTTGAATGGCACAGCGGACTCAGTGGGCTGAATAGCCGTCTCCTGCTACATCTTGTGAAAAATCTTAATTTGAAAGTCATTCTGACCCTGGTAATGAATTACAGAATTTAGTTTTAAACCTTGTTACTAAGTATTTTTCTCCATCTTTGGGAGAAAAATAAAATGTGCAGAGTTAAGGGGAAAAGGCAGGTGTTTGACAGCAAGTTAAAAGACACTTTGCAGTGTGACGATTCTCTGATATTTAAAAAAACAAATCGTGTCTTGTTGAATTTGACGTCTTTCTTTCCTCTCTCCCTCTTTCAACTCCCTTTGCCCCCTCTTCCCCCTCTCTGTCTCTCCCTGCCACCCCTGGCTGCAGGAGTACGACCCGTCAGACCCAGCGGCTGCCTACGCCCAGCTCACCCACGACGAGCTGATCCAGCTGGTCCTGAAGCAGAAGGAGATCATCTCCAAGAAGGACTGCCATGTGCAGGAACTGGAGAACTACATCGATAACCTGTTGGTGCGGGTGATGGAGGAGACGCCCAGCATCCTGAGGGTGTCCTACCAACCCCCCAGGAAGGCCGAGCGAGTGTGACCGAGGGCGGGGAGCTGACTCCCACTGTGTTGCTACCTGAACTATTACATACCCTGATTTTGTAACAGACCCTGGGGCTGGAGCGTGGTTTGAGTTTTATCAATCCTACTGCCTGACTTGTGTTGAATGCATGGAGGGGTTTGAACTCCTGCTCCCCTCCCCGTGTCCAAATCTCCTCCAATTCCCCCCTGAAAGCACGGCTCATCGTGCCAACCCGCCAACCCGAAACAAACACTCTCACTCCGAGTTGTTCTACCTGACCCAACTCGGCCTCCTCGCCTGCAATCCTGGAGCTGAGGGGTTAGGATCAGACAAGGATCATTCTCCTGTAGAAACACTCAAATTTGGAGTTGGTTGTGGGGGTGGTAGGGCTCCTAATAATTATCTCCTCCACCCCCCCCGCCCATTCTTACTGGACACGTAACCTTTGACTCGTGTGACCTACCAAAGCTTTTGTAGCTTTCTGCATCTCGGGAAGTGGTCTGTGGTTTTGTGAGCAAGAAGGGCATTTTACAGTCTGTACATGAGCAAATTTTTTTTTTTTTTAGGAAAGTGTGTCTTTAAAAGGTCTAATTTTTAAAATGGGCGAGTATTGATTGGTTGCCCGGAGCTGATTTTACTGTCCACTTTACTCCAATGTTATTCTCTTGGCACTTCTCCTTCCCCTCTGATCTTTCTCAAATCCAGTGCCTTTCTCTGTAACTGAAGGCAGATGGGGAATGGTCAATGTTTAATAATACGTGTTTGTCTTGAATTATTTTTTTGAGGATGCCCAATTTTAAAGACTTTGCTGACTAACCTTTGTCCTTCACCGATCTACTATCTGAAAGGTGTCTCTATACATAATCCGTCGGGAAGAGAGTTAACTTGCTGTAATAGCCAGTCACAGCAGTGTGTACCGTCTACAAGATGCGCTGCAGTAACTCACCGAGGCCCCTCAGACAGCACCTTCCAAACCCACAACCCACGACCCACTTCCATCCAGAAGGATAAGGGGCAGCAGGTACATGGGAACACCACCCCCTGCAAGTTCACCCTCCGAGCCCCTCACCGTCCCCGACTTGGAAGTATATCAGCTGTTCCTTCAGTGTCGCTGGGTCAGAATCCCGGAACTCCCTCCCTGAGGGCACCGGGTGGGGGTCCCTACATCCCACTGTGTGCAGCGGCTGACCCCCACCTTCTCAAGGGGAGGGTGCAATTAGGAGGGAGTAGGGCAATAAATGGAGACCTTGTGAAAGAATGTTTTGGAAAAAAAATCAGGGCTACAGACCATGCCCAGGTGGGATGACGACTATGAAGTCCTGATGTGAACAAATGGACCTTCGAACCTCATTGATCTGGTAACTAATTTGGAGCGTTCCACTGTAATATAATGGATTTGAGGCTGTAGTTTGGAGAAGTGTGGGTTCGGTCACTGTGAAAAGCCTTTATAAAAGGTACTGAAATTTTTTTAAAAACTTTGTGCAAAAAAAAGAGGTTGGGACATCCAGCCTTTAACTGCATACTGGGCTCATCCAACCTTTCTCCTCTCTGGGCCAAATTATTTTTGGTGAAGAGCAGAAAGTCCTTCAAGTCCTTAGGTCTGGCGTTGCACATTACAATGACTACAGATTGTCTTATATAATTTTAATATATTGAGATTTCCAAGTAGCTGCAGAATCCCCACAAATACCTGAAACGGTTTTGACTTTTCTGAGAAGCATCGAAACTTGCTTTCCAAACGCTCCTTGGACAAGGGCTGAGAGCCTCCGATGGTCTGCCTACTTGACGTAGGGACCTTTGGGCCAAGCCCCGCTATGCCCGCCTCCATCTGCACTGAACGTAACAGCGCGGATGCGACCGGTACAACTCTGGTTTTAATTCAAGGCGAGCGACGATGGGCTCTGAGCCGATAGAACCAAGACAGCATCTCGTAAAGGCTGTGCAAAGAACTGATCGGGATCAGCCGCTTAAAGACTCTGCTCCAAGTGGCACCCTCTGACTCACAGCCCGATCCGCAGCAGCAGGCTCATCTTGGGTTAGGCGGACAGTTTGGAGTGTGCACTGTTTCTAACGCCCAACTTCTCCTATCCTCTTCAAGAGTTGTCCCTTCTCACTGCGTTCCTGCTTTCCGCCCAGCGATCCAAGGGCAGGGGGAAAGGGACACGCAGGAAGGAGCTTCCTGTAATCGGAAGAGTTTGAGCCCTCGTGTGAAAATGCTCGTGCGATCGAGGTCGAGTGCATTAGCAATATAGATGTGTGCAGATGCTTGTTACAAGAGATGGGAGAGAGGGGAAGGTTTCTACAGTGACTTTTGAAGGGTCGGTGTGTGAAATGCTCTCTCCCCGTTTGTACATTTGTTCTGCAAGGGGGCTGGGCATTATGGGAGCACCACTGTGAGTGCAACTGTACAGTCTGGGAGAGCTCGAGTGAAAAGCACTGACCCCTTTATTCCCCGGGACACGCCGCGTGGATTGGGTTTGCCAGTTAGGAAGGCCTCCCAGGTGTCTGAGCTGATGGCCAGAATTACCCAAATTTCTCTCGGACGATGGCGGTGTTTTTTCAGTTCAATGGCTAGAGGTTTGCACAATTAGGGAGGTTACCCTCGGCCCTGTATTGGATTATCGATCAGTCATGGGTTAGAGGTAACTTTACTAGAGGTTTTCAGACAGTATGGAGCCCACATGCTACTTGAAACCTCCTTTTTTTTGTCAAAAATTTGTTTGTCTTCCATCCCACTTAGCAAGAATGCAGCTGTAAGGTTGGTTGGGCAGGGGGTGGGATGGAAGTTCTTGTACTGCGTGAGAGGAGGTGTGCCAACTGGTTGCCAAGTGGGCTGGGTGAGAAGTGTCACCCCGCCGAACGCACCAGTAGGGTGATGACCAGCAGTTAACTACCAGGCCTCGCTTTCAGTTTTTAAAGTGGGCACGTTGGCTCTGACTGCTTGAGATGTTGCCTCTAAGGAAGGAGCCATGGAGTAGCTGTTGCCTGCTCAACTCCTGAGGAGTGGGCCTCGTGGCCGTAAGAGTGCGAGCCAAGGGACTTGGATATAAATGCGTCTTTCTTCCCAGCAACACCAAAAGGGAATGGGTGACATGACCTCATCCTCGTGTTGCCTCTGCAAGGGATTAACCCAATATGATGTTTGACTCTCACACTAAGACCTTTTGACTTGGTCGTTCCTGTCACATGCAAACAAGAACTTTCCCCATTCCTTATGTGAATGGGGACAGGGTGACACCAAAGGTTGATCTAGTTGAGTGCCTCATTTCATTTTTTTTTTTGATAGAACACTATTATGTAGGGGTAACAGAGAACACGAGCAGCTACCGTTCACGTTGAGAGCTAACGCCGAGTTGGTTCTGGGTGCGGTCTCCCACCTACGTGTTGTAATGCAGCCAAACCCTGTTTCAGATCGCTACAGTGGGGCCAGCTTACCCCCCACCCCCCCCCCCCCCCCCTGCCGGCCCGTGTCTTGAAGGGGTACCTCATTCCATCGCCATGTGTGCTGCTGGCTTTTCAGGTCAAATACTGGCATAGACCCCCCCCACCAACCACCCTGTTCAGATCGAGGCCTGACTTCTGCCCTTCTGAGGAGCAATGCTGCAGGGACTGGCTCGACCGTTTCCTGCGTTGAGGAACCTTTCCACAAGTTTACTTTTCCTGCTTTTGAAAACCTCTGGTGGATGTTGGCCAGCATTGCTAGGGAGACTGGCGCAGGCTGTTCAGCGATTTCTGTGTCACCAGCTGGGTACGTGGGTTTCCTGTACATAGAGTATAAAAACAGCAATATCCTTCTTTCTCTCCAGTTTGATTTCTTCTTTCTTTGTGTGCATCGAATGAATGAATGTAAGAACAAAATTAACTGAGATTGTCAGCTGCTTGGGACTCGTTTGATAATTTGACTCCTGATCAAAATAAACTTCCTTTTTTAGACTTACAGTGTCTGGTGTTTTGAGTTTCCAACGATGCTAATGTTCATTCTTCCCTTCTTTCTCTGGTGTAACCCCTGACTGGGCACGAGACAATCTGCTGGTTTCTGTGTATTGGTGAATAACTCAGATTTAATTATGTTCAAATGCAGGTCATGTGTTGCGGCTATACAGTACCCTGCGTGCGGTTCTGGTCACCCTGCTACAGAAAAGATGTTATTAAACTAGAAACAGTGCAAAAAAGATCTGCCAGGATGTTGGTGGGACTGGAGCGTTTGAGTTAAAAGGAGAAGCTGCATGGGCTGGAACTTTTTTTCCAATGGAGTGTAGGAGAATGAGGTTTATAAAATCATGAGAGGTGTAGCTTTTCCCCAAGATAGGGGTGTCCAAAATCAAACGGCATAGGTTTAAGGTGCGAGGGTGAAGATTTCCTGTGTGTGGAACAAGCTGCCAGAAGAAGTGGTGGAGGCTGGTACAATGACAACATTTAAAAGGCATCTGGATGGGTACGTGAATAGGAAGGGTTTAGAGGGATAGGGGCCACATGCTGGCAAATGGGACTGGATTAATTTAGGATATCTGGTCGGCATGGACAAGTTGGACAGGTTTGTGTGCTGTGAGGATTTAGATGGTGCAGAACCGATGGGCTAAAGAGCCTTTTTCTGGGCCGTGCACCTCCATACCAAGATTGATTTCTTGCTCCTCAGGAGCAGAAGGCTGTGGGGGTGACCAGATGAACATCGTTTTTTTTAAATTTCAAAGATGTGTGACAGGGTAAATGTAGACACTTTGCTTGTGCGTGGTGGGCTTTGCAAAATAACTGGTCACTTGGGTACACTATAACCCAATAAGTATATTTGGGAGGAATTGAATACAAGGATGTTTGATACAGCGGAAGAATGGCTTTTGAAGACAGTAAGCACCAACATGGATCAGTTGGGCCAAATGGCCTGTTTTGTGTTGTCACTTATTTGTGCTGTGTATCGCAACAGCTCCCAGACATGCGAAGCTGGTTCACATAGAGAATGTACACGCCCTGTGACTTGTCCTTAAGTATAGGCTCAGCTTAGAGAAAAGTCTGGCTGGGCAACTGTGCAGGGGCTTATTCTGACCTTTTGAGCCCTCCCTCACCTCTCCTTTGAATTACAGAATCCCTTGAACATAGAACAGCACACCACAATACAGGCCCTTCGGCCCACGATGTTGTGCTGACCTATTAAGATCAACCTACCCTGCATTTTACGATCCTCCATGTGCCTATCCAGAGTCGCTTAAAAGTATCTGACCCCGCTCCCACTGCCGGCAGTGCATTCCACACGCCCACCACTCTGTGTACAGAACCTACCCCTGACATCTCCCCTATACCTTCCTCCAATCACCTTAAAGTTATGCCCCTTCGTAGTAGTCATTTCTGCTGTGGGAAAAGGTCGCTGACTACCCACTCTATCTGTGCCTCTCATCATCTTGTACACCTCTATCAAGTCACCTCTCATCCTTCATTGCTCCAATGAAAGAATCCCTAGCTCCCTCAACCTTTCCTCGAAAGACCTGCCCTCCAGTCCAGGCAGCATCCTGGTAAATCTCCTCTGCACTCTATCTAAAGCTTCCACATCTTTCCTGTGATGAGGTGACCAGAACTGTGTGCAATATTCCAACTTGTGCAAGACTTCTGCAGCATCTTTGAGGACATCCCAAGGTGTTTCACAGCCCACGGAGCATCGTTTCTGTGGAAGTACAAACAGCAATGCTGTGAGAAGGTCCAGTTGAGTGTGGGAAGAGGCCATTCAGCCTGTCAAGTCCTCACCGACCCTCTAAAGAGCATCCCACCCAGACTCGTGGGGGGGGGGCCCCCCAATAGCCCTGCATGGCTAACACAACTAGCCTGCATGTCCCTGGACACTAGGGGCAATGTAGCGGCTTTGGACTGTGGGAGGAAACCCTCGCAGACATGGGGAGAACGCACAAACTCCACACAGACTGTCACCCAAGGGTGGAATCGAACCCGGGTCCCTGGCACTGTGAGGCAGCCGTGCTAATGGCTGAGCCACCGCGCCACTCCCACCTCCCCACGGAGGTCGGGCCTGTATGGGTAGCGATCGGCCTCCAGCACCTTTCGATGACAGGCCGCGCCCTCGGGTACCCCAGACGTGATTGTTGTGTTTCAGACAGTCATTCAAGGACTCTCTGTTGCCTTGTATCTGGTTGGTGCGATCACACAGCTCCAGCGTCTGATTAATCCGGCATTCCAACATGCCGATTTAACCTGGAGCAGCATCCCAGATAATTCCGAGCTCCTAGAGGTGAACTGAACCTTAACTGTGGGGTTGGGAATGGAGGGGCATGGTTTGTCAACTTCAAATCAAAATTTCTCCCAGGCCAACTACAGTGACACCAAGTCCCCCTGTCTATCTTTACATTACGTTGTCTTAGGCCCTTCTAAACATATTCAAGGCTGCAATGGATTTTTTTTTTACTGAGGAAGGGGAATGGAGAAAACAGGTTGAGCTTTAAGGCCTTAGGTTTCTTTGGGAATGCCCCATCCCCCACGTAGCTTGTGGTCACCAGGCAGACATGGGCAATGACTGAGACAGGCCCGACATGCAGCCTATGCCGACTGTGTGGGCTGTGGGTCCGGTCTGTCCCCACAACCAAAGCAGAGAACACACGGCGTCTGTCTGTCTGGCTGAACCATGGTAAGGGGTGAGGCCTTGTCGGAGGTGTGTGCGACCAGGATGAGGTAACCTTGAGACGTTAGCGTGAGCAAATCAGCCCTCTCCTCCTCACTGGGTGAGATTCCCACTGCCCTGGTAAAACTGTGGGTGGGGGGCACTCTTGTGGTAGAGCCCCTACCTCCAGGCCAGCAGGCCCCAGGTTCGACTCCCACACGCTCCAGAGGGGTGGGTCTCAACACCTCATGAATCAGATCGATCGCGAAACACCCTAAAACACCTTGGGCGAGCTCAGACATTTGTTCATCTTGGCTTTGAGAACCTAAGTTCCGCGTGCGCTGCATTTTCCCAAAGGACTGACCACCTTCAGACAGTTCAATATTAAAATAGGCCAAAAATGTAGGAGCAGAATTAGGCTACTCAGCCCATCAGGTCCTGCTCTGCCATTCAATGATGACTGATGTGTTTCTCAACCCTTCGAAGGTCCCGACCTTGGCTTCCCCATGATCAAAATTTTTCACAGGTCGATGTTCGCCGCTCAATGAGCAAGCTTCTCCCGTATCTCAGCCTTGCGTTCCTGAACTGACCCGACCACAGTGTCCTGCCTCTGCCCTTTGTCGGATCTGGTCCTCTCCCAGCGGGAGGCCGAGAGGCACATTCACCTCCTTTCCCCCCTCCGTCCCCATCCCCGCCACTCCTCCTGTTGGCTTTCCCACCTGCTTCTGCTTCAGCTCAGCTTTGTAGATGTGTGGCTCCCCTCAGCGAAGGCTCAGTGGGAGGGTTATTCATACCCTGCAGCAAGCAGCCCAGTTCACTGCTGCGGGCTCGACTCTGCCGCACAGCGAGGACGTTTCCACCAAGCTCTCTGCAGGAATTGCCGAGCTGTGGACTAATTTATGAGCTCCTCATTGACCTTCAGGATGCCAATGTCCATCATTCAGGGGTGTGATTATGTTTTCTTCTTTAAAATGTTCGTGATGAGAGCGTTGCTGGCTAAATTAGCATTTACTGCCCATCCCCAATTTCCCAGAGTGCAGTTAGGTACCAACCACGTCAACTGTGGGTGGTCTGGAGTCACGTGTAGGCCCAGACCAGAGTAAGGACGCTCTCTCTCAGCGCAAGGGAGAAGCGATGGCCTGATGGTATTATCGCTGGACCATTAATGCAGAGTGCTAGGTTCGAATCCTGCCACGGCAGATGGTGGAATTTGAATTCATCAAAATAAAAGGCCTGGAATTAAGAATCTAATGAATCAGTTGCTGTTTGTTGGGAAAATCCCATCTGGTTCACTCATGTCTTTTAGGGAAGGAAACTGCCATCCTTACCTGGTCTGGCCTACATGTGACTCCAGACCCACAGCAATGTGGTTGGCTTTCAACTGCCCCTAATGGACAATAAATGCCGGCCAAGCCAGTGACACCCTCATCCCGTGAACAAACTTGAGCTTGGACAGGTAGGCTGAAGGTTGATGCTGAAAGAGACCAGGTCAGGACTAAGCTCATATGGAACAATCCAGAGGAGGAAGGGAGGAGAGGGGGTGGTGTGAGTCCTCTGGAGGGTTGAAGAGGAGGTGACAACTCCAGAACAGGTCTAGGCCAGGTCCCAGTTGTCTCTTTGAAGTACCTGGTCCTCATCCTCCTCCTGTACTCTGACACTTGCCCCAACCCCCTTGTAGCCTCTGATCGTCATCCGCGCTCACCACCCTAAGCCACTGGCCCGAACCAAACCCAACACCCCCACCCTGGGTTGGCATTGCAGCCCCTCTCAGCGCCCACAGCCCTTGGCCAACTCTTAGCCTCCCTGCCCTGAGATGTCCCATCGTGCTATTGAGCTTCATAGCAGGGCCGGGCACCAAGCCGCCCACTGCCGATTCGCCTGTCCATCTTCCCTCTGTCTCTCTCTCTCTCTCTCTCCCACCAAAGGCCCCTTGTCCTAGGCGCCCAATGGGTGGCACCAAGCGGTTTCCCAAGAATAAGGGCCTTGCCCGCTGAGCCTTTGCTTGCGTGTGACTCAATACAGAGGGCGGGCTGATTATACTTGGATGCCAGCCCATAGTCCAACCTCCAACCCCAATGGCATTCCTGAAGAGCAGATCTGTGGCACAGTGGTGAAGGTCGGGCCACTGATATGTGACAGGGCGTGACCCTTATCTCACTAGCAATGAAAACATTAAGAGATCGTTGGACCAGGGAGCAGGAAAGGCTTTCACTTTCGATACCAGGGTACTCCCAAGACTGGCGACGGGATTTCGGTCAATTCCTGTGGGCTGGTGGTGTGATTGGGAGTTGGAAATATGAAACCCAGACTCTGTGGGGGAACCCTCTCATGCTTTTCCAGAAATTGACCTACTAGAGTGGCCGATTGAGGTAGGGTGCGCAAAATATCTACATGGCCAATAAGATTGGCACCTATTATACTCGTTCCCCCCACCTGCACCCCATCTGCACCTGCTTTGCAGGCACTTTTCGAAAAGTATGTTGTGTGGAGGCGGGCACAGCAAATGGCAACCAGTTTGTACACAACAAGCTCCCACAAACAACAGTGTGACACCAATCGCATTGAGGTATGTTTTTGTGATTTGATTGAGGAGTAAATGTTGGTCGGGATTCCAGGGGGAATACACCTCGTTCTACTTTTAAAAATAGTGTACTGCGAAGGGCCCAGATTGGAACAGCCATTAAGCACCCTTGCACTGCAGGTAAAGAAAGAGAAAAGATTTCCTCTCCTTCAAAATAGCATCATGGGATTTTTTTTAAAAAATCCGCCTATAGGGGTCTGAGGTGGGCTCAATTTGATGTCTCCTCCACAAGATGGCTCCTCCAACAGTACAGCATTCCATCAGTATTTGCACCGATGCGTCGGGCTAGAGCCTGTGCTCAGTTCTCTGGAGTGGTCTTTGTCACAACTGCTGATCACAGCCCTCCATTCACCTACGGACGCATCAAACTTTTATTCCCAATCTGTCTTTTTTTTAAGAGGTAGGACTGAAAAGCCAAAGTTATTGACAATGTAAATTCAGTGGCTGTCTGGGAAAAAAGAGCTCCAGAGTGTCACACCCATACAAAGTCGGAGTAACGTTGAACAGAAAGGTTACAATGGAAGAGATAAGTGGCTGGCCTCTCAAACCCCTCGTGGCAGCTCTCACAAATCCTTCTAAGGATGCACCAAAAAAAAAAACAGAGGGTTGAAAGAGAGCTCCAACCCTGGTCTATGTGTGTCTGACACCCTGGTTTGCAGACCAGTGCATGCCATAGATTGGAAGAGCCATTAAGCACCTTTGCACTGCAGGTAAAGAAAGGTAAAAGGTACTCTCTCTTTGAGAGCTGTCAAAAGGAATGTGGGCAAAAGAATTTCAATTCATTTGCAAAAACAAGGGTCTCAAAACTAATTATTCAACTCCCAACATCAATAGTACTGGTAATATTGTGGGGAGAAAGGAAAATGGCAACAAATTTGTACACAGCAGTCCCACAAGTGTGACATCCATTGCACAGAGGCTTGTTTTTGTGATTTGATCGAGGAGTAAATACTGGCCAGGATTCCAGGAGGAATGCCCTTCGTTCTTCTTTCAAAATAGTATACTTTGAAGGTCCCAGATTGGAACAGCCATTACGCACCCTTGCACTGCAGGTAAATATCTCTCTTTCAAAATTGCCTCCTTTTAAAACATAAATTCACCTGGTCTAGGGCAATGGCATCTTCCGGAGAAGGGATTTTTAACAGAAATTAACCGACTGGGGGGATGTGACTGTACAAAGAAAGGGAGGCAATTTACCCCTCATTGCCTGGGAGCTTGACAATTTGAGATACCCTATCTGGGGTCATGATGAATTGGAGGTGCCCTTGCAGGGTCTGGTTGTAATAATTTGAACACACAACCTCTGACTCAGGGACAACGTTACCATCCACTGAGCCACTCTGTCGTTTGTGCAGAAATCGTCTCTTACAGTCATAGCTTCCATCCTATTCCTTAGGAGCAGAACAAGGCCATTCAGCCCATCGAGTCTGTTCTGCCACTCAATGTCTGACCTGATCATCCTCTGCCCCCATTTCCCCTTCCTGATTAAAAGTCTATTTCAGCCTTGAATATACTCAACGACCCTGGCTTTCTCCCTTAAAGAATTCCGCAGACTCTCTGAGAGAAGAAATTCCTCCTCATCGCTGTCCAAACTGGAAGATTCTTTGAGGTGAGACGATGCGGTCTTACCTTAGACTCTCCCACGAGGCAAAACAACTTCTCTGCTTCTCCCTGAGAACCTTCAATAAGGTCCCCTCTCATTTTCCTAAACTCCAACTACTCTGGCCCAGTCTGTTCAACCTCTCCTCATAATTGAATCCCTCCATCCCTGGGATCAGCCGAGCGAGCCATCTCTGGGTTGCCTCCAATGCCAGTCTATCTTTCCTTAGATATGGGGCCTCGAAACTGTTCACAGTATTTCCAGCTGTGACCTCAGCCTTGCTGTCTGCAGTTTTAGCCAAACTTTCCTACATTTATCCATCATTTCCTTTTAAAAGTAAAATTTCACATTCTATTTACCTTCCCCAATCCCTGACGAACTTGGATGCTGGATTTTTGTAATTCATGGATGAGGATTCCCATACCCCAAGCTCCAGCTTTCCGCAGTCTTTCTCCGTTTAACTGATATTCAGCTCCTCCACGCTTCCTGCCACAACCCCAAATTATATTCCATCAGCCCGCTCACCTAACCCATCCATATCCCTCTGCCATCCTCGCCACTCACTTTCCTACCTATTTGTGTGTCCTCTTCAAACTTAAGTCATTCGTGTAGATTGTAAATAATTGTGGCCCCAGCCCTGATCACCTGTGGCTCTCCTGTAGTTACAGGATGCCACCCTGATAATGAGCCCCTTATCCCAACTTCTATCGTCCTCTAGAAGTTGCACCAGTCCCATGTTCACCTTCAAAACATAAAATGCGGGAGATCACAGCGGGTCTGTGGAAACAGAGCAAGCTAACGTTTTGGGTCTAGATGACCCCTACCGCTCTAATGTGCTCCCTCCAACACTGTGGTCTCTCATTGAGTTGCCTAATGTGTGTGTGTGTGTGTGTGTGTGGTACCTTGTTGTGAAATGCCTCCTGAAAATCCAAGTCCACTGTTTCTTCTTTATCTGTCCTCCCCCAGGAATTCTACCAAATTTGCTAGGCTTGTCGTGAAGCCGGATCGACTCTGAGGCTATAGGTGTGAGGCTGGAAAAGCGCAGAAGGTCAGACAGGACCAGAGGAGCAGGAAAGTCAATGTTTTGGGCTAAAACTCTCTGTCAGGACACATCCTGGGATGCATCCCGTCTGATCCACAGGACTTATTGGCCTTTAGCGCCATTATCATTAGAGAAAAGAAAAATGAGGAAAACTTGTTACACTAATTATTTCCTAATCTCTCACTTGGGGCCTCTCAATTATTTAGTAATTTTGAAATGCCGCTGGTTCCCGCTACCATGTTGGCTGTTTATTTACTCAACCTCTCTGCTATTTCCTGATTGCCCCCCCCTCTCTATTTTCTGCCCAGACTTTTTGTCTGAGTTCGTTGACTCATAGAGTCACACGGCAGGGAAACAGACCCTTCGGTCCAACCAGTCCATAATCCCAAACTAAACTAGTCCCCACCTGCCTGCTTCTGGCCCATATACCTCCAAACCTTCCCTATTCCTGTCCTTATCCAAATGTTTTTTAGACATTGTAACTGTACCCACATCCAGCACTTCCTCTGGACGTTCATTCCACACATGACCCACTCTCTGTGTAAAAAAACTTACCCCTCATGTCTCTTTATAAATCTCTCTCCTCTCACCTTAAAAACGTGTCCCCTAGTCTTGAAATCTCCCATCCGAGGGAAAAGACAACTATCTATACCTCTCGTGATTTTATAGTCTTCTATAACTCTCCTCACAACCTCCTATGCTCCAGTGAAAAAAAGTCCCAGCCTCTCCTTGTAACTCAACCCCTCCATTCCCGGCCGCACTCCGGTAAATCCCTTCTGAATTCTTCTCCAGTTTAATAGTTATCCTTCCGATAACACTTTGGCATCTCTGTTTATACCTGTCAAATGGTTCTATTTGTCTGTGATGGTTTACAGTGGCCATCCATTCTCAGGCTGGTGTCAAACCAAAACAAGAATTGAGACTTCTGCTGTAGCAATGATTCTACACTCATGGGATAGTCATTGAAGCCACAGATTGTCAAGAATTACAATTGTCAAGGATCAACCATCAAAAGTTAAGGGTAGGGAAAGGAAATCTTTCAAATCGGGGACGGTGAGGGGCTCGGAGGGTGGGGTGGTGTTCCCATGTACCTGCTGCCCCTTGTCCTTCTGGATGGAAGTGGGTCATGGGTTTGGAAGGTGCTGCCTGAGGGGCCTCGGTGAGTTGCTGCAGATCATCTTGTAGACGGTGCACACTGCTGTGACTGAGCTTCAGTGGTGGGGGTGGGAGTGGGATGTTTGTGGATGTGGAGCCAATTGAGTGGGGGTCTGCTCTGTCCCTGGATGGTGTGGAGCTTCTCGAGTGTTGTTGGAGCTGCCCCCATCCGGGGCAAGTGGGGATGATTCCATCACCCTCCTGGATACTCTCCCAGCCTGCTTCACAGCCAGATGGATGTTTTGTTTGTTTCTGGCAGGATGAGGATGGTTAAGCAAAGGGGCCTGGGACTGGGAACCTCCATGGGGCTCCAAAGGTGCAGGAACTGCCTTGTAGTCATTGTTTGTCTATAGGCCGTGGAGGAGGCTTCTCTGGCCATCGATCCAGGAAAAAAAATCACTATTCCGCTCCCATTTCAGTGAGGTCAGGTAGAGGTTAGAATCCAATGGATCTCCCACGCAGAATGTGTGTGTGAATGTGTGTGTGTGTGTGAGAGAGAGTGTGTGTGTGAGAGAGTGTGTGTGTGTGAGTGTGTGTGTGGGAGTGTGTGTGTATGTGAGTGTGTGAGTGTGTGTGTGTGAGTGTGTGTGTGTGTGAG
>JAHRHZ010000122.1:2424280-2440773 GCA_024137785.1 Ginglymostoma cirratum | reverse complement strand
GTGTGTGTGTGTGTGTGTGTGTGAGAGACGGTAAACCTTGTGGAATTACCAATGATATTTTTACTGCACACCCGCTGGTTGTAAATCAGAGTCTGTGAGATACAGAGTATTTCTCATAATTGATAAGTGCTAATAGCTGGCAATGCTTTTCAGTCTGATTGAGGACGACCTTGGTTCAAGCTGACTACTGTACATTGTCAATGGTAGAACATTAACTGTGTACCTGATAGGCGTCTGCGAGAGTGAGACAGAGAGGGATAAGTCCACAGCTGCTGTATGCTCTGTGGAGAATCACTGCGGCAGGTCAGGAGCGATCATGCCCCCCACCCCACTCGATTGGCCCCACATCCACAAACATCCCACTCCCCCCCACCACCGACGCTCAGTCGCAGCAGTGTGTACCGTCTACGAGATGCACTGCAGCGACTCACCGAGGCCCCTCAGACACCCCCTTCCAAACCCACGACCCACTTCCATCCAGAAGGACAAGGGGCAGCAGGTACATGGGAACACCACCCCCTGCAAGTTCACCCTCCGAGCCCCTCACCGTCCCCGACTTGGAAATACATCGGCCGTTCCTTCAGTGTCGCTGGGTCAGAATCCTGGAGCTCCCTCCCTGAGGGCACCGGGTGGGGGTCCCTACACCACACAGACCGCAGCGACTCACCCCCACCTTCTCAAGGGGTCTGTTAGTGGGGGAAACGGGGCAATAAATGCTGGGCCCGGCCAGCGACGCCCACGTCCCAGGGCAACAAGAATGTAAAAGGAAAAACAGATCATACAAATGCGGAGCATGAATTCGAGAGCTTTCAGTTTGAAGGGTTCAAGCAGTTGTATGGATATCTGCAGGATTTAGGGCATTTAAAAAATGGTAAACCATCATTGGCATCCCGCAGTGTCAGGATTGCCCACTGCCCTGGCATAGCACCAGCATGTCATGCCTTCAGAGAGAGTTAGGGCGAAGGTAATTCTTCGCTTACGGAGGAAGGTCCAGCTCCCTCGCACAGGAAAGGTCACCTCCGTAGCCACTAGCGATGCCAACCACACCTCCATCTGAAACCGAGGCGGGGGGGACACCGTGAACGACAGATCCCTCCCCTGGCGAAACACACTGAGTCCCTCGCTCCAGCAAAGAACAAAAAACAATACAGCACAGGAACAGGCCCTTCGGCCCTCCAAGCCTGTGCAGGCACATTTTGCCCTTCCATAGTGAAACTCTCTTCCCTTACCGGATCCATATCCCTCTGTTTCCTTCCGACTCATGAAAGCTGCTATTATGTCTGCTTCCAACCCCTCCTCTGGCAGCGCGTTCCAGGCACTTTGTGTGAAAAACTTGCCTTGCACATCCCTTTCGAACTTCTCTCCCCCCCCACCCCACAACCCTCGCATTATAAACCCATGTCCCCTCATAACTGACCCCTCCATCCTGGGAAAAAGCCTTATACTATTCATGCCATTCACAATCTTATTTCAGGTCGCCCCTCAACCTTCTGTGTTCCAGTGAGAACAAACCCAGTCTATCCAACATTCCCCTCATATCTCCTCCCTACCTCCCCACCTACAACCTGTCCATCCTCCCTGGACTGACCTATCTCCTCCCTACCTCCCCACCTACACTCACCTTTACTGGCTCCATCCCCGCCTCTTTCATTTGTCCGCCTCCTCTCCACCTATCCTCTCCTCTACCCATCCTCTATCCGCCTCCCCCTCTCTCCCTATTTATTTCAGAACCCTCTTCCCCTCCCCCATTTCTGATGAAGGGTCTAGGCCCAAAACGTCAGCTTTCCTGCTCCTATGATGCTGCTTGGCCTGCTGTGTTCATCCAGCTCCACACCTTGTTATCTTGGATTCTCCAGCATCTGCAGTTCCTATTATCTCTGATACAACATCCTGGTAAACCTTTTCTGTAGTCTCTCAAAAGCATCCATGTCCTTCTGGTAATGTGGTGACCAGAACTGCACACGATATTTTTGGTTACGTTTACTTTAGTGATGGAAAGGGATAGGTATATACCGCAGGGCAAGAGTTAGAGCTGGGGGAAAGGCAATTATGAGGCGATTAGGCAAGATTTAGGATGCATAGGATGGGGAAGGAAACTGCAGGGGCTGGGCACAATTGAAATGTGGAGCTTGTTCAAGGAACGGCAACTGCGTGTCCTTGATAAGTATGTACCTGTCAGGCAGGGAGGAAGTGGTCAAGCGAGGCAACCGTGGTTTACTAAAGAAGTTGAATCTCTTCTCAAGAGGAAGAAGGAGGCTTATGTAAGATGAGGCGTGAAGGCTCAGTTAGGGGGCTTGAAAGTTACAAGTTAGCCAGGAAGGACCTAAAGAGAGAGCTAAGAAGAGCCAGGAGGGGACACGAGAAGTCTTTGGCAGGTAGGATCAAGGAAAACCCTAAAGCTTTCTATAGGTATGTCAGGAATAAAAGAATGACTCGAGTAAGATTAGGGCCAGTCAAGGACAGTAGTGGGAAGTTGTGCATGGAGTCCGAAGAGATACGAGAGGCGCTAAATGAATATTTTTCGTCAGTATTCACAAAGGAAAAAGACTATGTTGTCGAGGACGATACAGGCTGTTAGACTAGACGGGATTGAGGTTCATAAGGAGGAGGTGTTAGCAATTCTAGAAAGTGTGAAAATAAATAAATCCCCTGGACCAGATGGGATCTATCCTAGAATTCTCTGGGAAGCTAGGGAGGAGATTGCAGAGCCTTTGGCTTTGATCTTTATGTCGTCATTGTCTACAGGAATAGTGCCAGAAGACTGGAGGATAGCAAACGTCCCCTTGTTCACGAAGGGGAGTAGAGACAACCCTGGTAATTATAGACCAGTGAGCCTTACTTCGGTTGTGGGTAAAGTGTTGGAAAGGATTATAAGAGATAGGATTTATAATCATCTAGAAAGGAATAATTTGATTAGGGATAGTCAACACGGTTTTGTGAAGGGTAGGTCATGCCTCACAAACCTTATTGAGTTCTTTGAGAAGGTGACTAAACAGGTGGATGAGGGTAAAGCGGTTGATGTGGTGTATATGGATTTCAGTAAAGCATTTGATAAGGTTCCCCACGGTAGGCTATTGCAGAAAATTCGGAGGCATGGGATTGAGGGTGATTTAGCGGTTTGGATCAGAAATTGGCTAGCTGTAAGAAGACAGAGGGTGGTGGTTGATGGGAAATGTTCATCCTGGAGTTCAGTTACTAGTGGTGTACCGCAAGGATCTGTTTTGGGGCCACTGCTGTTTATCATTTTTATAAATGACCTGGATGAGGGCGTAGAAGGACGGGTTAGTAAATTTGCGGACGATAATAAAGTCGGTGGAGTTGTGGATAGTGCGGAAGGATGTTGCAGGTTACAGAGGGACATAGATAAGCTGCAGAGCTGGTCTGAGAGGTGGCAAATGGAGTTTAATGTGGAGAAGTGTGAGGTGATTCACTTTGGAAGGAGTAATAGGAATACAGAGTACTGGGCTAATGGTAAGATTCTTGGTAGCGTGGACGAGCAGAGAGATCTCGGTGTCCATGTGCCTAGATCCCTGAAAGTTGCCACCCAGGTTGATAGGGTTGTTAAGAAGGTGTACGGTGTGTTAGGTTTTATTGGTAGAGGGATGGAGTTTCGGAGCCGTGAGGTCATGTTGCAGCTGTACAAAACTCTGGTGCGGCCGCACTTGGAGTATTGCGTGCAGTTCTGGTCGCCACATTATAGGAAGGATGTGGAAGCATTGGAAAGGGTGCAGAGGAGATTTACCAGGATGTTGCCTGGTACGGAGGGAAGGTCTTATGAGGAAAGACTGAGGGACTTGAGGCTGTTTTCGTTAGAGAGAAGAAGGTTAAGAGGTGACTTAATAGAGACACACAAGATGATCAGAGGATTAGATAGGGTGGACAGTGAGAGCCTTTTTCCTCGGATGGTGACGGCTAGCACGAGGGGACATAGCTTTAAACTGAGGGGTGATAGATATAGGACAGATGTCAGAGGTAGATTCTTTACTCAGAGAGTAGTAAGGGCGTGGAATGCCCTGCCTGCAGCAGTAGTAGACTCACCAACTTTAAGGGTATTTAAATGGTCATTGGATAAACATATGGATGATAAGGGAATAGTGTAGGTTAGATGGGCTCCAGATTGGTTTCACAGGTCGGCGCAACTTCGAGGGCCAAAGGGCCTGTACTGTGCTGTAATGTTCTATGTTCTAAGTGTGGTCTAACTAAAGTTCGATAAAGCTGAGTGAGTTGCTGATGTAAAAAGCAGCCCTCCAACTGCGCAAAACAAAGCCTCGATTGGCCACGTGTGTCCCGGTGGAAAATAATCGCTGTTTGATACTTCCTGGGCCAGTAACTCCTCCCGACATTGGGAGGCTGCTGCAGGTAAACTCCACACACCTCGTTTGGGGGGAGTGGGAGTGCACTGGGAATCAAACCTTTGCTATTCCAACAGTTATCACCAAAGTTAAAGCATGCTGAATTGCCCAATTGACCCAACCTGCACTGATAAAAAGCATTGACCCCAGGCAACAATTATGAACCATCTCAACCTATGACTCTACAGGTCAGAAAGTCTCTTATCGATCTGCGCGCACATACATAGTTGGGCGTGATATGTATCTAAGGGCCATAAGGTGAAAGCAAGGTTAGGACTGTAGTTGGATGAGGTGGATGGATGAAGGTTCATCACGGGCATGATCATTACACCAAAACTGCCCTTGTGCAAGTTGCTTTGTCTCTCGGTTCATTTCACTGGGCAATAACCTGACCTGAAAACTGCTAGAGGACTGGTTAAAGGTGAAAATGACTAACCAGTCCGCCTCAAGATGGGGAAATGCAAATCCATTTTATTTTAGTCCTGTTGCAACGCGGTCACCTTTGCAGTGGTTTAAACAATAACCTCTTATCTCCAGGAGCTGTCATCTTGAAGTCATGAGGCACTAACCACAACATCCCTTGAGGTATATTCCAGAGATCTGCCCTTGACCTTATTGGGCCTGGCAAACATTCAGTGGTGGGTGATCCGTATGTAATTATACCGTTTCAACCCTCCCCCAACAACGTCTCACTTCTACAGTCATAGTCCAGTTATTGCCACTATTCAGTGAAGAACCATCGTCATGTTGAGGTTGTACAGGACGTTGGTGAGGCCTCTTCTGGAGCACTGTGTCCAGTTCTGGCCGCCCCATCATAGGAAGGATGTTATTAAGCTGGAGAGGATTCGGAAGAGATTTACCAGGATGTTGCCGGGAATGGGAGGGTTTGAGTTATCAGGAGAGGCTGGGACTTTTTCCACGGGAGGCTGAGGGGTGGCCTTATAAAGGTTTGTAAAACCATGAGGGGTATAGATAGGGTGAATGGCAGGTGTCTTTTCCTGAGGGTTGGGGAGTTCAATACTATGGGGCATATTTTTGAGGTGAGAGGAGAGAGATTTAAAAAAGACACGAGGGCCAAGTTTTTGTTTTACACAGAGAGTGGTCCATGTGTGGAATGAACTTCCAGAGGAAGTGGTGGATGTGGGGACAGTTACAATGTTTAAAAGACATTTGGATAAGTAAGTGACCAGGAAAGGTTTGGAGGGATATGGGCCAGGAGGAGGCAGGTGGGACTAGTTTAGTTTGGGAGCATGGTTGGAGCGAAGGGTCTGTTTCTGTGCTGTATGATTCTATGTCTCTATCCATTCTTTGTCCCCGGGTCTACGACGGCATCCCCACTTCCTCATCAAAACTCCAGTTCTAACACAAAGACACCCTGGAATCCTTTATGCCTACCTTCCATGTGTGCCAACTTGCTTAAGCTCCCAATTTATTTTCTGAATCTCAGTCAATAGACCACACCAAGCAGCACTTTTGAAATCTCTCTCTCCTTAAAAGGGGGCCAAGCCAGTTTGCAATGCAAGGTGGCATCAACAGTGTGGGTTCGATCCTGGCCCTGTGGCTGGGGTGACCATGAAGGACTCTCCTTCCCAACCTCTCCCCTTGCCTAAGGAGACATAGTGACCCCTCAGGTTAAACCACTGCCGAGACAGAGAGAGAAAGAGAGAGTGGGGCCATGGTGATTTTTATCCTTAACTAAAGTTTTAGCCACTCCTGTGGGGTCACTGCTGGTGGCAGACTCTGTTTAGCCATTGCTCTGGACGATGGAGAAATATCTGAACCTTGCTCTGAACAGTTGTTCTCTCTCTTTCACCTCGTTCTGTGATTATGTGGAAAGCCTTAACTTCAGCCCCAGGCAAATCATTACCCAAGAGCAAGTCCATCCTGTCAATGGATCATTTCTCAACTTCTCCTACAGTCTGAGCAGCAAGGCACACACTAATTGCACGCTGCGCGGACGTACTCACCATTGATCTGGTTTATTAACACACTGGCTTTCATAGAGTTATCAAGTCTTGGAGTCATAGAGTTATACAGCACAGAAACAGACCCTTTAGTCCAACTCATCCGTGCCGATCAGATATCCTGAACTGATCTAGTCCCACCTGCCAGCATTTGGCCAATAAACCCTTCCTACTCATGCACCCACCCATAATGTTGTCATTGTACCAGCCTCCACCACTTCCTCTGGCAGGTCATTCCATACACGCACCACCCTCTGCATGAAGAAGTTGCCCCTCAGGTCCCTTTTAAATCTCTCCCCTCCCACCTTAAACCTACACCCTCTGGTTTTGGACTCCCCCACCCCGGGGAAAAAACACCTTGGCTATTCACCCTGTCCATGCCTCTCATGATTTTATAAACCTCTATAAGGTCCCCCCTCAGCCTCCGACGCTCCAGGGAAAATAGCCCCAGCCTGTTCAGCCTCTCCCTGTAGCTCAAACCCTCCAAGCCTGGCAACAAGCTTGTAAATCGTTTCTGAACCCTTTCAAGGTTAACCCTTTCCTGTAGCAGGCAGACCAGAATTGAACGCAGTACTCCAAAATTAGCCCTAACCAATGTCCTGTACAGCCGCAACATGACCCTCCCAACTCCTCTACTCAATGCACTGACCAATAAAGGCACCCTCATTTTATTTTTTGGGATAACAACTCTATTGGAAAACTTAACAGAATAATAGAAACAGTCACTATTACTAAGTGACTGTTCCAATGTAGTAACAGCCCATAAACACACCCAGTGGTAAAAGGGCAAACTCAGGAAACAGATTTTGTCTCACATACAATCTAACAGCCTAGGAAGACAACCCTTAGCTTTTAGGTGTAACTAAGAGAGGAGAAAAACGGTTTCCATTTCTTCAAGCAGCTGCCGACAGCTGAAACTAAAAATTCTGGCTCTGCGGGAGCTTGATGACACCCATTCAGGCTGCTTCTATTGTTCCAACTTCAAAAAAAATCCAAGATTTCACGAGTTGTTTATCTTCAGCACCTTACCCACAATCTCTGTCTCTAAAAAAAAAAAATTGCCAGGATGAAATGCTCCTCTTAAAACCACAGGCTGGTCACAATTTAAAGAATTGCAATGCCCCTTTTGCCTGCAAAGCACAGACTGTGAGTACGAGCGTAAAAACAATATGATCGAAGAGGTTGTTTCTCCCTGTGCCTGTGAAGGTAGGGACTGGTCTTCCCGAAGACGTCATCCAATCTCGCCCTCAGTCACACCAACTCAGACTCTTGGTACCGTTTCTAAAAGGGTGGGTTGGAAATGGCCAGACACGAGCGGGTCAGGTAGGTGGGGGGGAGCAGTGGCTAGAGCCAGGGGGTTAGGATGGTGAAGGCGCCAACTCAACAGAGGGCGTGGCACCCTTTCTAGCTGTCCACCGCAGAAGCCCGAGCGAAAAGATCAGCGGGGAATTGTGAAGTGCCTTTGAGCACAAGCCAATAGACAGTCTCCATTAGGTTTGCCGCCATTTCCCCCCCGTGTAGATAGGTGGTCCAGAACAGGGCAGGAAAAAAGTGTCAGGTTTAACATCTGGATAGGCCATTGTCGTATCAGGTAGGACCCTTCTCCGCAAATAGATTGCCGTAAGAGAGAAAAAATAAATGCCAGCATTTGCTGTGGATACCCATCGAGAGGTCCCAGGCTGGGAATGGGCCTGGGCGTCCCGAGGGCCATATTGGACACTCAAGACTCATTCGGTATCGTAGGAAAATGTGTGAGGTGATCATCTTTCGAGGTCACGGTGTATGATTACTTGGTAACCAGGCAAATGTGTACATCTGAAGTCTCGTTGCAATCAAAAATTGCAACCCTTATCTCCTTTTATTCAATTTGCGACCTTTTCTCTGATAAATTGCAAGTGTCATTGATTGCTGATCGGTACCTTCGTTAACCATTAACCATATCTCATTTATATGGTTTTGATATGAACGTATGGTGCATTCACTGGACTGTGAATCATGCAAAAAGTCCTCTTGTGTCAATTCCCATGGCCGCATTGGCCCCTTTAAGAGGGCTGGAGTTACGTGAGGGTTGAGAGTGTTGTGGTGGGGTGGGGGGGGGTGGGGGGTGGTCCACTGCTGTTCACCCACAGCTGGCTGGTCGAATACCCCGCCTCCCATCTGCCTGCTTCTGAAACAGGCCCCCGAACCTTCCCGTGTCTTGGGAGGGCCTCTTTTTTTCCCAGAAGGCCTTTGCTGAGGAACAGCTGTGCCAGGTCAGCCTTCGGTAGGGCCGAAGCAGTGGGCACAGACCTCCGCAAGTCAACGGGAGACTTCGAGCAGGCAACAGCGACATGAAAGGGCGCCGGAGAAAATTCTGGCGCACCCTCTCGATTTGAGGTGAGGGCCAGAGTCAAAGAAACTCCGGAGCTAAGTTAGCATTCTGGGAGTGTTCGGGCAGAACTCCTTGCAAAATCAACTTCAGTGGATTTGATGGATATCTGGATACGGTTGTCCCACAATCCCCCTCAGGTCCCGTCTTCCCAAATGTTCTCGAACCCCCCTGACCCACCGACTGCCATCAGCCAGGACAGGTGACAACGCCTCCTCCACTATTGTCCTCAACACAGGCACCCCGCAAGGCTGCGTACTCAGCGCCTCCTACTGTGCTCCTCCTACGCTCACCAACCTGGGGCCAAATTCCGCCCCCAACTCCATTTCCCAGTTTGCTGACCTCACCTCCGCTGGAGGTCGCATCTCAAACGATGACAGGACAGAGCACAGGAGAGAGAGATAGGGTGCTTAGTGAAAGATAACAATCTCTCCATCAACATCATCAAAATGAAGGAGTTGGTCGTCGACTTCAGGAAGCATAGTGGAGGACATGCCCCTGTCTGCATCAATGGTGCTGAGGTGGAGATGGTCCAGAGCTTCAAGTTCCTGGGAGTGATGATCACTGACATGTTGACCTGGTCCATCCATGTTGACACTACTGTCAAGAAACACTTCTCCTTCAGGAGGCCAAGGAAATTCAGAGTGTCCTTAAAGGCACTCATCAATTTTTATAGGTGCACTGTAGAAAGCATCCTGTCTGGATGCGTCGCGCTCTGGCATAATAACTGCTCTTCCCAATCCCACAAGAAGCTGAAGACAGTAGTGAACACGGCCCAGGCCATCATGCAAACCAGCATCCCATCTGTTGGCTCCACCCATACTTCCCAGAGCCTCAGGAAAGCAGCCAACTTCATCAAAGACCCCTCCCCGACCCCTCGGTTGTATTCTCTTCCAGCATCTTCTGTCGGGTAGAAGATGCAAAGACTGAAGCGCATCTACCCCAACAGATTTGAGAACAGCTTCCTCCCCGCTGTTTTTTCGAATAGACCTCTCAAATTTCAAATTTAATGTCCACCTCAGGCTTTCTCTGCGGCTGCAACATTGCATTCCTCGCCCTGTTCTATCTCCCGAACGCACTTTGTACGGAATGATCACGCAAAACGAAGCTTTTCGCTGCACTCGGGTTCATGTGGCAATAAAAAATCAAAACCAAATCATATGTGGTCGCAGGGCATGGTGCGAAAGCGGGGAACGTGGGATCGAGTTCAGCCCATGGTCCCATTGAATGGTGGAGCAGGCTCAAAGGGCCGAGTGGCCTAACCTGTTCCGATTTGTTTTACGTTTCTCTTAAATTGCCCAAGTACGCGAGTGGAGTCTCAAATGAGATGAGGAGTTCGCTGCCAATGATGGTGCCCAGGACTGTGGCACTGAACTAGATCCCAGTTCCTTCCAGGTAGTGCTTCAGGGGGTGTGCTGGCTACCGGTGGAGGTTAGCGATGTCAACCATACAGAGAGACAGTTTGTTCAGGTCAGACACTGGTGCGTGTTATCACTGATAGTGTGATGACTACTACAGCCCCATGTGAGCTCTATTGTTCCCTCCGTCAGAGTGAAGGCAGTGTGCGAACACAGCACCAAAAAGGTCAGGAGCTGGGATTGGTCGATGGTCCGTTTCCAGGCACTGACTATCTCCAGCAGGAGAGAACCTCCCCTTGATGTTCAATGGTGTTCCCATCACTGAATTCCCCCCACTATCCACCTGGGGGTTACCACTGACCAGAAACTGAACAGGACCAGCCCCACATAAACACAACGGCTACAGGAGCAGGTCAGAGGCTGGGAATCCTGCAGGGAGTAACTCCCCGCTCGATTGGCCCCACATCCACAAACATCCCACTCCCCCCCACCACCGACGCTCAGTCACAGCAGTGTGTACCGTCTACAAGATGCGCTGCAGCAACTCACCGAGGCCCCTCAGACAGCACCTTCCAAACCCACGACCCACTTCCATCCAGAAGGACAAGGGGCAGCAGGTACATGGGAACACCACCCCCTGCAAGTTCACCCTCCGAGCCCCTCACCGTCCCCGACTTGGAAATATATCGGCCGTTCCTTCAGTGTCACTGGGTCAGAATCCTGGAGCTCCCTCTCTGAGGGCACTGTGTGGGGGTCCCTACAGCACACGGACTGCAGCGGCCCACCCCCACCTTCTCAAGGTGGGGGGGGGGGGCGCAGTTAGGGCGAAACAGGGCAATAAATGCTGGGCCCGGCCAGCGATGCCCACATCCTGTAAGACGACTCTACATCATCTCTACATCCAACGTCATCTCTACATTCTGGCATACGTCCAGATAATCCCTGACTGCCTTCGATGATGGAGAATCGCTAACTCCCTCTGCCTTAAAATGTAGTTACACATTTTGTTACCTGCTCCTTTTGAGGATGGGGATTCCAAAGGTTCATAACCCTCCTGTGAGGATTGGGGGGGAGGTGGTAGGAAACATCTGACAGCGCCTACGGAGGTATAACAATTTTAATTTCCAAGCTGCGGGGTAGAGGTGAGAAAATGCAATGTAGGGGTCTTTGGTATCGCGCAAATACAAACTGACCCCTTCCGAATAATGCTCATAAGCGCAGAGCTCTGGATTAATGTTGTGTAAATGAGAACATTCTGTGAAGATATTGTGAGATAATCTCAACTCCTGAACTAGTGCCATTGGTGGTGGAGGGAAGGGCTCCCAACCTACTGATGAGCCTGAGGTCAGGGGTCACTGTGCTGCGTGGGTTCTCGGTTTCGGCCAATCCAGATGCGCCCACATCGCAGTGCGGTATTGTGAGAGTGTAGCACTGCCATAGGTGCAGTTCTAAGCCCTGTATACAGACTCTCCGGGAGTCTAAAGTAGCCTGAATGTCAGAACTATCTTGATGTGAGACTTCTTCCCGCTGATCTGACATTTACCGCTTCGACCAACGTTTCCGAAACAGACCGGCTGGCTGTCGGCAGCTTGTGGGATCTTGCTGTGCACGACTCCATGTTTCCTGCAGGACACCGGCCCGTCGTCCGACATCCGGCCTGCAACGAGTTAAATGCAGCAAGCATTTTTATAACTCACTCGCGGGATGTGGGCATCGCTGGCCGGGCCCAGCATTTATTGCCCTGTTTTCTACCCCCTTGAGAAGGTTGGGGTAAGCCTCTGCAGCCCGTGTGGTGTAGGAGGGTGAACTTGCAGGGGGTGGTGTTCCCATGTAGCTGCTGCCCTTGTCCTTCTGGATGGAAGTGGGTCGTGGGTTTGGAAGGTGCTGTCTGAGGAGTCTTGCTGCAGAGCATCTTGTAGACGGTACACACTGCTGTGACTGAGCGTCGGTGGTGGGGGGGGAGTGGAGTGTTTGTGGATGTGGGGCCAATCGAGCAGGGGGCTGCTTTTTCCCTGGATGGTGTCGAGCTTCTCGAGTGTTGTTGGAGCTGCCCCCATCCGGGGCAAGTGGGGAGTATTCCATCCCACTCCTGACTTGTGCCTTGTCGATGGTGGGACAGGATTTGGGGTGGGGGGAGTCAGGACGGGAGTTACTCGCTGCAGGATTCCCAGCCTCTGACCTGCTCTTGTAGCCACTGTGTTTATGTGGGGCTGGTCCTGTTCAGTTTGTGGTCAATGGTAACCCCCAGGATGTTGATAGGGGGGGGGAGGAATCAGTGATGGGAACACCATTGAACGTCAAGGGGGCGATGGTTAGATCCTCTCTTATTGATGATGGTTATAGCCTGGAATTTGTGTGGCCTGAATGTTACTTGCCACTTATCAGCCCAAGCCTGGATATTGTCCAGATCTTGTTGCATTTGAACTTGGACTGCTTCCGTATCTGAGGAGTAGCGAACGGACGCTCAGCGTTCTGCAATCAATCCTTCCTCTTTTTCCACCCACACTGGCTTGGAGCAGCGGTCAGTCAAGTACAGGCTCGACGGGCCGAAGCGTGTCTTCTGTGCTGTGTGGTTTTTCTGGCATTCTTCTGTCGAGACGGAGAATCCCGGGCTTCCATCTGGTCGGGTTTGAGCTGAGAGCTCACGTCGCGAGAAGGAAAAAAAATTTGCAGCAACCTCTCTCTCTCTCTGCTTCGGTGGCTTTCACTCCAACAAACCGATCAATACTGCTTCATAAAATCTTGATCGGTAATGCAGAAATAAAAGCCAGAGAAACCAGGAACTGGACAGAATTAAAACTGCTGTTGCAGCTATCCCGGAGGACAAAGGTCTCACCTGGCTGTATAAATGCAATTGATAATGTTCTTACGAAAGAAAAACCATATGTGACATTGTAGAAATCAGCCCTCAGCGATGAAAATGCTAATCTCCAGATGGTTTGGGGAAGACCATTTTGCCCGGTGCTGGGCATATCGAGACCCACAGCACAGAGATAGAGCATTTGGTTCACTGTGTCTGTACCAATTCTCTGCTGTCGCCCAGCCAGACAAACCCCTGCTGCTTGTCTTGTCCCTCCGAAAGGATATTGCTCTCGCAGAGTCAGCATTTCGCATCCAGCAGATGGTTCCATAGAGATGCTGCGCTCAGAGACGATAAAACTGTAGGGCTGTGGGGATAGAGGGAGAGGTGAGGGCTGGCTGGATTTTCCAGCAGAAACCAGAAGGAGAAATTATCGATGAAAATGGGGCTGCTTGAAATGGGATGGCGCCGAGCCCCTTTATTCATTCATGGGGTGAGGGGCCTCGCTGGCCAGGCCCATCCCTAATTGCCCAGAGGTCATTTAAGAGTCAACCATATTGCTGTGGGTCTGGAGTCACATGTAGGCCCAGACCGGGTAAGGATGGCAGTTTCCTTCCCTAAAGGACATTAGTGAACCAGATGGGATTTTCCCAACAATTGACACTAGATTCCTCATTGGATTCTTAATCTCCAGATATTTATTGAACTCAAATTCCACCATCTGCCACGGCAGTTATCGAACCCAGGTCCCCAGAACACTATTTGAGTCTCCGGATTAACGGTCCAGCCATAATACCACTTGGCCATCACCCCCTCTATGTGTTGTTGGAGCTGCCTCCATTAATGGCAAGTGGGGAGTATTCCTGACTTGTGTCTTGTCCATAATGGGACAGGCTTTGGGGAGTCAGGAGGGGAGTTACTCGCTGCAGGATTCCCAGCCTTTGATCTGCTCCTGTAGCCGCTGTGTTTATGTGGCAAGTCCAATTGAGAATGGTAACCCCAAGGATATTGATAGTTGGGGAGGGGGTGTTCAGTAACACCATTGAATGCAAAGGGGAGATGATTAGATTCTCACTCATTGGAGATGGTCATAACCTGGCATTTTGCCTGGCATAAATGCTACTTTCCACTTGTCAGCCCAAGCCTGGATATTGTCCAAATCTTGTGGCATTTGGACACGGGCTGCTTCAGTATCTGAGGAGTTGTGAATGGTGCTGAACATTGTGCAAACATCCCCCACTTCTGACCTTATGATGGAGGGAAGGTCATTGGTGAAGCAGCTGAAGATGGTTGGGCCGAGGACACTGTCCTGAGGAACTCCTGCTGAGATGTCCTGGCGCTGAGATGACTGACCTCCAACAACCACGACCATCTTCCTATGTGCCAGGTATAACTCGAACAAGTCTGTCCCCTCGGATATTCATTGATTCCAGTTTTGTTCGAGATCCTTGACAGCGTCTTTCATTCATGAATGTTCCTTGGAGCTAGGAAATTGCTGATGCCGTCTGCACTGATCGTCCAAAGAGCACCCTGCCCCGCTCAGGCCCAACACAAGGGTGCTGAGCAAAACCTCTCAGGCAAGCAGTTAGGTGATAGGTACCTGTGGATTCCTCATTCCCTTGTGGAATTCCCTTGTGGTGTAATCAAGAGATTAGGATAAGGCTTATTGGGAAATCCCAGTGTGGTCAAGTCAAGTCAAATATGAGGGGCAAACTTTTCACGCAGAGGGTGGTGCGTGTATGGAACGAGCGGCCAGAGGCTGGAGGCTGGTACAATCACAGCATTAAAAAGGCATCTGGATGGATGAAGGATTTAGAGGGATACGGGCCAAATGCTGACAAATGGGACTAGGTCATTTTAGGATATCTGGTCGGCATGGAGGAGCTGGGCTGAAGGGTCAGTTTCCGCGCTGTATGGCTCGAAAAATGTCACCCCTCAGGGCTGATGGTTCAAGGAATTTACAACAACTTGCCGACTGATGGTCTGTTCTGAGGAAGGGTCACTGGACCCAAAATGCCAAGTGTGATTTCTCTCCAGAGATGCTGCCAGGTCTGTACAGTCTTTTTCCCCAGTGATTTCTGTTTCTGATGTCCAGCTCCTGCAGTTTTGTTTTTAAGTTGGAATTCTTGTTACTTTTCGAAGGGACCTCTTTAACGTCGATGTATCTCCGCACCTGGAACGCTGTATACAGCACTCTGTTCTGTTAGAATCCCTACAGTGTGGAAACAGGCCCTTCGGCCCAACAAGTCCACACCGACCCTTGGAGCATCCCACCCAGACCCATCCCCTGAACACTACGGGCAATTTAGCATGGCCGATCCACCTAGCCTGCACATCCTGGGGGAGGAAACCGGAGCACCCGGAGGAAACCCACGCAGACACGGGGAGAATGTGCAAACTCCAAACACAGACGGTCACCTGGGGCTGGAATCGAACCCGGGTCCCTGGCGCTGTGAGGCTGCAGTGCTAACCACTGAGCCACCGTGCCACCCGTTACTCTGCTGCACTTGTGTAGCGAGAGCTAATTGATTAGCAGGTAAGACGACATGTTTCACTGTACCTCAGTAGACAGTAATAAATCTAATCTCATCTAAATCAAATCAACATTGACACTTACATGATAAACAAAACTCCTCAATTGCCTTCAAAGAATTGAGAGTGTCCTTGGGATAGGTTCCAAGGCAACGATCTGATCTGGAGGACTCTGATAACGGACTTTGAATTGTGTGGAATACTGGCCTTGAACACCTGATTACAGAAAATGATGGCCGTCTGTTATATGTCTTATCCAGTGGCCTTGAGCAAAGGGACGTTCAAACGTTGACATCTCCCCTGTGTCGGAGAACTCGGTTGGCCCCCTGTTGATAAAACCCACCACACCAGCCATGTCTTTGCGGACACCCTGGAGAGGCCATCCATAGGGATCAGTTGGCCAGCTGACAAAATGTCACTGGAAAGCACCGAGGATTGATGGTACAATGATAGACTGTGTGTGTGTATATCGTAGAATTTCTGCAATGTGGAAGCAGGCCAATTGAGTCCACACCTACCCTCCAAAGAGCATCCCACCCAGACCTGTCCCATCCCTGTGACCCTGAATTTCCCACAGTTAACCCACCTAGCCTGAACTAATACATGACCAATCCACCCGAACCTGCACATCTTTGGACTGTGGGAGGAAACTGGAGCACCCGGAGGAAACCCACACAGGGGGTAGAACATGTAAACTACACACAGAGAGTCACCCGAGGGTGGAATCGAACCTGGGTCCCCTGGTGCTGTGAGGCAGCTGTGCCAACCTCTGAGTCACCGTGCTAGCCCAAAGTGTGTGTGAGGGTGTGAGAGCGTGTGTGTGTGAGTGAGTGTGTGTCTGTGTGTGAGAGAGTGTGTATGTATGTCTGAGTGTGTGTGTGTGTGTGTGTGTGTGAATGTGTGCGTGAGTGTGTGTGTGTGAGTGTGTGTCTGTGTGTGTGTGTGTGTGTGAATATGTGTGTGTCTGTGTGTGCGTGAGTGTGTGTGTGTGTGAGAGAGTGTGTATGTATGTCTGAGTGTGTGTGAGAGAGTGTGTGTGTGTGTTAGAGTGAGTGTGTGTGTCTGTGTGACAGTATGTATGAGTGTGTGTGTGAGTGAGTGTGTGTCTGTGTGTGAGAG
>JAHRHZ010000122.1:2407937-2423201 GCA_024137785.1 Ginglymostoma cirratum | reverse complement strand
CCAGGGATGTGCAGGTTAGGGTGGATTGGCCGTGCTAAATTACCCATAGTGCCCAGGGATGTGCAGGTTAGGGTGGGTTAGCCATGGGGAATGCAGGGTTACAGGAATAGGATGGGCCTGAGTGGGATGTTCTTCGGGACGGGAGTGGTCTGTGTGGACTTGATGGGCCAAACACCATCTGTAGTTCCACCATTAACATTTGTCAGAGATTAATGTAGTTGGTGCACCAATATCATGGATCAACGCATCTCCCTTTGGTTCTCGCTCAGTTTTAGCCCCTCGGCTCCTTTATGCTCAGTAAGGTTGGTGTGTTCGCCCCTCAACCCGTGCGTATCTGGCTCACCAGAGCTGGAGTGCCCCTCGCATCTCAACTGGGGCTTCGGGTACACCACTTCCCCACGGATTCTCCATCCCCTCCTTCCCCTCCCAACCTACTCAAACCATCGCCCACAGCAGGCTCCCTGCACCCCGCAAGGCCCGTCCTGGGTAACTCCCTCACAGCGTCTGCTCTCATTTCACTTGGGGCTCAGGGTCTGGAACTCAACGCTGTGGCAGAAATCACTGAGTAGTGAGACATGGTGAGTAAAGTGACCCGTGACCCTCTCAGAGATTTCCTGCCAGCCACACGTACTTAAACTGAGTTAATCATAACCGGGATTTACAAGAATTGGCAGCTTCAGATTGGCTGCCCCGTCTCACACGACAGAAATGATAAGAGAGGAACGTGACGTGGGGTATGATATTCTGTCGAAAATCTTATTTGCCTCAGGAGCCTGTGACCATTTACTTTCACCACGTCGCCCATCAAATCGGCCCCAGTAACGACAATTCTGTGAGAACGGACAACGGAAGGAACGGAGAATGTTGCCAGAGGTGTTTGTTGTTCAGTCGCTGCTCAGTCTCGTCTCTGTTGGCGTAAGTACCAACTTTCAATGACCACTTCCTGATAGTTAAGACACGGTCCCCACATCAGTTCATTTGTGACTGTCCTGTGCTATTTGGATGGCCACCCACCCGACTGAGGGCTGGATACAGAGACCCATTGGTCCGTCTTTTGCTGCAGCAAGGTCTCACGTTTTCGTTAACCCTGCAAGATTGCCACCCGGTGCCCTCTTACCCAGTGGCATCACCATTTATCCACACACGGAAGGGGAGATTAGGGGCCAGAGATACGGAGCGGTGGAGAGACAGAATGAAGGAGGGTCGGAGGAATGAAACAAAAGCCAGGCTGGGGGGTTTGGGGGGGACAGATCTGGGGAGAGCCGGCGATGAAGAGATGGAGACGAGAGGGATGGAGAGACGTAGAACGGAGAGGTGGAGAATAGAACGATGGTGATGGAGAGATAAAGAAGAGAAGGAGGCAGACAGAATGCAACGGAGAGGTAGAGAACACAGAGATAGAGAGAGGGCAATGGTGAGCAGACAGATGGAGAGATGGTAATGGAGAGATAGAGATGAGAGAGGCGGACAGATGGCAGTGGAGAGATGGAGGACAGAAGGATGGAGAGATGGAGATGGAGAAGAGGCATGGCGATGGAGAGATGGAGGACAGAGAGATGGAGAGGCAGGGTGTTAGAAAGATGGCTGTGAAGAGCAGAGAGGTGGAAAGGTTTCAAGCAGAAAATTCTCTTGAAATTGGCAGGAAAAGAGTTAAAATGGTGAGCAGATTTCCTGTGGGGTCTGTAACAGTGACAGGAATCTTTAATCGTTTGGGTGTTTAACCCTTCACTCGCAAAAACGGGAATGTCGGAGACCTGCTTATTGGCACAGTCCAAACTGCCCTGGGCCAACAGGGATGTCTGAAGTAGGATCCTCCAGTGGGAATGAGGTCATTAATAAGAACGCCCGCCGTCCCGCCTTACACCCTCCTGTCCCCAATTCACCTTAATGCCTTAATTGTCACTTGGTGTGCGGGTGTGTTGGAACATTTCACTGCGGTTTAGCGGGTCTCGAATTGGTCTTCAATCTGCAGTTCATATTCTTACATCATGCCAGCCCTAATCCTTCTCAACCCAATCCATTGGTGCCACACGATGTTCATAGTTCCTTGAAAGTGGAGTTGCGGGTAGACAGGGTAGTGAAGAAAGTGTCTGGGTAGCTGGCCTTTACTGAGTATAGGAGCCGGGAGGGTCATGTACAGGCCATTGGTTAGGGCCGCCTTTGGAATACTGTGTGCAGTTCTGGTCTCCCTGCTATGGGAAGGATGTTGTGAAACTTGGAAAGGGTTCAGAAAACATTTACAAGGATGTCGGAGGGTTGGAGCTACAGGGAGAGGCTGGGGCTGTTTTCCCTGGAGCGTCGGAGGCTGAGGGGGCACCTTATAGAAGTTTATAAAACCATGACGGGCACGGATAGGGTGAATAGACAAGGTCTTTTTCCCCGGGATGGTGGAGTGGTCCAAAACTAGAGGGGCATAGGTTTAGGGTGAGAGGGCTAAAGATTTAAAAGGGACCTAAGGGGCAACTTTTTCACACAGAGGGTGGTGCGGGTATGGAACGAGCTGCCAGAGGAAGTGGTGGAGGCTGGTACAATGACAACATTCAAAAGGCATCTGGATGGGTGAATGACTAGGAAGGGTTTAGAGGGATATGGGCCAAACGCTGGCAAATGGGACTAGATTAATTTAGGATATGTGGCCGGCACGGATGAGTTGTTTCTGTGCTCTATGACTCTCTAATTGTCTGAGTTGGATTTCTGTCGGGAGATTCCACGTGGAAATGTGTGGCTATGGTTCAACATGGTTACTAGTCTCGTCAGATGACAAATATTTTGTCGAATGTATTTCTCCATTTCCCAGGTCGGATGATTGGGTGATGGTAGAGTTATTGATCCTATGGAAAGTTCCCTCAGAGCAATTAAGTCATCTTTTTCTAATTTGATAGACGTTGGATGAGAATTTTAGATATGGAACCATAGGACAAATGTTCAATTTAAGGATGCAGATTAATTCCTCCTTTGGTGATGACAGTGAAGGGACTTTCAGCAGATTCTGACCTTGATAAATCTTGGCCCGATAGAGATTTTGATGCTCTGTGTTGATGGCTTTCACACCAAACATTACAAATTGATTGGGTCAATGGGCTGAGGAGTGGCAGATGGACTTTAATATGGTCAAACGCAAGGTGAGGCCTCTTCTGGAGCACTGTGTCCAGTTCTGGTCGCCCTGTTATAGGAAGGATGTTATTAAACTGGAGAGGGTTCGGAAAAGTTTTACCAAAACGTTACCAGGAACGGAGGGACTCTCTATCACCGGTGCATAGGAGGTTGAGGGGTGATTTTATAGAGGTTTATAAAATCTTGAGGGACATACATAATGTGAATGGCAAGGGTCTTTTCTCTGTGGTGAGGTTTCCAAAACTCGGGGGTATATTTTTGAGGTGAGAGGAGTAAGTTCTAAAAAGGACATGAGGGGCAACTTTTTTACACAGAGAGTGGCTCGTGTGTGGATTCAACGCCCAGAGGAAGTGGTGGATGTGGGAGCATTTGGATAAGTACGTGGATTGGAAAGGTTTGCGGGGATATGGGCCAGGAGCAGGCAGGTGGGGACTAGTTTAGTTTGGGATTATGGTCGGCATGGACTGGTTGGACCGAAGGGTCTGTTTCTGTGCCGTATGACTCTCTAACTCAGTAGAAAAACTCAGTCAGCCATGTATGTAGTATAGTGAGCTAAACCCCTCTTGCCTTCTGACAACGAGATCTCCACAGTCTGTTTTGGGTGGGAGGCCTACTCTATAAGCTGGAAACATCAAGGCCTCAGGGTAACATTTAAATGCTTCCCCACTCTTTTCACCTCCTGTTCGGGTAATTTAATTCCAGTTTCAGTTCCCTTTGACCTCTGCAAAGATCCATGTACACTTCTGGTTTGTAGGAGTCATGATTCATCCAAAGCTTTTTGGAGCTTCACTGTGACTGAGCGTCGGTGGGGGGGGGGGAGTGGGGTGTTTGTGGACGTGGGGCCAATCGAGCGGGGGGCTGCTTCGTCCCTGGATGGTGTCGAGCTTCTCGAGTGTTGTTGGAGCTGCCCCCATCCGGGGCAAGTGGGGAGTATCCCATCACACTCCTGACTCGTGCCTTGTCGATGGTGGGACAGGCTTTGGGGGGATAGTCTGGTGGGGAGTTACTCGCTGCAGGATTCCCAGCCTCTGATCTGCTCTTGTAGCCGCTGTGTTTATGTGGGGCTGGTCCTGTCCAATTTGTGGTCAATGGTAACCCCCAGGATGTCGATAGTGAGGGGGGGGATCAGTGATGGGAACACCATTGAACATCAAGGGGGCGATGGTTAGATTCTCTCTCTTGTTGGGGGATGGTCATCGTCTGGCACTTAGTGGCAAGAATGGTCTTGGCACATGGTCAGTCCCGAGCCCTGTCATTGCCCAAGGCTTTGCCGCTCCTGGACACGGGCCAACTCTGGTATGTGAGGAGTCCAAGAGTTTGCAAAAGCTTGGAAGATGGTGAGGCCTAAGTGCTGAAGTAAAGCCATTCAGCGTATTGAGTGTGCCCTCGCCAAGTCCGCGACCGGCCCTCTCTCGCCCACTTCACTCTAAAATCTGTTACCTTTCCTCTTCCTCCCCTCGCTTCCTTTCCCTGTTGCCAGGCGACCTACACCTCCATCCACCGGGACGGTTACTGTGCCTTCTACGAGGACTGCGGCAAGAACCCTGAGGTGACCGGCAGCTTGATTCCAGCCCGGGTGCCGTGCCTGTACAACGGGCCGGCCAAGCTGGTGAACAGCAGCATGCACCTGCAGCTGCTGAAGCGGGTGTGCCCGATGCTGGTGGGGTCGGGTGGCGAGGCCTTGGCCTGCTGCTCGGCCAGGCAGCTGAAGATGCTGGAGAAGAGCCTGGCGATGTCCAAGCCGCTCCTGAGCAGGTGCCCGTCGTGCGTGGACAACTTTGTCAACTTGTACTGCCAGAACACGTGCAGCCCGAACCAGAGCGTGCACATCAACGTGACCCGGGCCTTCCACGCCAACAACTCCGGCTCACCCATCGACGCTGTGCTCGAGTACCAGTGCTACTACACCAAGCGCTTCGCCGAGGGCAGCTACGACTCTTGCCGAAACGTCCGCATCCCCTCCACCGGCGGCTACGCCATCTCCCCCATGTGCGGCAAGTACGGCGCCACACTCTGCAACGCCGAGCGCTGGCTGCGTTTCCAGGGAGACAGCTCCAACGGCCTAGCACCGCTGGACATCCAATTCGTCCTGGTGCCGCCGACCGACAACGGCTCGGCCCCGGGCCCGGGCCCGGGAGGGGGCATCGTGCCTTACGACGGCGTCTTCCATCGATGCGACCAGCCCTCAGCACCTGGGGGGCAGGCCTGCTCTTGTCTGGACTGCGTGGAGTCGTGCCCGGCACTGCCCTCACCCCCGGCGCCTCCGGGGCCTTGGACGATAGGCCGGATGGACGGGCCCCTGGCGCTGGGCCTGATCCTTTTCGCCGGGGCTGTCCTCCTCTTCGCCTGCCTCCTCTTTCTTTTCAGGCAGTGCCCAGGCGACCACGGGAAGAACAAGGCCCCGAAGGTTACCTGCACCAGGCCTCTCTCCTCCTCGTCCACGCAGCAGAGGCTGAGTTGGGTTTTCCAGAGCTGGGGAACGGCGGTGGCTCGGCACCCGGTGCCCGTCCTGCTGGCGTCCTGCGTCGCCGTGGCCGTGCTCTCCTGCGGCCTGGTCTTCGTCGAACTGACCACCGACCCCGTGGAGCTGTGGTCAGCCCCCGACAGCCAGGCCCGCAGTGAGAAGGCCTTCCACGACGCCCAGTTTGGGCCCTTCTTCCGCACCAACCAGATCATCGTGACAGCGGGGCCGGACGGTCGGCCGGGATACATCTACGACTCGGTGTTCTTCGGGCCTATCGCCTTCAGCGGCCTCTTCTCCTCCAAGGAACTGCTGCTGCAGCTGCTGGACCTCCAGACGCGGCTGCAGTCCATCAGTGTCTGGTCAGAGACAGCACACAGGAACATCACGCTGAAGGACATCTGCTATGCCCCGCTCAACCCTGACAGCCCTCGCCCTACCGACTGTGCCGTCAACAGCCTGCTCCAGTACTTCCAGAATAACAGGACCCTCATTGATGCTGTCGCCAACCAGACCATGGCAGGGGTGACTGGCACTGTGGACTGGAGGGATCATTTCCTCTACTGCATCAAGTAGGTGCCCTGTTCCTCCCATTTCCTCCCTCTCTTCGTTCTCCACCCCCTTCTCTCTTCGTTCTCCACCCGCTTCTCTCTTCGTTCTCCACCCCCTTCTCTCTTCGTTCTCCACCCCTTTCTCTCTTCATTCACCCCCTTCTCTCTTCAATCTATCCTCATTGCTGACGTTTCTCATCCCGGGAACCGTTCTCGTAAATCGCTCCTGCACCCTCTCTCCAATGCGTTCACATCCTTCCTGTAACGTGGCACCCACAACTGTGTGCAGTACTCCAGGTGGGGTCTAACAGGTGTCTTGTACCAGGTCAACATCACCTCCCTGCTCTTGCACTCTATCCCCATATAAATAAAGCCGAAAACGCTGGCTATTTTCTTTACTGCTCTCTCCACTTGACCTGCCACCTTCAGTGATCTATGTTCCTACACCCCGAGCTCCCTCTGCTCCCTTTAGAATTGTACTCCCTATCTTATACTATCTTTCCATGCTTTTCTAACCAAAATGCATCACCTCACACCTCTCTCTGCACTGAACCTCATCCGTCCCCTCTCTCCCCACTCGTTTTGCGAGTTTCGCACTCGCAGTTTACACCCTTCTGAAATTTCTTGTCCTCCGCGAGCTGGGAAATTGCCCCGCCTGCACAGCAAGATCCAAACGCGCTTTGAAACACTCCCATTGTTTGCGTAGCTGCCTCTTGTAACTGGTATCCGCTCGGGGCTGTTCCCGTTGGACCCTCAACGAGGCCTCTATCTCTTTCGCCTCCAGCTCGCCTCTCTCCTTTAAGGACAGTACAGAATTGGGATTGAGTTGCATGGCAGATTACGGAGCACCTGTCTTTCCGTTCCTGGCTGTCGGCGGATATGAAGGTGAGCGATTCACCGAGAAAGGTTAGAAAGATGTTCCTTGCTTCCATAAGGAATGTGTTCCTTGTGCTCACACAGTGGGGGAGTTCAAATTGAATGGTTTTGGCGATTCAAGTCAGAGTCAGGGACGGAACTAAGGCAGCTGGCTTGGTTTCGAGGTTCACTTGAGAAATATTTTCACTCGGTTTTGAGGGGAGGCAGTGATAACACCACTGGGCTAGAAATCCCCAGGTTACTGCTCTGGGTATGAATTGGATAAAGATCTGGATAGCCAAGATAATTATCATATTAAAAAAATCCATTTCGGGCTCACTAATGCCCCTTCAGGGACAGTGAATCTGCCGTCTCCACCCAGTCTGGCCTACACTTGACTCCATAGAGACGGACAGCACAGAAACAGACCCTTCGGTCCAACTCATCTGTGCCGACCAGATATCCTAAACGAATCCAGTCCCATTTGCCAGCATTTGGCCCCTATCCCTCTAAACCCTTCCTATCCACGTACCCATCCAGATGCCTTTTAAATGTTGTCATTGTACCAGCTCCCACCACTTCCTCTGGCAGCTCATTCCATACACGCACCACCCTCTGTGTAAAAAAGTTGCCCCTCAGGTCCCTTTTAAATCTTTCCCCTGTCACCTGAAACTGGACTCCGGACCCACAGAGGCGTGTTTAACTCTGGAATGGCCCAGAGCGTCGACTGGTTTGAGGGTAACTGAAGATGGCCGCTAATGCCCACCCCCTGTAACCAGTGATAGCCACTTCCTGCAAGATTAGAAATTACTCACAGGCTGTTGGTGGGGGGTGGGGGGCTTGGAATTTGGCAGTTTCTTCCTCTTCACTTCGAGCTCTGCTCTGTCTTCCAACAGGCGAAGATTTCAGCAAGGCAGAAGCCTTCATCATGACCTTCTCTCTAAACAACTACCAACCCGACGACCCCAAACATGAATATGTCTTGCTCTGGGAGCGAGAATACTTAAAGATTCTCCAGGACTACAAAAATAACAAGTCCATCGACTTCAGCTTTGTCTATATGTCGGAGGTAGGTGTCTTGGCCTGGCGAAAGCGGCCCAGAGTGGGTCGGGGCAGGAGTTGGCGACGTTAGCGGTCATCGTCAGGCTGCCAGACCAGTCGTCCCCTCTCATCTCCGATGCCCTTGGCATGGTGCTTGTGACCTAGGAAAAGGATTTAAACAACGCCCTTCACAATTCCAAGACGAACCACCACCCCCAACTTCACCTAGGCAACTCCCATCCGTCTGCTTCCAGGGGTGGGGGGAATGCGGCGCAGTCGCCGGTGCACAGCAAGATCCCAAAACAGGATCACTGACCAGAGTTCTGAGGAAGGGTGACAGGACCCAAAACGTCAACTCTGATTTTCTTCTTTCGCTGGATTTCGAGCTTTTCCAGCAACTTCGGTTTTTGGCACTGACCAGATGTTAGCCGCGGTGCAAATGTTGGTCAGGGCACGTCGCAGGGGCATGGCGTTGGCGGGTAGGGAGCTCCCAGCCATTTCTTTCGAACGGACTCTCTTAAAGAAGTCTCCAGGCCAAAAGCTTTCGCTCTGAGATCACGCTTTGGGGCTTGAAAAATGTAGAGCGAGAGAGACCACTGTGGCTGTGCAGGGAATTAGTGAGGCCGCGTCTTGACATAATTTTGGGCTCTTCATTTAAGAAAGGACCCCATTGAATAGCTGATCCTGCTGGAACCTACAAGATCCCAAGAGGTCTTGAATGGGTGGACAGGGAAATGATCTTTATCCCCTTTTGGCTGCAGGGTCGCTGTAGAAATTAGAGGCAGCAGTGGTGGAAGGGAACCGTTGAATCCACGCAATGTGGAGGCAGGGCATTCAGCCCATCGAGTCCACACTGACCCTCTGAAGAGCATCCCGTCCATTCCACAATACCCTTGCAAATCTGCGTTTCCCATGGCTAGCCTGCGCATCTCTGGACGCCAGTGGAGAATTTAACTTGGGGAGTCCACCCTAGCCTGCACATCTTTGGACAGTGGGAGGAAACCAGAGCACCTGGAGGAAACCACGCAGACACGGGGAGAGTGTGTAAACTCCACGAGGACAGTCACCCGAGGGTGGAATCGAACCCGGGTCCCTGGCGCTGTGAGGCAGCAATGCTAGCCACTGAGCCACCGCGCTGCCCGTCCAAGGCTGAGGCCTAACTTCTAAGGCTGAGGCAGATAGATTTTTGTTTGACCAAGGGGGTTGATGGCTATCATTGGGGCTGGCAGGAATGTGGGTTGAGGCCACGATCCAATCAGCCAGGGTTCATGGAGTGGTGGGGCAAGCCAGGGGGGTTTATTGATTCGTGCATTTTGCCTCGGGGTGACACCTGAGAGGCAACAGACCTTTGTAAAAAGTTTTGTCTCCCCCGTGCGTTCACAGCGGTCCCTGGAGGACGAGATCAACAGAACCACAGCAGAAGACATTCCCATTTTTGCCATCAGTTACCTGGTGATATTCGTCTACATCGCCTTGGCGCTCGGGGAGTACACAAGTTGGCGAACCGTCATGGTGAGTAACATCTTTCAGTGCTCGGCTGGTACCCAAGGCCTACCTCTGGACTGTGTTGCCTCTTACCCTGTGAATGTTGGTCCCTTAACACCAGCTTTTGTGACTCCCTTCACAGCCATCCTGAGTCAGGGTGCTAATCCATGGCTGGGTCAGCCACTCTCCCCTCTTCAGAAGGACCCCGCTCACCGTCCGTCCTGTCATGGCCCGTTTCACGGGAACGGACGTCCATTGCTCGCAATCAGTCCCAGGAGGGGGCGGCCACGTCCACGGAGCAAGGAAGTGGCGTGGAATCGTCAGGCAGCGCTATTCGGCCTATCGCCTCTGTGCTCGCCCCTGTACGAGAGCAACGCAGCCGTTTCCCCCTCAACTCCTCCGCCATTGTCCCCCCACACCCTCCTCCAGAGCCCGCAATTTCTTTTGTTTTCTCTCCTCATCGGATGACGAACCAATTCCCTCTTCATTGATCCTGCCTACGCCTCAAACTCGCAGGCCGTGCGCTACAGGTTGTAACCACCAGCTGTCGGAGAATGTCTTCACCCCCTGTCTCCACTGTGTCTTCGACTCATCACCTTAAACTGACGTCCTTCAGCTCTTGACCCTTCCACCATTGGGAACGAGTTTCTCCCTCTCCGTTCTGTCGGTATTCCTCATGATTTTTTTAACACCGCGATCAAATTTCCTCTCGTCTCTGGAGGGAGTAGTTGAAATCCTTCTTTGCTGGAACCTTTCCCATGAATCTCTCCTACATGTTCTCTCTAAAGCCTCACGGTCACAAGGTTCTGGAAAACACTACCTGAACGTAGCCATTGTGTGTGTAGAACAGGAAATATGGAGGGATATGGGCCAAATTGTGCTAGGTTGGTGCGGCATACCTGGTCGGCACGGATGAGTAGGGCCGAAGGGTCTGTTTCCGCGCTGTATGACTCTAATTGGCGCAGGATCTACTCAGGTCATCAGGTGAAAGCTGCTGGATTAAAGTTAACACGGGGTCGAGAGCTGTTTGAACGTTAATATTTGTTCAGAGCCAGAGAATGTCCATGAATTGCTGCACAAGTCCGTCTGTACGCTCTGTTTCGTGAGGGATTGTCACGGTGACAGGAATGGCAACACTGAGGCCTAGTCTGAGGGGCCGACTTCAAATCGCCCTGTGGTAGTTGACGCACTGAACTCAGCTAATTAAAGAAATCTGAGATTAAAATCGCTGTGGGACGCTGAATCGACGTAGAAAGCCCGCCTGACTCACTAATGTGCCTTTCGGGAAGCAAATCAGCCACCCTTACCTGGTCCGGCCTACACGTGGTGTCAGTCCTGCAGGGATGTGGCTGGCTCTTAGCTGCCCCTAAAGAAGGCAGCGCGCCGCCAACCTCTCCAGGGGCAACTCAGGGCGGGCAGTAAACGAACACAACAAATAACATTGCACACCGCGGAAACGCGCGCGTCGCCCCGGCAGCCATTTTACGTCTGCTCGTTCACACAGAGGCCTACCACGCCGGGCCAGGCCTGACTTGGCCATTGGCCGAAAGCGGACAGAAAGGAAAGATGGGTCACTTGAGTGTTTCTGGGTCTTCCCCTACTCCCCCGCCCCTCTACCCCGGATTGCAGGTCGACTCGAAGGTGACGCTGGGGCTAGGCGGAATTCTCGTGGTCCTGGGTGCAGTTTTTGCGTCCATGGGGACCTACGCCTACGCTGGAGTGCCGTCCTCGCTCATCATCCTCGAGGTGGTCCCCTTCCTGGTGCTGGCCGTCGGGGCGGACAACCTCTTCATCCTCGTCCTTCAGTACCAGGTCAGCGGGACGGACGGTCCGGGTCTCCAATGCAAATGCGGTTCCTGACTTCGCCGAGGGGGTTGGGGGGGTGGAGGGGGGGTGGTTGGGGCGGTAGGGGGGAGTGGGGGAGGCGTGACCGAACACAGCCTGAAATACCGTGAGGAGGTGGTGTGGGTGTGGGGGTATTCCTTGATCAGATCCTGGAGACGGTGGGAGACAGGAAAGGTGTGGGGGAGGGGCTGGGGGGGTGCTGAAATTAGGAATATCATCTCCCGACCTTCGATGAACCCGCTACGAAATTTCGACAGAGAATTGCAAAATACCGTCAGGTCAGGGGGTAAAAAATGGGTTCGCATCAGAGGGGAAAGGGTATTGTTGTGGGGGGGATGGAGTGGGTGGCAAGGGGGTGGGAGGGCTATGGGTTGGGATGGGTGGGGAGGGAGCGGTAGGGGTGGGGGGGGTATGGGATGTGTGGCGATGGTGGGGTAGTGGAGTGGGGTGGCGTGGGGGGTTAGAGTGGGTGAATGGAGGTTGGTGGGGCGACTGGGATGGGTGGTGGTGTGGGTCTGGGACAGTGGTGCTGGGGGGTGGGTGGGGCTGGTGGAGTTCGGGGCGGGCGGGATGGTGGGGGTGTGGGCTGGGTGGTGGAAGGTTGGAGGGGGTTGGGTGGTGGGCATTGGTAGGGTGGGGGTCGGTGTTGGGTGGGGGCTGGGGTGTGTGGTGGGAGGTTGGCGGAGAGGGGGTGCTGTGGGTGGTGGGGGCTGGTGTGGGGTGGGGATGGGGGCATGGGGTAGGTGGAACTTTCTCGAAAGCCACGCCCAGGGCCGCCCCGCACCGAGCAGAACGTTCCGGAACCATTCACACTGACCTTTCCACCCACAGAGGGACGAGAGGCGAGTGGGAGAAGGGAGGGAAGAGCAGATTGGCCGTGTCCTGGGAGACGTGGCTCCCAGCATGCTCCTCTGCAGCATCTCCGAATCAATCTGCTTCTTCCTGGGTAAGAGATGCCATGTTGGTTTGTACCATTCGGTAAGGGTCCCCCCGTTTGATTTACCCCCATTGGAAAGTGGGTACCTCGCGCACTGAGATCCTTATCATTTCTGCATGCGCTCCTGACAGATGGCCTTGGATTTCACTGTCTTATGGAAGAGAACGCTTGGGCTTCTGGTGATACCACGGCCTACACAGAAGGTCTTGACGTGGCCAACATGTTGTCCGCCTCCTCCACCCAGTGGACCTTCCAATCTCTGCTGTTTCATTGCCATTTTGGCACGTGCTCGTGCTTCAGCCCAATTTTCCCCCTGCATCCAGGGGACCTATCCTGCCTTCCCCCTGCCCGACCTCAGTGCCATTTGCCCGATGTAGAAATCTATCCGTCTCAGTTTTGAACATCGTCAATGGCGGATGACCCACCCCGGCCCTTGCCTTCAGGGAGAGAATTCCAGAGACTCCCCACCCTCCAAGTGAAGAAACTCCTCCTCGTCTCATTCCTAAATGGCTGACCTCTTATTTGGGGACCATTCCCTCTGGTTTTGTATCCCCGATCCCAGAGGGGACGCACCCTTCCTGCATCTACTGAGTGGAGCGCTGTAAGAATCCCGTGTGCTCCGAACACCAAAGATAAAGAACCCTGTGTCTCCCCTCACAGGGCAGTCTCACCTTCCCAGGGATCAGCCTGTTGTCTTTTGACTAGACCAATCCTCATCTTTAACTCCTTTGGCAATGAGGTTCTCTGTCGGTCACCAAATGTTAGGCTTCGTCCCTCGACTCTGGGCTTGCCTTGCACTGCTGTGTGTGTTCAGATCCCCCAGATGTAATGCCGTAGAGATGTTCAGCATGGAAACAGACCCTTCGGTCCAACTGACGGCCAGGTATCCTAAATTAATCTAGTCCCATTTGCCAGCATTTGGCCCATAAACCCTTCCTATACATGTACCCATCCAGATGCCTTTTAAATGTTGTCATTGTACCAGCCTCCACCACTTCCTCTGGCAGCTCGTTCCATACCCTCTGTGTGAAAAAGTTACCCCTCAGGCCCCTTTTAAATCTTTCCCCGCTCACCTTAAGCTGTGCCCCTCTAGTTTTCCTGTCCTAGGAAAAAAGACCTTGACTATCCACCCTATCCATGCCCCTCATGGTTTTATAAACCTCTATAAGGTCATCCCCTCAGCCTCCGACGCTCCGGGGGAAATAGTCCCAGCCTCTCCCTTAAAGCTGAAACCCTCCAACATCCTTGTAAATCTTTTCTGAACCCTTTCCAGTTTAATAACATCCTTCCTACAGCAGGGAGACCAGAATTGAACGCTGTATTCCAAAAGTGGCCCTAACCAATGCCCTGTACAGCCCCAACACGACCCTCCCAGCTCCTACACTCAATGCACTGACCAATAAAGGCGAGTGTACCGAACGCCTTCCTCACCGCCCTGTCTACCTGCAACTCCACTTTCAAGGAACTATGTACCTGCCCCCCCAAGGTCTCTTTGTTCAGCAACACTCCCCAGGACATTACCATTAAGGGTATAAGTCCGGCCCTGACGTGCCTTTCCCAAAATGCAGCCCCTCACATTGAGCTAAATTAAATGCCACTTCTCGGTCCATGGGCCCATCTGATCGAGGTCCCGTTGTACTCTGAGGTAACCTTCTTCGCTGCCCACTACAACCTCCAATTTCAGCTGTAAAATTACCAAGCAGAAGTAAGCTTAGAAATAATGCAGCCTCCAATTGAGGAATAGCAAGTCCGGGAAGAGGGGTGTCCCGCGAAATCGCTGCATCCCCCGCTCTCCTGAGCCGACCACAGCCGTCGTTGTTCGAAGGGAATCGCGGAACTACCGACGGGTAGGACTGACGTACTCGTCTCTCCCTGCCTCAGGTGCCCTCACCAAGATGCCAGCGGTCCGCAGCTTCGCACTCTACGCAGCGCTGGCCATCTTCTTCGATTTCCTCCTCCAGATGTCGGCGTTTGTAGCTCTGATGTCCCTGGACGTACAACGAGAGGAGGTACAGCTGGCTGAACCCAATGCTCGCGATGTTCACTGACCTATTCTTTCAGGGGCAACTGGACAGTCCTGTTGGTGCATGCTGAACGTTGTCACTCCCAGAGGATTGTCGTCTCAAAGTCCTCTTCTCTTGAATTAGCAATCGATAATTTGAGAGCCATGAAGTCACACGGCACAGAAATAGACCCTTCGGCCCAACCAGTCCGTGCCGACCATGTTCCCAAACTGTACTAGTCCCACCTGCCTGCTCCTGGCCCATATCCCTCCAAACCTTTCCTGTTCCTGTACTAATCCAAATGCCTTTTGAACGTTGCACCACTTGAGCCAATTCACAGTTCGAGAGTGAAGGATTGACAGGGAGCCCATTATTAAAAGGGAAACTGTTGCTCAGCATTAAAATTCTGGAAGTTAATGACATTAACGTCTTGAGATCTAATGTCTTATTCATTGGATGTGGGCGTCGCTGGCCGGGCCCGGCATTTATTGCCCCGTTTTCCCCTCCTTATTGCCCTCCCCTTCAGAAGGTGGGGGTGGGCCCCTGCAGTCCCGTGTGGTGTAGGGACCCCCACAGAGGGAGTCCCAGGATTCTGACCCAGCGACACTGAACGGACGGCCGCTATATTTCCGAGCTGGATGGTAGGTGGCTCATAGAATCATATTCCTTCGCTGTGGAAGCAGGCCATTCAGCCCATCAAGCCCACACTGATCCTCCAAACAGCATTCCACACAGACCCACCCTGTCCCTGTATCCCTGCATTTCCCATGGGCAGTCCTAACTTCCACACCCCTGGGCACTATGGGTAATTTAGCACGGCCAATCCACCCTAACCTGCACATCCCTGGGCACTATGGGTAATTTAGCACGGCCAACCCACCCTAACCTGCACATCCCTGGGCACTATGGGTAATTTAGCACAGCCAATCCACCATAACCTGCACATCCCTGGGCACTATGGGTAATTTAGCA
>JAHRHZ010000122.1:2392366-2407927 GCA_024137785.1 Ginglymostoma cirratum | reverse complement strand
CGGCCAATCCACCCTAACCTGCACATCTTTGGACTGTGGGAGGAAACCAGAGGAAACCCACGTAGACACATGGGGAGAATGTGCAAACTCCACATATACAGTTGCCCCAAGGGTGGAAGCGAACCTGGGTCCCTGGCGCCGTGAGGCAGCAGCGCTAACCACTGAGCCAGCATGCTACTTGGAGGGGAACTGGATGGAAGTGGGTCGTGGGTTTGGAAGGTGCTGTCTGAGGGGCCTCGGTGAGATGCTACAGCGCGTCTTGTAGACGGTACACGCTGCTGCGACTGAGCGTCGGTGGTGGGGGGGAGTGGGATGTTTGTGGATGTGGGGCCAATCGAGCGGGGGGCCGCTTTGTCCCTGGATGGTGTCGAGCTTCTCGAGTGTCGTTGGAGCTGCCCCCATCCGGGGCAAGTGGGGAGTATTCCATCCCACTCCTGACTTGTGCCTTGTCAATGGTGGGACAGGCTTTGGGGGGGAGTCAGGAGGGGAGTGACTCGCTGCAGGATTCCCAGCCTCTGACCTGCTCCTGTAGCCGCTGTGGTTATGTGGGGCTGGTCCGGTTCACAGCGTAGCCGGTGTATTTACACAGTGGTGTAGGTGAAACGTAAAATGTGAGGGAAAAGAGCGTGCGCTAAATGGAAAAGGAGTGCTTTATGGTGACTTTCCTGACCTCCGTCTTCTCTCTCCTGAAGAAAAACAGGTTCGATATCTGTTGCTGTGTTCAAGCAAAAGCCAGAAAACGGAAGAAGAGAAATGAGGGGATTTTGCTGCCTTTTATGAGGGAATATTATGCCCCATTTCTGCTTCACCCTGTCACCAGGATAATCGTGGTAAGGAAAATATCCGGCAAGTTGACACCTCAGAGGGGAGGAGATAGAAAAATGGCGGATGGAGTTCAATCCAGATAAATGCGAGGTATTACATATTGGCAAAACAAGCGAGGGTAGGGCTTGTTTGGTAGGGTCCTTGGGGAGTGTGGTCAATCAGGGAGACCTAGAGGTTCAGGTATGTAAATCTTTGAAGTTTGCGTCACTTGTGGACAGGGGGGTTAAGAAGGTGTTTGGCCTTCACTTCTCAGGCCTTTGAGTAAAGGAGTCGGGGACGTCATGTTGAGGTCGTACAGGACGTTGGTGAGGTCTCTTCTGGAGCACTGTGTCCAGTTCCGATCCTCCTGTTACAGGAAGGATGTTATGAAGCTGGAGAGGGTTCAGAAGAGATTTACCAGGAAGTTGCCGGGAATGGAGGGTTGGAGTCATAAGGAGAGGCTGGGACTTTTTTCACTGGAGGTTGAGAGGTGACCTTGTAGAAGTTTCTAAAATCACCCTTTTCCCTAGGGTGGGGGATTTCAAGACTAGGGGGCATATTTTTCAGGTGAGAGGAGAGAATCGAGGGTCAACTTTTTAAACAGAGGGTGGTTCGTGTGTGGAATGAACTTCCAGATGGTGGATGTGGGTACGGTTACAATGTTTAAAAGACATTTGGATAAGTACATGAATAGGGAAGGTTTGGAGGGATATGGGCCAGGAGCAGGCAGGTGAGACTAGTTTTGTTTGGGATTATGGCCAGCACAGACCGCTTGGGCCGAAGGGTCTGTTTCTGGGCTGTATGGGGTGCCAGAAAGCTCTCCAGAGGCTTTGTTAGGCCACGATTGGCCTAATGTGAGATGCTCGAGCTGCTTTGCACTAATAACGCGGACTATAGAGCCCCAGGGAAGGGGCAAAAGCAAAGGCAATTGTGACCAGGTCAATATCTCCATCGAAAGGTGCCAGGAAAGGCTGCACAGTTTGGAGCTTTTTTTTGCCTCCAGTCGTGAGAAGCCTGGGCCAAAAAAGAAACGTGTGTCTTCGAGGTTCTGAACAGTTTCTAGGGAACCCGAATCTAGCGGGTTCATCACTTTAAGCCGGTCAGTAAATCCAGTTAGCGGCGTTGAGGGTGAGCAGATCAGCTCATGACTGGTAGAGCAGACTCATTGGGCTGAATGGCCTACTTCTGCTCCTATATCTCACAGTCTCGCGTCGACTTGAGGTCTAGGGTCGGGAGCGGTGGGTGTTACCATGCTCCTGTAACTGCAGTGAGGCCTGGGCTGTGTATCAGTGACAGGAAATTCCGCCAGCAACGCATTCCCTCCAAACCCTTCCTATCGCCGTACCCGTCCAGATGCCTTTCGAATTTTGTAACGATACCAGCCTCCACCACTTCCTCTGGCAGCTCATTCCATACCCTCTGCATGAAAAAGTTACCCCTCAGGTCCCCTTTTAAATCTTTCCCCTCTCACCTAAAACCTATGCCCCTCTAGTTTGGGACTTCCCTACCCCTGGGGAAAAAGATCTTGGCTATTCTCCCTATCCATGCCCCTCATAATTTTACAAACCTCTATAAGGTCACCCCTCAGCCTCTGACGCTCCAAGGAGAAAAGTCCCTTACAATTCAAACTCTCCAGTCCCGGCAACATCCTGGTAAATCTTTTCCTGCACCCACTCCAGTTGCGGACAAATAAGTCACTTCAAACACATAGTGGCTTTGATGTTGGTGATCGAGCAAAGCTTGGATACCGATTCAAGATGGCGCCACCGTGCTTGGAGCGCCAACGTCCATTGGACGGAGCAGAGCAGAGGGAGCTAGGCCCGGCATGTCCTGCACCGAGAATTGTGGGTCGGGAACCCTGCCTTCTCCTGTCACGTGACCGGTGACCCTGAATACATGTCATTCCTCAAACTTGGGGGAGAGCGATGGAACGTCGTTGGGGTGTTAGGTTGAGGCTCAAGGTTGAATAATTTTAGTCAGGGTGTTCTCGCCACGGTTCGGGGAAGGATTGACACTAATTTTCCCAAACCCATCCATCGCTCCGTCCTTGTTTGACATATTCCCTTCCCTCCAGGAGAAAAACACACCCAGGCTTTCTCCAACGTCCGATCCTGCTTGTTCCTTTGAAACCCACGTCCTACGTTGATGCCTCATTTCTCTCTCTCTCTCCCCCAGATCATATTGTTTCTCTCCATGCTGTGCGCTGCGATATTCTTAATGCTTCATGTTCAAGTGGGACTCAATCAGGAACTTTCTTTGCCAAAGGTTGGTTTCTTTCTTAAAAATGGAATTCTTTCATGGGGTGTGGCCTTTGATGCCAGTCTCCAATTACCCCTTGAGCTCAAGTTGGGGCTAGTCAAGCGTTGACCGCATCACTGCGGGGTCTGGAGTTATGTATATGCCCAGACTGGGTGAGGACAGCTCCATGGTCACCGTCACCGTCATTTACTTTACTCCGGATCGACCCAACGGATTTAAATTTACACCAGCCACCACTGAATAACACGTCGCAGGGGCGGCAGTTCGGCCCATCCACCGCTTTCCTGGCTCAGCTGGCTGTTTGTACCAGCCCTTTCTCGTCGCCCCTTTCCCGTTCCCCTTGCCAGCTTTCCCTCCTTTTGGGCCTTTCTCTAGTTGCCTCGCGAAGGGCCCGCAGCGGGCTGTGTGCCCGCCATTCTGTCGGGATGAAGCAGCCGTGGCAGGCCGGGGTGCGTTTTCACGCCCAGAGAAGCTGTACAACCAGCACGGGGTCAGTGAAAACAAAACAGTAAAAATTCACCTTTTGTTTGACGGACCATCGGTGTGTCTTTCCAGGCAAGGCCTACCCTCAGGCTTTTTTGGGCCTAGGTCCTGGACGCCTATAAAGAGGGGCTTTCACCACAGTGGGCCATCAGAGCTGACCCTTTGGCATCCCAACCCTGCCACCCTCCAACCGTGTGATCCCACTCGATCCAACGCGACTAAAAACCCATTCTCTTCTGTCCCCTCCCCAGGGCTCATACATGTTGGATTACTTTGCGGCCCTCAACAAGTATTTTGAGGTGGGCGTCCCTGTGTATTTTGTCACCACTGCTGGCTACAATTTCTCCACGGTCGACGGCATGAATGGCGTCTGCTCCAGTGTGGGCTGTGACAAGAACTCCATGACCCAGAAGATCCAATACGCCACAGAGTTCCCTCGGGTGTAAGTACCGGCTGGTTGCTTCCCATTCCGGAAATTCCGACGGGCACGCCCGCGGTGTCGTCTATCCCCTTTCTGTGGAGCGCTCCACTCCCGCCAGGAGGGACGTGGCGTCTGGAGGGGGCGGGGTGGGGAGCGGGCACCACCCTCCAATAACGCAGCTTAGGCTGTTCAGTTGACCAGTGGCCTATCGCGGGAAGAGTTCGTCCAACCTTTCTCAGCAAACGGAGGGTCTGCATGGGACACCATGGGGGAGCCACGGACCCCCAACTGCTCTCTCCGTTGCCACGTCCCGGCCTAATCGGAATCGGCTTGCCAACCAATCAGCATCATTTGCCACTGTGGTAAAAGTCGCTGAAATTTGGCGTTGTCGCATTTTGTCCTGATGAGCGCGAGACGCCAGTTCAGCGCCGAGCAGGCAAAGAGATTGAAGGTCGATCTGACTGAGATGCTTTAATTTCTTTAAAAGAAAAAACTCGATGCGGTAGATTGAGACAAATCAGTTCCAGAGTCAAACAACACAGAAACTGACCCTTCGGCCCAACTTATCCATGCCGACCAACTCTCCCAACCTGAAATAGTCCCATTTGCCAGCTTTTGGCCCGTATCCCTCTAAACCCTTCCTATCCATGTACCCATCCAGATGCCTTTTAAATGTTGTCATTGTACCAGCCTCCACCGCTTCCTCTGGCAGCTCATTCCATTCACGCGCCTCCCTCTGTGCGAACAAGTTGGCCCTCAGGTCCCTTTTAAATCTTTCTCTGCTCACCCTAAAAATGTGCTCCCTAGTTTTGGACTCCCCTACCCTGGGGAAAAGACCTCGCCTATTCACCCTATCCATGCCCCTCATGATTTTATGAACCTCTGTAAGGTCACCCCCTCAGCCTCCAACACTCCACGGAAAACAGCCCCCAGCCTCTCCCTGTAGCTCAAACCCTCCAACATCGTTGTAAATCTTTTCTGAACCCTTTCCAGTTTAATAACATCCTTCCTGTAGCAGGGAGACCAGAATTGAACACTGTATTCCAAAAGTGGCCCTCACCAATGTCCTGTACAGCCCCAACATGACCCTCCCAACTCCCGTACTCTAGGCACTGACCAATAAAGGCAAGCGTATCGAACGCCGTCTTCACCGCCCTGTAACTCCACTTTCAAGGAACTATGTACCTGCCCCCCACAGTCTCTTTGTTCAGCAACACTCCCCAGGACCTTGCCATTTAAAAGTCCAGCCCTGATTTGCCTTTCCCAAAAACACAACACCACGAATTCATCCAAATTTAACTCCATCTGCCACCCCTCGGCCCGTTGGCCCGATCAATCAAAATCCTTGTGTCATCTTGGGGAGCCTTCTCCACAATACCGCCAATTCTGGTGTCATCCACAAACATGCTGCCTGTATTCTCAGCCCAATGGTTCCTATAAACGATGCATGGATCCTTGCGGGTCATTGCTGGTTCCTGGACAGGGGGCCTGATTTCGGACGCGCGCAATGTATGCAGCTGGGCTGCAACTCACCTTGTTTGCGAAGTGGGGAGGACGTCTTCAAATTTACCACCGCAGGAATATAGCCACCTGTTTTCTCACACTCACACTCACACACACACACACACACACACACACACACACACACACACAGACACTCACTCACACAGACACACGCACACACACACAGACACAGACACACTCAAGCGCACACACAGACATACACACATACACGCGCACACACACAGACATGCTCACTCACACAGACATACACGCTCACGCACACACACACACAGACACTCACACACACACACACACAGACACTCACTCACACAGACACACGCACACACAGACACAGACACACACAAGCGCACACACAGACATACACACAGACACGCTCGCTCACTCACACTCACACACAGACACGCTCGCTCACACACTCACACACAGACACGCTCGCTCACTCACACTCACTCATGCAGACACGCTTGCTCACTCACTCACACACGCAGACATGCTCACTCACATACTCACACGTTCACGCACGCAGACACGCTCGCTCACACACACACAGACATGCTCGCTCACACACACATAGACACACTCGCTCACTCACTCACACGTGGAGACACACACACACAGACGCGCTCACTCACTCACACACTAACACATGCACACACACACAGACACACTCACACATAGACAGACACATTCGCTCACACACACTCGCACACACACACAGACACGCTCACTCACTCACACACACACACTCACTTACACACTAACACATGCACACACACACAGACACACACACACAGACACATTCGCTCACACATACACATGCACACACACACGCACACACTCACACACACACACTCACACACTAACACATGCACACACACACAGACACACTCACACACAGACACATTCGCTCACACACACACATGCACACACACACGCACACACACACACTCACACACACACACTCACTTACACACTAACACATGCACACACACACAGACACACTCACACACAGACACATTCGCTCACACATGCACACGCACACGCACACACATACACACACTCACACACACACAGACACACATACACAGACACGCTCACTCGTTCACACACACAGACACACTCACTCACTCACACTCACACTCACACACAGAGTTTCCACCTCCTTCTGGATGATGAACCAGAAGGAGCTGCATGAGGGAAATGAAGACCAATCCCATGGGGTAAGCCGGACGAGCTGGAAGCTGGTGGAAAGGAGCGCCCTTCCACCTCCGCTTGGCCTGCCTTCCCACCGCCATCTTGTTATGTTCACTGTTGCCTCTGAGTGACCCTCATTCCTGCCTTTTTCCCCATTCCCTCTGTAGGTCTTACATGGCCATCCCGGCATCCTCCTGGGTCGACGACTTCATTGACTGGCTCAATCCGATATCGCGGTGCTGCCGGCTCTTTGCTTCGGGGCCCAACGCCGGCGAGTTCTGCCCGGCAACCAACAGTAAGTCCATTCCCCCCCAAAACCCTTCCCAAAAACCAGAACAAAAAGGCGGTGGAGGGGAAGTGGCGGAAGGGTTGGGAGCCGGGAATAACGGTCACTCAAAGTGATTGGGGAAAGAACCCCCGGGCGACGTGGGCAGAAGGTTTGTGTTTTCTCTCTCTCTTTCTCTCCGTGTGTGTCGCTCACGCAGCAACTGGCCAATGGTTCTGGCCTGGAATGTTACGGCCAATTCAATGGAGACTTCGTCCAAGTGGGCGCTGGATCACCATCTGTTGGTGGGAGGCGAAACGTGCCTGGGCCTCTGGCTGTTTCACGACACTAACACCGTGGTTACCACAAAGATAGTAGGAACTGCCGATGCTGGAGTCTGAGGTAACACAGTGCGGAGCCGGAGGAACACAGCAGGCCAGGCAGCATCGGAGGAGCAGGAAAGCTGACGTTTCAGGCCTGGACCCCTCTTCAGAAATGGGGGAGGGGAAGGGGGCTCTGAAATAAATAGAGAGCGGGGGAGGCGGTGATGGAAGGTGTGGGGTGGAGCACATAGGTGGAGAGAAGACGGACAGGTCAAGGAGGCGAGGGTGAATCTAGTAAAGGTGAGTGCAGGTAGGTAGTGGTGGGGATTGGTCAGTGAGGTGGGAGGAGCCAATAGGTGGGAGGGACAACGGACGGGTCAAGGGGGGGGGGGGGGGGGGGTGGAGGGGAGCTGATCCTGGGATGAGGTCGGGGTTGGGGAGATCTTGAAACTGGAAAAGTCCAGTTTCATTGGGTCTCAAGGCAGAAGATGAGGTGCTGCTCCTCCAGTTTCCGGGTGGCGTCGTCGTGACACTGCAGGAGGCCCAGGATGGACATGTCGTCCAGGGAGTGGGAGGGGGGGTTGAAATGGTTCGCGACTGGAAGGTGTTGACGTTTGTCGCGAACCGAGCACAGGAGCTCTACAGAGCGGTCTCCGAGCCTCCGCTTGGTCTCACAGATGTAGAGGAAGCCACATCGGGAGCAGCGGATGCAGTAAACCACATTAGCGGATGTGCAGGTGAACCTCTGTCTGATGTGGAAGGTTACCATGGCGTTTCACTCAAGGATCGCAGCGTTCTGGGGGCCGACATCTCCATGATGTGGGGACGGAACAAAACGCTTATAAAAATGAGCTCTTCCAACCATTCGCTTGTGGCCCGCCTTAAAAGATCGCCCCGGGCTCTTCATTCAGTGATTGGGGGACAGTCGTGGGGTGAGGCGGCAGACTTCCTCAGGGCTTTCCCCCTCAACTTTGCAGGGGCCCGCGCAGGCTGGAGGATGGGTGACGTTGCTCCCATTGCAGCATCAACCCCCCCCACCCCTCCCGGCTGAAACCCACAACAAGTGAAATGGCCGCTGACGGGCGCCCATGGGGCAGTCTCGAGCGTGACAATCTGAAGTCATTGGCCAAGCTTGTCCCGTGACCCTGCTCACGCCGTACCCCGGGTTGTGGGGGGGGTAGTGGGGCACTGGGGGTGTGGGCTGAGCTGGTCCCGTGACCCTGCCCATGCCATACCCGGGGGTGGGGAGGGGGGGTAGTGGGGGAGGGGCAGTGGGGGGCTGTGGTAAACCGCTCTGTGCCCGCGAAGGGACGATGCTCGCGCCTCATGCCCTTTCCGAAGCAGCGGGGCCTGTTTCCACGGCGACGCCTCAGCCAAAAGGCCAATCGGACAGCGGGATAAATGGCAGTGATGGTCTGACACGTGGGGCATTCACGTCGGGTTTGTTGAGGGGTGGGGGGGGGGCGGAAATGCGCCACTCCTCCCGCCATCATTAGATCACTCAGCCCTAGGCCCAGATTCACCTCTTTCCCTTCCATCTCACCCAGATCAGCTTGCTTGCCGTAAGAAGTGCATGAAGTCCAATCAGGGTGGTATCATCCGGCCAGACGTCGAGCAGTTCAGTCTGTACCTGCCCAGATTCCTGAATGATACTCCCACCCTCCAGTGCTCCAAGGGGTAAGTCGTTCGGCATGAGCGGAGGGGACTTAATGAGGCTCACGCCTGCTGAGGGATGTGGCGGAGGAGGCTAAGAGATGGCGCCTCAGATTGAAGGTGCCAACCCTGCTGGCCTTGCCAACGAGGGCCAAAGGAGTCGCTTCTGGAGTAGGCCTCTCCCAGCCTGGTCTGTCAGGGCCGACCTCTCACCTCAAAATCGCACACTACCCCTACCCCCCTCCCACCCCCACGCCCAGAATCTCTCGCAGTATCCGATTTCTTTCTCAATGGATGAACACGTCTGAATTCCAAAGGACCTCTCCCCACCTTCCTCGTCCCGATCCAAATTGGCTGTGACTCCTGAGCTTGACGTATCCCAAGCGAAGTTCGCCCTCTCCGCGCTTACCCTGTCCTCTCAAAAGGGCCCTCTCGTGTTCTTGCAGAAAATGCAGGGCCTCTCAAGTCTCTCTCCTGGTTGGACATCCCAGGGACCAGGGTTCGATCCCACACTCAGTGGTGACTGTCCGTGTGGAGTTGGCACGTTTTCCTCCCACAGTCGAAAGGTGTGCAGGTTAGGGTGGATTGGCCATGCTAAATTACCCATAGTGCCCAGGGGTATGCAGGTTAGGGCAGACTGGCCGTGCTAAATTACCCATAGTGCCCAGGGATGTGCAGGTTAGGGTGGATTGGCCGTGCTAAATTACCCATAGTGCCCAGGGATGTGCAGGTTAGGGTGGATTGGCCGTGCTAAATTACCCATAGTGCCCAGGGATGCGCAGGTTAGGGTGGATTGACCGTGCTAAATTACCCATAGTGCCCAGGGATGTGCAGGTTAGGGTGGATTGGCCGTGCTAAATTACCCATAGTGCCCAGGGATGTGCAGGTTAGGGTGGATTAGATATGGGGAAATGCAGGGATACAGGGATAGGGGTGGGTCTGGGTGGAATGCTCTTCAGTGGGTCAGTGTGGACTGAATGGGCTGAATGGCCTGCATTATCAGCAGTCTATGCCAATTAACGTTGGGTGATGAGATGAGATTCTATAAACTCTCTGCCTTGTGTGCTGATGCCTTCCATAAGCACAGTTACCACCTCTGACTTGTAAGAAGGGCTAATGTAACATTTTGCCAAATTTCTGAACCTCCTCAGAGAGCTGGGGACGTCATGTTGGGGTTGTACAGGACGTTGGTGAGGCCTCTTCTGGAGCACTGCATCCAGTTCTGGACCCTGCTATAGGAAGGATGTTATTGAGCTGGAGAGGGTTCAGATGAGATTTACCAGGATGTTGCCGGGAATGGAGGGTTTGTGTTATAGGGAAAGGCTGGGACTTTTCTCACTGGAGCATAGGAGGTTGAGGGGTGACCTTATTGAGGTTTATAAAATCATGAGGGGCGTACAGAGGGTGAATGGTCCTTTCTCTAAGGTGGGGGATTCAAGACTAGGGGGCACGTTTTAAAGGTGAGAGGAGAGAGATTTAAGAAGGACACGAGGGGCAAATTTTTTTTCTACAGAGAGTGGCTCGTGTGTGGAATGAGCTTCCAAAGGAAGTGGTGGGTGCGGGTACAGTTACAATGTTTAAAAGGCATTTGGATAAGTCCATGGATAGGAAAGGTTTGGAGGGATATGGGCCAGGAGCAGGCAGGTGGGACTAGTTTAGTTTGGGATGATGGATGGCATGGACCAGTTGGACCGAAGGGTCTGTTTCCGTGCTGTGTGACTCTACGACTCTACGTAAGGAGGGAGTCAGGACTTGGAAATGTCTGTGATCGGGTTGAGCAGGGTGGCAAGGTCAGGTAACTGTTAGCACATTCTACGTTCTTTTTACTGATGGCGATCACGATAAAGAGGACCTTTTCCTTTCCAGGGGTCTGGGAGCTTACGGAAATGCGGTGAAAAGAGACCCGAATGGCACAATCTTGGGTGAGTGCTCGGGAAGACGTTTGTTGGTAAAGCTGAACGCGTCTTTTGCAGAACGTGTGTTTCCCCCCACCCCTCCCCAGGCCGTGGAAACATCTAGAAATGAAAAATAATGGGCAAGTAGGCAGCAGAGATCAAAAATATAGAACACCAATCTGAAATGCCAGGCTGTGCCCATCTCCAACGAGAGAGAATCTAACCATCGCCCCCTTGACGTTCAGTGGCGTTCCCATCACTGAAACCCCCCTCACTATCAACATCCTGGGGGTTACCATTGACCACAAACTGAACAGGACCAGCCCCACATAAACACAGCGGCTGCAAGAGCAGGTCAGAGGCTGGGAATCCTGCAGCGAGTAACTCCCCTCCTGACTCCCCCCCCCCAAAGCCTGTCCCACCATCGACAAGGCACAAGTCAGGAGTGCGATGGAATACTCCCCACTTGCCCCGGATGGGGGCAGCTCCAACAACACTCGAGAAGCTCAACACCATCCAGGGACAAAGCAGCCCCCCCGCTCGATTGGTCCCACATCCACAAACATCCCACTCCCCCCCACCACCGACGCTCAGTCGCAGCAGTGTGTACCGTCTACAAGACGCACTGTAGCATCTCACCGAGGCCCCTCAGACAGCACCTTCCAAACCCACGACCCACTTCCATCCAGAAGGACAAGGGGCAGCAGGTACATGGGAACCCCACCCCCTGCAAGTTCACCCTCCGAGCCCCTCACCGTCCCCGACTTGGAAATACATCGGCCGTTCCTTCAGTGTCGCTGGGTCTGAATCCTGGAGCTCCCTCCCTGAGGGCACTGTGTGGGGGTCCCTACACCACACGGGCTGCAGCGGCTCACCCCCACCTTCTCAAGGGGGGGCAATTAGGAGCGACTCATACTGGCCCAGCTACTGATAACTCGCGTCCTATGAACAATTCATATTTTTCAAAAATACAGTGACAGCTTTGATTTCCAATGAGCTGGATGTGACAGCCTTTTGAGATTCACATGATGGGACCCTGACCTCGGTCCACCACCCAGCACAGGTACAATGAACGAAAGGGACTCCTCCTCTACTGTAACCGTTTCACATGCCTTAATCCCAGAAATGTGGATGGAGTTTAATTTAGCTCAATGTGAGGGACTGCATTTTGGAAAGGCACATCAGGGCAGGACTTATACCCTTAATGGTAAGGCCCTGGGGAGTGTTGCTGTACAAAGAGACCTTGGGGGGCAGGTTCATAGTTCCTTGAAAGTGGAGTCGGAGGCGGTGAGGAAGGTGTTTGGTACGCTTGCCTTTATTGGTCAGTGCATTGAGTATAGGAGTTGGGAGGGTCATGTTGCAGCTCTACAGGACATTGGTTAGGGCCACTTTTGGAATACTGTGTTCAATTCTGGTCTCCCTGCTATAGGAAGGATGTTGTGAAACTTGAGAGGATTCAGAAAAGATTTACAAGGATGTTGCCAGGGTTGGAGGGTTTGAGCTACAGGGAGAGGCTGAAAAGGCTGGGACTATTTTCCCTGGAGCGTCGGAGGCTGAGGGGGTGACCTTATAGAGGTCTATAAAATCATGAGGGGCATGGATAGGGTGTATAGACAAGGACTTTTCCCCGGGGGAGTCCAAAACTAGAGGGGCATAGGTTTAAGGTGAGAGGGAGAAAGATTTAAAAGGGACCTGAGGGGCAACTTTTTCACACAGAGGGTGGTGCATGTATGGAATGAGCTGCCAGAGGAAGTGGTGGAGGCTGGTACAATGATGACATTTAAAAGGCATCTGGATGGGTACATGGATAGGAAGGGTTTAGAGGGATAGGGGCCAAATGCTGGCAAATGGGAGTAGATTAATTTAGGATATCTGGTCGACACAGACGAGTTGGACCGAAGGGTCTGTTTCCATGCTGTGCAACTCTATGAGTGAAGTTGTGAGGAATTTTTCTATTCATTTTGTTGACATCAACTGGGACATGTGTAACCTCGGACGCGTTTTTGCTGCTTAGCCTCCAGATTCATGGCTTACCACACTCCACTGAAAAACTCACAAGAGTACACTGCTGCCCTGAAGGTAGCCCGTGAGATTGCTGCCAACATCACCGAGAGTATGAGGGAAGTCCCGGGGACTGATCCAAACTTTGAAGTCTTCCCATACACGTGAGTTTCCACTCAAGGTTCAAGCCTGAGGTAACACCCTCTCTGTTCCGTCACTCCTGCTGTTTATAGTGAGGTGCGTTCCATCGTTCTGCGTTTGATTATGTGATGGACATTCGTCATGTTTGATTCACCCAGACTGAATGCATCATACAGTTCAGCGGAGACCCTTCGGCCCGTCATGCCTCTCCTGCCAAAAAATGCACCCGCCCCACTTTCCCGCACTAGGCCCAAAGCCTCGAAAGTTGGGACACCTCAAGTGCTCACCTTTTAAAGGCTGTCAGGTTTCCCGCCTCAACTCTTTCCACACTAGGGATTCTATTATTTTCTACGATCTATGATCCAACGCCCCTGCGCAGGCAGGACAGTCCAGACCCCTGCCTTCCTCTGGGTGTTGACTGATTTCCTCAAGTCCCGTCTCAACCTCCTGCATTTAACTTTATAGTCGTGAGCCCTCCCTCAACTCAGCTGCTTTCTATTTCCCCTTCCCCATCCATTGCCCCTCATAATCTTGCACACCTCTACTAGGCCGCCTCCTTCGGCCTTCCCGAAAACAACCCGAGCTTATCCAGCCTCTCTCCATCGTGAAACTGCTCCATCCCGGGCAACATCCTGGTGAATCTCCCTCTGCCCCCGACTCTGGTACAATCCCATCCTTCCTATAGTGCGGGGACCAGCCCTGCACACAGCTGTGGCCTCACCAAAGTCTTGTCCAGCTCCAACATTAACCTCCCTGCTCTTATGACCTATACATCGACTGATAAAGTGTCCTGTATCTTAACCACCCAAATAACAGGTGCGGTCGCCTTCAGCATCTTTGAGTCCTGCCTATTCACTGACTACTCCCTTATACAAAAATGGAATGGTGCAGCATGGAAACAGACCCTTCGGTCCTACTCGTCCATGTTGACCAGATATCCTAAATCAATCCAGTCCCATTTGCCAGCATTTGGCCCCTATCCCTCCAAACCCTTCCTATCCATGTACCCATCCAGATGCGTTTTAAACGTTGTCATTATACCAGCCTCGACCACCTCCTCTGGCAGCTCATTCCATACACGCACCACCCTCTGTGTGGAAAAATTTGCCCCTTACGTGCCTTTTCAACCCCGATGGAACTGGGTCGTGGGTTTGGAAGGTGCTGTCTGAGGAGTCTTGCTGCAGAGCATCTTGTAGACGGTACACACTGCTGTTACTGAGCGTCGGTGGTGGGGGGGGAGTGGGATGTTTGTGGATGTGGGGCCAATCGAGCGGGGGGCTGCTTTGTCCCTGGATGGTGTCGAGCTTCTCGAGTGTTGTCGGAGCTGCCCCCATCCGGGGCAAGTGGGGAGTATTCCCTCACACTCCTGACTTGTGCCTTGTCGATGGTGGGACAGGCTTTGGGGGGGGAGTCAGGAGGGGAGTTACTGGCTGCAGGATTCCCAGCCTCTGAGCCAATGGGGGACTGTGACTTGAGAGTGATGTGCACTTCTCTCTGGATCACACAGGATTACCTATGTATTCTATGAACAGTACTTGACGATAGTGAACGAAGGTCTCTTCAACATCGGACTGTGCCTGATCCCGACATTTGTGGTCTGCTGCATCCTGCTGGGAATGGACATTCACTCGGGATTCCTGAACCTGATCACCATCGTGATGATTATCGTGGACACAGTCGGGGTGATGACCCTGTGGGACATTCACTACAACGCAGTGTCCCTCATCAATCTCGTGACGGTGAGGGACGCGCAGTCCGCGGCAGCGTGGCCACGTTTTCTCTCTATCTCTCTCTCGCCATTCGGACTCGCCAAAAGGCCATTTGCCCCGTGGAGGCCAACAATTCCGGCCTGTCCCACCTCCCTGCTTCCCGCACTGAATCGGGCAGGGGTCACAGCAGCTCGTGAAGTAAGACCACTCCTAAACACAAAATCTACGGTTTACAAACCGTTACAAGATCGCCCGCACGTCCCTGCGTGCCATTCCCCCCTTGATGCCCCTCTCCAATGCGTCCGTTGAGCCTGCCTCCCCCCTGTTTCCAGGCAGTGCATTCCACACCGTAACCACTCGCTCGGTGAAAAAGTTCTGTCGCACCCTTGCTTCGTTTGCCATCATTTTAATTCTATTTCCCCTCGTCTTCCTTTTACAAACAGGAACTGCATCTCCCTCTCCACTCTGTCCAGTCCCCGCTCCTGATTTTGAAAATTAGACGCCCTCTCCTCCCGGAGGAGAACACTCCCAACTTCTACAATCTATCCTCATCGCAGACGGCTCTCATCCCTGGAACCATTCTTGGAGAGAGCGTACGTGCTCGCCCTTCAATGCGTTCCCATCTTTCCTGTAATGTGGTGCCCTATCCCTCTAACCCTGCATTTCTGAATGGCTGACCCACCTAACCTGCAAACCAGGGGGTAATTTAGCACGGCCAATCCACCCTAACCTGTACATCCCTGGGCACTATGGGTAATTTAGCACGGCCAATCCACCCTAGCCTGTACATCCCTGGGCACTATGGGTAATTTAGCACGGCCAATCCACCCTAACCTGCACATCCCTGGGCACTATGGGTAATTTAGCACGGCCAATCCACCCTAACCTG
>JAHRHZ010000122.1:2165209-2183165 GCA_024137785.1 Ginglymostoma cirratum | reverse complement strand
TGGGCACTATGGGTAATTTAGCATGGCCAATCCACCCTAACCTGCACGTCTTTAGACTGTAGGAGGAACCAGGGCACCCGGAGGAAACCTACACATGGGGGAAAATGTGCGAACTCCACACAGGCAGACGCCCCGAAGCTAGAATCGAACCATGAGTCTTTGGTGCTGACCACTGAGCCACCGTAACACCGTAACATCAACTTTATTAGTTTCCCACTCGTCCCAAATCTGGTCAGCTTCCTGTTTTCTCACCCTCCTTGTTGTCCCTCTCCAACCTCATCCCGCTGTTCCCTAACCCGCTGCCTACTCAGTTTGCCTTACCATCTCTCAAAAGTACAAGCCAAAAAAAAGGTCCCACAAACAACTCATTCTCAGAAACATTCCATCTCTCTCTCTGTCTCTGGACGCTGTGCAGCCAAGCCACTTGGCATCAGAACTAGCCACAGTCTCCCAGGTCCCTCGAAACGCTCCCTCTGTGGCATCTCTCCAGCTCTCGCTCCCGCAGTAATCCAGGGGGCAAACATCAGCACATGGTCACCTATTTGAGGTTATAGTCGGGTCAGTCGCGGCGCTGCTGAAGGCTGAATGGCCTCTTTGTACAGCTCAGTGATCGCTCAGAGTCAGCCTCACAGGAGCAGCAGGGAATGAGGAAGGTCAGTGGGATGTTGGGCCCCTTCATGGCGAGAGGAGCAGGGATGTCTCTCTGCAGTTGGACAGGGAGAGGCCACACCCTGGAGTATTGAGTGTGGGAGGTTTGGGGGGTCTCCTTATCTGAGGGGAGGGGGTTCTGGCGATGGAGGGAGTACAGCGAAGGGTTTCCCAGACTAATTCCCGGGATGGCATGGACTGATGGATGAAGACAGACCGGATCGGGTTAAGATTATATTCGCTGGAGTTTAGGAGAATGAGGAGGGATCTCATACAAACTTAACAGGGACTAGACAGGGTAAAGGATGTTCCCGATGACTGGGAGGGCAGGGGGTGGGAGTTTCCAGAACCCAGGGTGGGGAGGGTGTCACAGTCTAAGGATACAGGGTAGGACTGAGATGAGGAGAATTGCCTTTGCCCAAGGAGTAGGGGGGAATCTCTGCCCTAAGAAAACAGTGGAGGTTTTCAATGAGGAGTCAGATATAATTCTCGGGGATGAAGGGATCAAAGGGAGAAAATGGGAACAGGGGAACTGAGTTGGATGGCAAGCCTGTGATCGGGCAGAGCAGGCTCAAAGGGCCGAATTGCCTCCTTCTGCACTTATTTTCTAAGCCTCCTTCCTTCTGTATTGGAGCCCCAGGCTTGGCCTCGCGGAATCTTGTTTCCCCCCCTCCTCCCCAACCTCCGGAGGCAATGCGACGCGGGAGATGTCACCTCGGAGCCAATAATTGTGTCTTTCCTTCAGTTACCCCTACAGCGAAGTCAACACTGAAGGCACGCAGTATGCCAACACCCGTTGCCCGGCTTGGTGCGACCGCATCCTCATGTCGCCGTGTGCCAAAGAGATCGTCGCCAAGGTAACCACCAATCCTGGAGCTTCGCTCAGTCCCTGGGACTCACTTTGTTGGGCTGGAGGTGGGGATGGGTGGAGTGGGAAGGGTGTGGATTGAGCAGGACGCATCTTCTAGCTTTAGAAGAAAATAATTGAAATACATCAGATCATTGAGGATGGAGGGGGCTCGGCTGAGGTGGGGGGGGGGGGTGGTCGGCCAATGAATTCTGAGCCCAGCCAATGGTGCCCCCCCCATCCCATGAGCGAATCTTGTTAAAAAGTGGCCGTTGCCCCTTTAAGGGGGCTGGCATGTGAATAGAGCCCTTTCAGCAGCACACTGAATGCTGGGATAGCACTGCCTCCATCGCAGCCTTTGCGCAGCAACAAAAAAAGCCGGTGAGACGGTACTTCTGCAGCAGCGGATCACGAGACCGGCTTCTCATGTTGTCAAGACACCTCGTGACATGTTAATTTGAACTGCGCAGAAGTTTGTTTGCTGCCGTCACCTGACATAGAGATACAGAGTAGGGCAGGGGAGACGACGCTGATTGATCGGAGTTGAATATTGAGCTCTTCAATATCTTGTCTTTTAGGGAGAGTACGTGTATGACCTAGTGGGACCGTCAGTCTGTATGGGTGACCACAAGGTAAAATCTATTAGTCACAGTCTTTTCGAAATTGTGTGGTTTGAGAGCAGTGATTATGTAGATGGTGAGCGATACCAGAGTTGGTACGTTCTCATTGTCAACTTTGAGAGGCTTGTCAAGGTGTCGAGACCCAATCATGCCTCCAAACTCAAATATGGACTCTAGTTTAAACACAAACGTTCCCAGCATAGCTACCACGCAGGCTTATATACAGGCTAAATCTTTCCCTACACTGTCCCTCATCAAACACTCCCAGGATAGGGACAGCACGGGGTTAGATAAAGAGTAAAGCTCCCTCTGCACTGTCCCCCGTCAAATACTCCCAGGGACAGAGACAGCATGGGGTTAGATACAGAGTAAGGCTCCCTCTGCACTATCCCCCATCAAACACTCCCAGGGACAGGGACAGCACGGGGTTAGATACAGAGTAAAGCTCCCTCTGCACTGTCCCCCATCAAACACTCCCAAGGACAGAGACAGCATGGGCTTAGACACAGAGTAAAGCTCCCTCCATTCTTTGAAGCTGAAAGTATAGCTCCCTCTACGCCGTGCTTCACAGGTGCAGACTCCCGGTGTAGGAGACAGAATAATTCCGGAAGCAGAAAGCTGGCCCAGCACGGGACGGGGGTTGGAAAGTAGGTGGGATTCTGCGAGAATTGATCGTGCGAAGATCAGACCTGCTCTCTCATTCTAGAACGTCATTCTCGAACCAAAATTAATTTTCCAAAGTCTCACCCACTGCAGCTCGAGCGAGATTTGAACTCACGACTGCGTGCCTCACTCCTGAGCCGTGGCTGGGCTTCGCTGGTGATAAATATCTTCCTAATTCTTTTTTGTTTCCTTCCCTCGCTTCTTGCAGCCCGTGTATCTCTACTTCAGGATCAGCGATAGGCTAGAGATGGTAGGTGCACGCGTGAGCAGGGCCCGGTTAAAATGTCTTCAGGCGCGCTCGCTGACGCCCCACACCGCCCCAAATAGTTGACCTCAGCGCCATTTGCAAAAATGGCTCGCACAGCCATCCCGACATTGTGCTGAGGCTCCTCGCCTCGGGAACGGCGCAGCCATTCTCCCTCATCGCGGTCCCTCCGTTGCTCCCTCATCGAGCGGGTACAACACCCTGCACTGTGGGCACAGCTTGCCTACCACTTGGCATCGGGGACTCCAGCCCCGGCTGTTGTCGTCAGTGGTGCCAATCTACCTGTGTTCTCCCCACCCCCCTTCCAACCGGGAGTCGGTGCCAGTCATGCCCTCTGTGTGGGGTCATGTCCCCCTCAGTTTCCGTCTACAGGATGTGGGCACCGCTGGCATTTATTACCCCATCCCTAATAGCCCTAGGGGGCAGTTGGGAGTCAACCAGACATTGCTATGGGTCTGGAGTCACGTGTAGGCCCAGACCAGGTAAGGATGGCAGTTTCCTTCCCTAAAGGGCATGAGTGAACCCGATGGGTTTTCCCCTCCAATTAGACCCTTATTCCCAGATGTGCATTTGAATCGGATACTAATTCCATCACCGGCCGCAGCAGGATTCGAACCCGGATTCTCCCAGACTGCGGTCACCAGATTAACTTCAGATTAACAACAATGCCACTAGGCCGTTGCCTGTCAAGCCGCTACTCCGGTGCCAGTAGCGAGCCAATTCCTGTCCTCATCCAACTCTTCACACCTGCTCTCCCTCTTGGAAGCGACGATGAGCACAAACACATCCAGCCATCCCTCTGCAGCAGGCTACTGACGTCTTGCGCCTCTCTCCTTGCCCACAGGAAGCCTCTGAGGCAACGTGACTTGATCCCTCTCGGCCCCAGAACGAGCGAATTCCCAGTCACCGCGGTGAGCGATCAGGATTTGACCCATTGGCCCTCGATGCCAAGAGACTCAACAGATGGACGATCCCCATATCCCGGGCCTCAGTTCCTGACTAAACCCCCAAACCACCCCCCAGCCCACACCTTGCACACTTTCCAACACCTACATCCCTGGATCGCACAGAGAACTCAACTGTATGGTCCATTTCCCGACTGACGCCACCAAACCTTCCCAACAACGTTCCCCAAGTCTGTTGAATGTCAGGTGCGGTCTTGGGGAGAAGAGAATTGAAGGAACCAGGAATAAGGTGCTCAGCTCTTCCAGCCTGCTGAGCTAGGATCGTGGGAAGATCATCCATCTCGGTCCCCGGTTCACCTCTTTCTCCATTTCGACGTCCCAAGTCGAACCCTGTGCTTGTACATTTCCGACCTGCTCTTCATATATCTGCCTCGTCAATCAAGGATCTCAGAGCTTTCAGTTGGGGACGTCATGTTGAGGTCGTAGAGGATATTGGTGAGGCCTCTTCTGGAGCACTGTGTCCAGTTCTGGTCGCCCTGTTATAGGAAGGATGTTATTAAACTGGAGAGGGTTCAGAAGAGATTTACCAGGATGTTGCCAGGAATTGGGGGTTTGAGTTACAAGGAGAGGGTGGGACTTTTTTCCACTGGAGCGTAGGAGGCTGAGGGGTGACCTTAAAGAGCTTTCTAAAATCATGAGGGGCATTGGTAATGTGAATGGCAGGTGTCTTTTCCCTAGGATGGGGGATTTCAAGACTACTTTCAAAGTGAGAGGAGAAAGGTTTAAAAAAGACACGACGGGCGACTTTCTCACACCTTTTCATGCGTGGAATGAACCGCCAGAGGAAGTGGTGGATGCGGGTACAGTGGCAACATTCGGACAAGTCCACGAGTGGGAAATGTTTGCAGGGGATAAGGGCCAAGTGCAGGCAGGTGGGACTGGTTTATCTTGGGATTATGGTCGGCACGGACTGGTTGGGCCGGAGGGTCTGTTTCTGTGCCGTGTGACTCTAGGACGTACCAGAGACTTGCAAGGGTCCCTTTTAGGTGTTTCGGAGGCTGGTTGGGAGGCGGCCGCGTGGCTGAGGGCGCCTGGAGTCACGTGTAGGGCCCGGAGACTAGGGAAGGGCGGCAGATCTCCCCGTCTAAAGCGACATCAGTGACCCAGAACGGGGTTCGCAAACGGTTGACCTCAATGCAGTGGGACTTTGACGACGAGGAGCTGGCGTTGGACAGGGGCAGACGAGATCAGAAATCCCACGACACCGGGTTAAGGTTTATTTGAGAACACATGATGTTTGAGTATTTGCAAACGCGTTCTATTTCACTCCCAAACTGAAAAACAAAACCGATCTGACTCCAGATTAAAACACAGCCGGGTTCTAAATAAAGCCTCGCGCTGCCTGACCCGAGATGTCGCCTCAGGTATACACTGATAAAACCTTTAATTCCCTCGGGGCTTGAAAGAAATTCTGGGATTTGTGTTTGAATCGGTGGAAACCTGCATTTCCATTCTGGCAGATTAAAGATCCAGCAGGGGGCAGCCAGTGAGCCAGTATACCTCCTCTTCCATGCCTCAGGAACGAGCTGAGCTCTGAAAGCTAGTGTTTTCAAATAAACCTGTTGGCCTGCAGCCTGGTGTCATGTGAATTTTGACCTTGCCCTGAGATTTGGCTGAGGAATGTGTTTTCTTCCTTAAAAAAGAAACAGAATCAAACGTAGAACAGCCCGCGCCCACCACCTCGAGCCCATATCCGTGCCACCCCAAGCCATCGCCTGTCCCTCACCAGCCCACCGTGGGCCCCATATGCCGACCAATGCCACTCCAACCGATTCCCCCAACCCAACACCGCCACCACATTAAGCCCTCCAGTCCTCCTCTACCCAGCTCGCGGCGCGTTGTGGCCCCTTATGATGCCTCAGTGCCCGCACTGCCACTTGAGTTTTGTCCTTAGTGCCCACCACACCAGCTCCACGGGTCGCCACCTGGTGCCAGGCGGGAAACAAAGATCCCGCTTCCAAAACCGAGCTTGAGCCAATACGAGGCCACGTTCCCTTCCAGCCCCCCAAGGGAAAACAGGGCGGTGAAGCCGGAGCTGATTGGCGGTAGGCCATTCAGCCCATCGAGACTGCCTTGCCACTCAGCACTTTGACGCCTTGGACACGTTGCTGTTCATCAGAAATCTCTCAAGCTCTGCCTGCAACGTCCTCAAAGACTGAGCTTCCTCGGGCCCCCGGGGTATAGAATTTCAAAGCCTCTCCTGATTTAAGGAGACCGAAAGCGCACGTGCATTCTCTAACCAAGCTCTGTGATGATCGAAGCAAGACTTTTGCTGGCGCCAGGCTCGAACCCATTTGCTATGCATTACCTCTCAGGGATTGATAAATTCCCTTTTTGTACATCCACTCTTTCCAACCTCCAACCATTTAAGAAATCCATTCGGATGTAGTAACAGGCCAGGGTGGCTGAATGGTGCCCCCCCATCCCCCCAACTCCTATTTCTGTCCGAAGGGCCTGTTCCTGCACGGAAGGGTGAGATACAATGCCCCCTCCCCCCGCCACCACCATGCTTCGGGGACGATTTCGGAAAAAAGCCTTATTTTGCCTGTTCATCCAAGCAAGCCAACATTGGTATCGTCGAAGTTCGCTCACCATCACTTCCTCTCCCCACGCGCCCACGGAGCGGGTGTTGGTGTTTTTCGAGAGATCAGCATGGGAGAGGGAGCGATCAGAGGCTGTTTCTAGTTCAGCATCCACAGTGGGCTGAACGGCCTCTATATTATTCCGTCATTCAATGAATTCCAATGTATCATACTGGCCGCCACTGTTTCCATAAACACCATCACGAATGCCACTTGTGTATATAGTCTGTCTGTACATTGTAATCGTCCTGACCTTGGAAAGAACTGAAATAAATTCCAAAAATACACCTCGATTTGCAAACTGTTTCATTTTTGTGTGTCACTCCTGTCATGGTCCCTGAGGCTGCATGATTTGTGGAGTGTGAGACACCTCGGTTTCACCATAAAGGCTGACCTTGGCTTGAAGCCTGTTGAGTAGGCCGCAGTGGGCAGCCGAGCGTTCCCGATCGGAATTCTGTCCCCACCAAATGTACAGCAACCAGCCAAAACATACCTCTCTTCGCAGCAGGCGTACCACTTCCTCGGGAAGGCGTTAGGATCGTTGTGTCGAGGGGAAGCTTAAGGCGAAGGTTCCTGTAGCCGACCAGCTGAGGTGGGAATGGCGTAGCAGCTGAGAAGGTGATGTGACGGGAGCAGATTCTGGAAGCTCCCTTTGGCCAATGGGTCCCATTAGATTGCTGAGACACACATTCCCTCCAGGACACACTGTTCCACCCTCCTATTCCCCCCGCCCTGGTCTCCCACACAAAACGTGCCTTTCTGCGCTCGGCACCTCCTGATGCCAATCGCACGTGATGTGAACCTTGGCATTCTCCCTCTTCACCCTCTCACACTCTGGGGCACTGTCTCTGATGTTCACTGTGTCTCTCCCTCTATCTCCCACTCTCTCTCTCTCTCTCTGTGACTCTGTCTCTCTCACTCTCTATCTTTCTCCCGTTGTTTCCCTCTCTCTCTCTGTCTTTCACACTCTGGGATGCTCTCTTTCTGATTCTCAATGAGTTTCTCTCTCTCTCTCTTTGCCCTCTCTCTCACAGTTGGTTTCTCTCTGTCTGTCTGTCTCTCTCTCACACTCTCCCTCTGTCTCTCACATTCTGGAACATTCTCTCTCTGATCCCCACTGAATTTCTCTCATTATCTGTCTCTGTTCCTCTCTCTCCATCTCTCTCTCTCTCCCTCTGTGTGTCTGTCTGTCTCTCTCTCTCTCTCTCTATCTGCTGTAACCTGACTGAACTCTCCCTCTGGGATCTCCCTGTGCATTACAGCTATTCTGGGACTGACCAGGCATGAAGCGGGCAGGGCTAGCACTCACATAATGGGCTGAATGGTCCCCAGTGTGCCATTGAGCCCGTTAACCAGGATGGAAAAGCCACTGGTTAACTCCGAAAGAGCCCAGCGGAGAATCTAAGATAACAAGGTGTAGAGCTGGATGAACACAGCAGGCCAAGCAGCATCAGAGGAGCAGGAAGGCTGACGTTTTGGGCCTAGACCCTTCGGAGAATCTGCCCAGTTTGCTGAGGGCAGGGATCCTCTCTGCTCATTCTGTAGGCGCCAACCCTGCAGTGTCAGCCTATGGCCACTGTATGGCAGTGTCACTCTATCTCTCTCTCTCTCTCTCTCTCTCTCTCTGTCTCTCTATCAGTCTCTCTCGCTGAGTCTGAATGTGGTTGGTTCGAATCCCAGTCCCAGTCTTCAGTGTAAGACTGGAACTCACCCAGAGAAGGAAGTGCTGTACTCCCAAACTTGCCCCTCTTCAATGTTATCTGAAACAAAGCGCTCCCCATCAGGGTGGGATCTTGCTGTGCACACATTTCGACAGCGCCCGCACTCCGAAACGAAGCTCCCTCGCCATAATAGAAAGTTCTTCCGACAGAATAGGTGCTACCCGAATGCAGGACTGGGTTTTATTCACTCGTGGGATGTGGGCGTTGCATTTATTGCCCCGTTCCCCCTAGTTGCCCCTCCCCTTGAGAAGGTGGGTGTGAGCCGCTGCAGTCCCGTGTGGTGTAGGGACCCCCACCCGGTGCCCTCAGGGAGGGAGTTCCTGGATTCTGACCCAGCGACACTGAAGGAACAGCCGATATATTTCCAAGTCGGGGACGGTGAGGGGCTCAGAGGGTGAACTTGCAGGGGGTGGTGTTCCCATGTACCTGCTGCCCCTTGTCCTTCTGGATGGAAGTGGGTCGTGGGTTTGGAAGGTGCTGTCTGAGGGGCCTCGGTGAGATGCTACAGTGCGTCTTGTAGACGGTACACACTGCTGTGACTGAGCATCGGTGGTGGGGGCGGGTAGTGGGATGTTTGTGGACGTGGGGCGAATCGAGCGGGGGGCTGCTGTGTCCCTGGATGGTGTCGAGCTTCTCGAGTGTTGTTGGATCTGCCCCCATCCGGGGCAAGTGGGGGGTATTCCATCACATTCCTGACTTGTGCCTTGTGGATGGTGGGACAGGCTTTGGTGGGGGAAGTCAGGAGGGGAGTTACTCGCTGCAGGATTCCCAGCCTCTGACCTGCCCCTGTAGCTGCTGTGTTTATGTGGGGCTGGTCCTGTTGAGTTTCTGGTCAATGGTAACCCCCAGGATGTTGATAGTGGGGGGGGGGCGGGAATCAGTGATGGGAACGCCATTGAACGTCAAGGGGGCGATGGTTAGATTCTCTCTCTTCGGAGATAGTCATAGCCTGGCATTTGTCTGGCGCCGATATCACTGGGGGGCCCAGCTCCTCCAAAGGTGAGCCACATTAAACTGATTCTGTCCCCAGCACCTTCCCCCTTCACATCAGCCCCTCTAGTGATTGTGGTGGGGGGGGAGGTGGGACGGGAGCGGGGAATGGCAGTGCACACGCTGCACCCTGTCGTCCCCTTCGAGCCTCATCGATTGAAAAGAGACGATGTTGAAGAGTTGGGTTTCTTGCTCCATTACATCCTGGGTGCTGGGAGATTTTGGTTCAGTCTGTTGGAACCGTGCATCTCTCTCTCTCTCTCTCTCTCTCTCCCTGTGTTTGTCAGAGGGATTACAGTTTAAAAGGGTGTAACGCACACAGTTCGGTTGCTGGGTAGGGGAGAGATTTGGCAGTCTTGCTGTGCAATAGCCGTGGGCATTGTTTAAATGGGAAGTTCATTCATCAGCTGGTCTGTGGGGGAGAGAGAGAGAGAGAGAGAGAGTCAGCCTAATGGAGGACAGAAGTGACTGAGAACATCTCATGGGAGCTCTGTCTGACTCTGAAAGTTCGAACAATATGACCCAGAGGGGCAAGTCCTTGCTGAACAGGCTTTGATGGAAAAGTGATCGAGAAAAAGGAGGCAGGTCATGTCTCACTGGCTTCCTGCTAAAGGCGAGAGATACGGGGTGGGTGAGTGCATCTTATGTTTTCAATTCAACTCTCTCTCTCTCTCTCTCGCTGGTTTAGGTTGCCTGGGTGAAAGTCTGACATGGTCAAAGACTTTGCACTGCGTAGAAAGCTCTCTCTTTCTCTCCGTTCTCAAAAATTCTGCCTGGAGTCTGTCTCTCTCTCTCTCTCTCTCTCTCTATCCCTTCCAGCATATTCTGTGCGTTGGCGGGATCAAGTTTTGAACCATGTCTCAGGATCACGGACTTTCACCCGGGGCGGTGTTGATTCTTATTTGAATTTCAAAACTAAGTAACTGATTAAAAGAAACCTCTTTGTGTATATGCATTGCCGCAGAGGCAGATCGGTTCTGCACTGTTTGCATATCAGCCGAACTCAAAATATTGGAGTTCAACTCAATTCACAAAATCAAAGACTTCCCTTACACATACATTATCAACATTTGAGGCACTAGGAGGTACCAATAACTGAACAGACCCCCATTTACCTTCAGCAGGGAGACCTCAGACAGTGGTCTTTCCCCCAATGTGCCATGCCAACTGCTGCCCCAAGCTGTAGTGCGTCCCTCAGCGCATAGTCCTGGACCCTGCAATATGCCCAGTCCGTAACACTCAGTTGGCCTCAACCCCTCGCTCCGGAAAGTCCAGGGGTACAGAAGGTTCGATCACAAACAGCATCCCTTTCACTGACGTCCCCTGTCATTCAGGGATCGACATGCGCCTCCAGGCTCCACAGGCATCAACTCTTAGCTGCTCCCTCTCCACACCAGGATGAATGCTGTCCTGAGGAGGTGGAGGTGGGGGGGGGGAGAAGGGTTGGGGTGGTTTTGGAGAAGGAGATGGGTCAGGATTGGCACAGTGCCAGTGACTGTCAACCCTGGCACAGTCAGGACAGGTCATTGGTGTCTGTGTAAGTGTGCGTGCGAGTGTGTGTGTGTGTGTGTGTGTGTGTGTGTGCATGTAAGAGGGGTTGGAGGGGAGAGCGCCACTCCATCCACGTGACTCCCGTCCCATGGAAACTGATTCTCCCGGTTCACCGTCCGCCCATGACTTCACACCCCTCTTCCAAATCTCTCAGATCAAGGCTGGTGCTCAGGGTCAGAATGAAGGACGGGGAAGGAAGGGCCTGTCGTTTTGGGCTGAGTTTGAGGAGGACCTCAGAGGCTGGCAGTGAAACTGAAACGGCACAGGAACAGGCCATTCGGCCCACCCGAGCCACTGGATGTGGATTAGATTTGAGATTGGAGAATTGCAGGGAGGGGACAAGCGAGTGGGAGCCGTAGTTTTAAGTGTCAGTCACGGGAGGCGGGATAGGTTCGCAGGGCTAAATGGCCCGCAGCCAGATCAAAGCTGCATGGGAGAAGGCCTTGCTGCCCTTTGGATTGGTTCGAGTTGCTCATGTGCGCCTTCAGCTCATCCCGCTCCCTCCTCCCGCATGTATTGGGTCCCCCAGATCCCTCTGCCCCACAGTCTTTCTCTTTTTATGGAATACACTGCTTTCCAGTTGGAGTGAGGACACTTTCCCCGCTTCGCACTCCATCTGTTTAACATCGGCCCACTCGCTCGGCCGTGACCAAGGGTAGGCAACTGAGGCGGTGGGAAGAAGTGGCGCAGGAGCGTTTGGAAATGGCACAGCGGTGGGGAAATGGAGAGAGGAAATTTCGCCATTGGTACATTTCTCCATCCCGAGACAGGAAGGCAGCTCAGGAGCGTGGGTTTTGACACAGGGTGGCCATGCAGGGAAAGCCACCGATGGCAGTCAGACCACAGCTGGAATACTGTGAACAGTTTCGGGGCCTCGTATCCAAGCAGAGATAGACTGGCCATGGGAGACAGTAGGTTCACTCCGCTGAGGGACTGTCTCATGAGGAGAGGTTGAGTAGGTCAGGGCCTGTACTGGTTTAGAGGAATGAGAGGCGATCTTATTGAAACAGACAAGATTCTTAGAGGGACTTGACAGGGAGAGATGTGAAGAGGATGTGTCCCCTTGTAGGAGAGTCTAGGACCACAGGGTGTAATCTCAGAATAAAGGGTCGGCCATTTAATTCAGAGATGAGGAGGGATTTCCTCTCTCCGAGGGGAGTGAATCTGTGGAATTCTTTACCTCAGAGGGCTGTGGGTGTTGGATCGTGAACTCTATTCCAGGCCAAGAAAGATTTTAATCAGGACAGAGATTTGGGGGGTGGTCATGGGAAAAATTTAGGAAAGTCGGAATTGGGGATGATCTAATCCGCTACTGAGTGGCAGAGTGGGCTCGATGGGCTGAACGGCCCACACATTCTCACACAGTGCGATCTCGCTGTGCCTGGTTTCCCCTTACCACCATGCCACTACTTCTAGAGGCAGCCTCCTGGCCGGGGCGAGCTTTTAGGGCGTGCCAGCGGGTTGCAGAAGGCGCCACGCCAATGCACCTCCGCCTTCCCTCTGAAGCAGGGAAGGGAGGGAGGAGAGTTCCGAAGACGTGTCCCCGCTCCGCACCTCCCTCTCGCTCAAGGCTGCCAACCGCCAACCCTCCCCCCACCCTCCAGCCACGGGATACATCCTGTCCGCCCTCCCATCGCCTCCTCAGCGGCCATTGCTGTGGGAATGTGGCCAAGAAGCCGACGGCCATCTTGTCACCCCTGGTTTGAGGGAGTCCCTCCCACGAGCCTCCTAACCCTGTTAAACCGTGACCCTTCCCAGAGGGGCTGGGGAAACGGACCAGGTTATCATTCTAGCATCAGCCCCTTGGGTGTGAAAGGGCAGAGGTGAAAGGTCAGCATTCCAACCCCAACCGCCCTGCATCCTGAAGGAAGCCAGTTGTCCACAATTTCTGTTCGGCATCGAGTCCCAGGCAGCATTTGGCTCTCAAAAGACACGAGGATTAATCCTTGCGGGATTAAGCTGCAGACAGACTTTGTTCTTTTCCTCTTCCATGTTGTGGGGGGTTCGGGGGTAGGATTCTGGCAAAGCAGGCCATGGGCAGAAAGAACCTTCGCTCAAAGTGGTGTTAGCCATTAGGCCTCAGGCCCCAGTGCGGGCCTCGTTGCTACGCCAACCAGCCACTCCCTGAGATGGCTTTATCAGGCCTGGTGTCTCGGGTAGGCCCGTGGGCTCCATGGGGAGGAGTCACCGTTTCCAGGGAAGCCTCGAAACCTCCTGCGGGGCAAGTGGCCCAGGACGCAGTTGGTGGCCATTTTTGTTTTGGTATTTAAATCCCACTCGCCTCAGACGTCGTGGGGTTCTGGAGCCTGAATGTCTCGCCTGGACAGGCCCTGGGATTCAGGTTCAAAATGGCCTCCTTCCATGCTTTGCCTCCCCCCTCCCCCCACCTGCCATCTCAGCTCCCGGCTGCACCCTCCGATTGCGGGTTAGCCCCAAGGTGAGAGGTGAAATCTTGTCCATGTGGTAGATTAGGCCAAAGCCTTAGCAACCGTGTCAACATGGCCGCCCGCAGCCACCATACAGGATTGCAGCCTCGGAAAGCAGCTGAAGGAATTGTCAAAATTCCTGGCCGGTGCCATCCCACATTCCCGCCCCAACCCCCCCCGGGACAAATCCCTCAGATCTGTGACTCGTGTGGTCAGAAAGTCGATCACCCTGGAAACTTCCACTTTTTTTTTAATGGGCCCCTCCATCATCTTCACACTTTGTCAGATAGACCTGTTACCCCACACTCCCTCTGTCTCCCTCTCTCTGTATCTCCCTGTCGGGCTGATGTGCCCACCCCCCCGTCATCTCCCAGATCTCAAAACTCCGCCATTTCCAGACTCCTGGTCTGGCCCCACCTGTTCCTACAGATCAGCGTCTGCAGCTCACTCTCTCTGTCTCTGTTTCCTTGTGACTCTATCTCCATGTCTGTCTCTCTTTGTCAGTCTCTCTCTCGCTCCCTCCCGTCTCTGTCTCTCTCTTCCTCCCTCTCTATCTCCGTCTCTCTCTTTCCCTTTCATTCTCTGTCTCTCTCCCTCCACCTCTCTTTCTCCCTCCATCTCACACTCTCTCTCTGTCTCTCACTATCTCATTCTTACTCTCTCTGTCTCTTTCTGTCTCAGACTCTCACTCTTGCTCAGTCTCACTGTCTCCCCCCCCACTTCTCTCTGTCCCTCTCTTCGTCACTCTCTCTTTCTCATCCCCTCCGTCTCTCTGTCTGTCTTTCTCACAGTCTCTCAGTCTGTCCCAGTTTCTCTCGGTCTCTCTCGCTTTGTCTTTGTGTCTCTCCATCTCTCTGTCTCTGTCTCTCTCTATCACACAGTCTCTCTAGCTGTCTCCTGAAGCCCCCTCCCTCTCCACCCTCTCTCTCTCTGTCTCACTCTGTCTCTCGCTGCCTCTCCTCCTCTATCTTTCCCCCCCCCCACCTCCATCTCTCTATCGCCCTCTCTGTCCCTCTCTCTCAGTCTCTGTCTGTTTCTCACTCGCAGTGTCTCTCTCACCCTGTCTCTCTCTGCCTCTGTCTGTCTCTCTGACAGGCTCTCCCTCTCTCTCTCAGTCTCTATCTCTCTCACATACTCTCTCAGTCTGTCCCTGTCTGTCCCTCTCCCTTTCTGCCTCTCTCTTTCTCTCTCTCTCTCTCTCTGTCTCCCTGTCTCTCTGTCTGTCTCCCTCTCTCTGTTTTTGCCTGTGTCTCTCCCTCTCGCAGTCGGTCCAGCTCTCTCCCTCCCCTCCTGTCTCTCCCTCTCTCTCTCTCTCTTTCTTGCTGTCCCCCCTCTCTCTCTCTGCCTCACTCTATCTCGCTCTGCCTCTCTTCCTCTCTCTCCCTCCATCTCTCTCTCCCCACCCCTGGCCCTCCGTCCCCCTCCCTGTGCTTGTCTCCCATGTATTGTTGACTCAGACTGACTGGCCCCGTTTACCCTGTGACTAACAGAGCATCCCCCAAGGTTACAGGCATAGATGTTTGTACAGAGATACAGAGTTGTACAGAGAGCTGATAAGGACCTTGGGTGCTCAGGAGGCGAATATGTCTGTGTGTGGGGGTGGGGGGGTGGTGCGGGGGATGGGGGTTGTTGGAGAAGGAAGACACGGTGCCTGTTTTTATAGAACAATGCCTCGCAATCTATTCATCCTACAGCTATCTGAGGCCACCATTATAGCAGGGCCTTCTGGTTACCCGATTCCAACCTGGATACTTTCCTGTTCAACTACCCTCTGCTTCCCAAAGCGCTGACCCTCCGACAGTGCGGCGCTCCCTCAGTACTGACCCTCCAACAGTGCGGCACTCCCTCAGCACTGACCCTCCGACAGTGCCCGTTCCCTCAGCACTGACCCTCCGACAGTGCGGCACTCCCTCAGCACTGACCCTCCGACAGTGCGGCACTCCCTCAGTACTGACCCTCCGACAGTGCGGCACTCCCTCAGTACTGACCCTCCAACAGTGCCCACTCCCTCAGTACTGACCCTCCGACAGTGCGGCACTCCCTCAGCACTGACCCTCCGACAGTGCCCGTTCCCTCAGCACTGACCCTCCGACAGTGCCCCTCCCTCAGCACTGACCCTCCGACAGCGCCCAATCCCTCAGCACTGACCCTCCGACATTGCCCACTCCCTCAGCACTGACCCTCCGACATTGCCCACTCCCTCAGCACTGACCCTCCGACAGTGCCCGTCCCTCAGCACTGACCCTCTGACAGTGCCCGTCCCTCAGCGCTGACCCTGGTGCTAAGTCTGTCACGGTCTTAGTTTGTGTCTGGTGTTGTTACTTAAACGTGGCCCTTCTGTGTTCCCTAAGACCTTTCAAAATGCTCTCTCTCTCTCTCTCTGAACAAAGGTCTCTCCCTTTCTTTCTGACACTCCCTCTGTGTGATCTCTGCTGTTTTTGATGGTTTCCAACACCCCTGTCCTTACAAATTGTTGATCCTCCTCCATAGACCAGCTTCCCCAAAGACCTCCTCGTCTCCAGCTTTAAAAGCAGTCTGTGCCGAGCCTTGGCAACAGTTTTTCTGAGAAGTTACCTGCCAGTGCTAATGGTTTTGAGCTCACTTCTGCAGCCAAGACACAGTGAGAAGTTCACTCCCTGAATTTTGGGTTCCATTTGAGAATTGCCTGGCCTGTACTAAGCATAGGGTCCTGGGGAGTCTTGCCGAACAAGGAGGCCTTGGGTGCAGGTTCATAGTTCCTTGAAGGTGGAGTCGCAGGTAGACAGGGCGGTGAGGAAGGTGTTGGGTACGCTCGCCTTTATTGGTCAGTGCATTGAGTACAGGAGCTGGGAGGGTCATGTTGGGGCTGCACAGGGCATTGGTTAGGGCCACTTTTGGACTACAGCGTTCAATTCTGCAGTAGAAAAGATGTTGTAAAACTTGGAAAGGGTTCAGAAAAGATTTACAAGAATGCTGGAGGGTTTGAGCTACAGGGAGAGGCTGGGGCTATTTCCCCTGAAGCGTCGGAGTCCGAGGGGTGACTTTATAGAGGTCTATAAAATTATGAGGGTCATGGATAGGGTGAATACTCAAGGTCTGTTTCCCCAGGGTAGGGGAGTCCCAAACTAGAGGGGCATAGGTTTGAGGTGAGAGATTTAACGAGGGACCTGAGGGGCAACTTTTTCACACAGAGGGTGGTGCGTGCGTGGGACAAGCTGCCAGAGGAAGTGGTAGAGGCTGGTACAATGGCAGCATTTGTGGATGGTTACGTGAATAGGAAGGGTTTAGAGGGATGGGGGCCAAATGCCAGCAAGTGGGACTAGATTTAGTTGAGGATTATCTGGTCAGCATGGATGGGTAGGACCGAAGGGTCTGTTTCTGTGCTGCACAGCTCAGTGAGTCACCACTCACTGTGTTGTCCATTTAAGGAGCTCTGATCTGCATCCAAATTCTTTCTGGCTGCCAGAGAATCCCCTTCTGTTCTGTTTCCTACTTTCTGAAGCTCATTGTTTGGCCCAATCACATGCCCATCAGGAACCCGTGCAGAAATGCCACATATTGAAGGGGCAAACACCAATTTTAGCTGCAACAGGGAAGGACACCGTTTGGTTGGCGCTGATTCCGATTGGTCAATGAGTTGGCACTCTGAAGGCACGAGCATCCTCCTTTCAAAGTCTGAATGAGTTTGTTTTCAGGGGACGGTGTAGAAGGAGCTTTACTCCGTATCCAACCCCGTGCTGTCCCTGTCCTGGGAGTGTTTGATGGGGGACAGTGTAGCAGGAGCTTTCCTCTGTATCTAAACTTGCACTGTTTATGTCCTGGGAGTGGATACTCTGCATCCTGGAGCTGACACAGTCTGGAATATAAAATCCACTCCCGCTCTAATGGATGTCTGGCTTTGGCAGCTACACCCAGTGAGACATGCAGCAATATTGCAGTGGGATCCATCACGCTGTGCTCTGTGTTTTGAGCATGGGTGGGGACTGTTCAGACAACTGAGACTGTAATTAGCCGCAGACATTAAGTGTTGCTCAATGGGAAACTCCTTTCATTGGCATGAGGAGGCTTTCGATTTTGACACACACTCACACACGCGCGCACACGCACCTATGCACACACTTACACTCTCTCACACACACACTCACACATTCTGAGATAGAAGGCACTGCAGATGCTGGAGAATCCGAGATAACAAGGCGCGGGGCTGGATGAACACAGCAGGCCAAGCAGCATCATAGGAGCAGGATTCTGTCTGTCTCTCTCTCACACACACTCACGTGCACACAATAACACACACACACGCGTGCACACACACACATATGCACACACTTACACTCTCTCACACGCAGAGACACGCACACACACACACAAATTCACTCACACACACGCACACACTCACACACTCTGTCTCTCTCTCACACACACACTCACGTGCGCACAATAACACACACACACAGACGCGCGCACACGCACATATGCACACACTTACACTCTCTCTCACACACACACTCACACACACACAGATACACACGCGCGCACGCACACACACACACAAGCACACTCACACACACGCATGCACACACACACATACATGCACACTCTCACACACACACATGCGCACGCACACACACTCAAACACACACGCGTGCGCGCACGCACACACACACACATGCACACACACACACATGCACACACTCAC
>JAHRHZ010000122.1:2143916-2154422 GCA_024137785.1 Ginglymostoma cirratum | reverse complement strand
CTCTCTTCCCTCGAAAGGTGGCTATTGCAATCGAAGACGTCCGCCGTTGTCACCTCCGGTTCACCTTCCGGCACAGATCCTCGCAGGAATGTAAGTGGCCTCCGCTCTCCCGGCGCTGGCTGGAATCGGGCTGCCTTGCAACGGTCGCTGCAGTCCAATAGCTCCCTGCCAGGGGACCAGGAATCAGCGGGGGTGGGTGGTGTAGTGGGCGCTGCGGACGCGAACGGGGCACGGCAAGTCTACCCCGGCCGCGATATATTAGTGTTCTGGGAAGGGCGAGGGATATATTCTTTTTGAGGTGAGGGATCGCTAATGCCCCTTGTTCTGTAGCCAAGGACAAATCGGAAAAGCTGTTCGGGATGGCGTTTGTGAAGCTCATGAGACCAGACGGTACCACCCTCCGAGACGGAAAGCACGATTTAATCGTCTATAAGGTAGGCGGCCGGGACAGCGCGGGCACCACTACCTGAGTAATTGGGCCCGCGGATCCATCCCTCGCGACTTGGGAGTCCATCCCAGAACCGGAGCGGGCCATTCAGCCCGTGCCGCTGTCCCGCTCGCTCCCGTCCTGCGTCTCTCGCCTGTCCGACTCATCTACCCCGTCTCTGCCTCCTCTACCTTTTCCGAAGTATCCCCGTGCGTTCTCGGATTTAATCCGGTAACCGCCCTGGGGTCATGCAGCATAGAAACAGGCCCTAACTGGTCCATGCTGACCGTGGTGCCCTGCTCAGGTCGTCCCAATTGCCCGCGTTTGGTCCATACCCCTCTCAACCCGTTCCCATCCTTGTGCCTATCCAAATGTTTTTTAAATGTTGCCCTTGTACCTGGCTTGACCACTTTCTCCGGCAGCCCATTCCACATACGCACCACTCTCTTTGTGAAGAAGTTGCCCCTCAGGCGCTTCTTACATCTTTCCCCTCTCACCTTAAACCCATGCCCTCTGGTTTTCATGTAACATGGTGTAGAGCTGGATGAACACAGCAGGCCAAGCAGCATCAGCTTCTGAATGTAGACATTGTCACGGTCGGGGCTGAAGTGGGAAGGCCTGAATGTGGACTGTAGTCCACTGGGGACGATCTGGTTCTGTAGGCAGGTACTAAGAAAGATGATGGGGCTGTGGTACCTGGTTAGCTTCAGGACATGTCGAGGAGTTTCAGGGCCGAAGAGATTACGAGAGAGTTGCTGTGGGAGAGAGATCCACTGAGGTTTTTCCGGAGGGAGGAGAGTAGCTTCTTCAGGGTGGGCATCTTTAGAAGAGGCTTCACAGTGGGGATAAAATTGTTTCTGAGATTGTAGGAAGTGCAGATGCTGGAGAATCTGAGATAACAAGGTGTAGAGCCGATGAACACAGCAGGCCAACCCCATCCCTGGGAAATACAAGATATGCATTCATCCTACCTATGCCCCTCATGATTTTATACACCTCAGTCACGTCACCCCTAATTCTCCTACGTTCTAAGGTAGAAAGTCCTATCCTGTCCAACCTCTCCCTCTAACTCAGACCTACTAGTCCTGGCAACGTCCTCGTAAATCTTCCTTGCACACTTTCCAGTTTAACTATGTCCTTCCTATCACACGGTGACCAAAACTGTGCACCATACTCCAAGTGTGGCCTCACCGACGACTTATACAGCTGTAACACGACGTCCCAACTCCTATAATTAATGCCTCAACTGATGAAGGGCAGCATGCTAAAAGCCTGTCTAACTGTGATACTGCTTTCAACAGACTGTGTACATGTACTCCGAGGTCCCTCTGTTCCACAACACTCCTCAGGACCTTAGCGTTTACAAATTCAACTTGGTTTGACTTTCCAAACTGCGGCATCTCCCATTTCCCCATCGGATCAAGATCCCTCTGCAAATGCTGATAACCTTCCTCGCTACAAACGATGCCTCCTAATTTTCTATCATCCGCAAACTTACTAATCGTGCCTTGCACATTCACACCCAGATCATTTATGTAAATAACAAATAACGCAGGTCCGACACCGATCCCTGTGGCACACCAACCATTCCGGTCCTAGAAACAACCTTCAACCGTCACCCTCTGCTACCTACCGTCGAGCTAGTTTTGAATCCAATCACAACGAAAACAGAAGTTGCTGGAAAAGCTCGGCAGGTCTGGCAGCATCTGTGAAGGAGAAAACAGAGTTAACGTTTCAGGTCCGGTGACCCTTCCTCGGAATGGATGGTGACTGGGAAAACGTCAGTTTATATGCAGAAAAAAGGGGAGCCCGGTGGGGTAGGGAGTGAACGATAGGATAGAGCCGAAAGAGAGAGAGAAAGAGCAGTTGGACAGATAGAGTTGCTTACGATCAGGGTGGGAGGGTGAATAGTTATTATTGGGAACTATTAGTGACCAATAATGGGGGGTGTGTAATGGCAGGTAAAGTGGTAACAAGGCCTGGTGTGTGGGGTACGGGACTGGGACATGGGAGAGTTTAGGCCCTAAAATTATTGCACTCGATATTGAGTCCGGAGAGCTGTAGGGTCCCCAAGCGGAAAATGAGGTGTTGTTCCTCCAGCTTGCGTTGGGCTTCGCTGGAACACTGCAACGAACCAGAGACAGAGATGTTGGCCAGGGAGCAGGGTGGTGCGTTAAAGTGGCAGACAACAGGTCATTCAGTTGAATCCAATTAGCTAGCTCTCCCTGGATCCCATGCGACCCAACTTTCATGACTAGCCTGCCTTGTGGGACCTTGTCAAAGGCCTTACCGAAGTCCGTATAGACAACATCCAATGCCCTATCCTCATGTATCCTCTTGGTTACCTCTTCGAAAAGCTCTAAAAGATTTGTCAGACATGACTTCCCGCGCACAAACCCATGCTGATTATCTCTAATCAGACCTTGACCATCCAAATATTGGTTGATCCTGTCCCTCAGAATTCTCTCCAATAACTTGCCTACCGCTGATATCAGGCTCACTGGCCCGTAGTTCCCTGGCTTGTCTTTGCTACCTTCCTTAAACAATGGGACAACGCTAGCCGCCATCCAGTCTTCTGGAACTTCACCCGTGGCTAAAGATGATGGAAAAATCTCTACAAGGGCCTCTGCAATTTCTTCTCAAGCCTCCCACAGCATCCGAGGATGGACTTGATCAGGCCCAGGGGATTTATCCACCTTAATGTGCATTAAGGCTGCAAACATCTCCTCCCTGGTAATGTGTATGTGGTCCAAAAGACCCCCACTTATTTCCCCTATTTCCTTAGTATCCATGATTCTCTGCCCAGTGAACACTGAGGAGAAACATTCATTAATAACCTCCCCTCCTCCGTGGCTCCTCACATAGATGGCCAAGCTGATATATGAGATATTCTCTCCCTCGCCAACCTTTTACTCTTAATATAGCTATAGAACCTCTAGGGATTATCTTTAACTTTATCTGCCAAATCGATTTCATACCCTCCTGTTGCCCTTCTGATTTTCTTCTTAAGTGTGCTTCCACACTTTCACACAAGGGATTCACTTGAGCCCGATGGCTTAAACCCAATGTGTGCCTTCTTCTTTTCCCTGACCTGAGCCTCACTATCCCTCATCAGCCAGGGAGCCCTAAACCTGCCAGCTTTTCCCTTCACTGTAACAGGAACACACTATCCCAGGACTCCTGATACCACAGTTTTAAAGCCTCCCATTTGTCAGTCGTTCCTTTTCCTTGAAACAGACTCACCCAAACGATCTCTGCTAGGTCCTGCCGAATGGCCCCAGAGTTGGCCCTGCTCCAGTTCGGCTCCCTAACCTGGGGACCTGTCCTATCTTTTCCCATAACTGTGTTAAAACTAAGAGAGTTATGGTCACTGGACCCAAAGTGCTGTCCGACTGACACTTCAGTCACTTGCCTGACCTCGTTCCCTAAGAGGAGGTCCAATGTTGCACCCTCCTGTGTAGGGCCCTCTACACACTGATTTACGAAACTTTCTTGGACACATTTGACGAATTCCACCCCGTCTGGGTGGCCCAGTGAATACGGGGGAAATTAAAGTCTCCAACCAACACTGTGCTGTTATTCCTACAGGTATCTGCAATGTCTCTACACATCTGCTCCTCTAGCACCCGCTGGCTATTTGGGGATCCATAATACAGTCCCAACGGAGTGACCACTCCCTTCCTGTTTCCAGGTTCTAACAATATTGGCCTCATTTGATGATCCCTTAAGAATATCCTCTCTAAGCACGTTGTTACGCCCTCCCTTATCAAAAGGGCGACTCCCCATATCGCTTACTTGTGCTTCTGTATCCAGGAACACTGAGCTGCCAATCCTGCCCTTCCCTCAGCCCCGTTCCTGTTAGGGATACAATATCCCAGTCCCCAGAGCCAACCCATGCTCTGAGCTCCTCTGCTTTACCAGTCAGGCCTCACGCATTGAAATAAATGCACTATAAACCAGAAATCTTATTCCTCCCTTTACTGTGCCCCTGGCTATCCTGAATAGTAAACTTGCTCTCAATGGGGCTAATGTATTTTCCCCTGGCTTCTCGATGGCCCCTCTCTTATTCAGAGTCCTGCCCCCTCCCTGCCAAACTTGTTTAAACTTATCAAATGCCTTTTACAGCTCTCAATACACTACATCCACTGGTCCGCCCCGTCCACACACGAATGAATGCTGCAAAGGACAATTTGCCCCTTTCACCAAACCACGGAGACTCTGCCCCTTTCGACAGCTGTCTTCTCAATTCCCGGCCGCTCGTTTAAATACGGATTCGAACATTTTTCCCGCTTCCCGTCCTGTCCTTCCGCGTTCGGGGATGGGATGGGATGGCCAGCACGCAGGCAATTTAAAGAATGAAATAAACCAAATCTGATTCGTCGCCAGGGTGACACAAGGAAAGCGGAAGATCCCAAGTGTTACCTGACGCAGCCGGGGACCAAAGAGGAGCAGGAGGCGAGGGACAGTCAGGTCGGCAAAGGGGTGCATGCCTCCTTGACCGCCATCAAGGACAGCTTTCAGATCGCCACGCTGGTCTGCTCCACCAAACTCACGCAGAATGGTACGTCCCGGGCCGGACGCGAGGTACAAATGTGGCATCTGCAAACGAGACGCGGTCTTTCTCACTCCCTCTGCGTTGCAATGTTGTCGGGCTGGATCCCCGGGAATTCAGCGATGAGTCCTGCAGATTGTGTGTGACCCAGCCCGCACTTGCCTGGCCCAAAACGAATTTGCCGTCCCCCCACCCGAACAGGACGGCACTTACTGCAAAATCCCGATTGTGCCAAGAGCTTGGAACATCTTCTGTAATGATCCGTAGGCCGGAGTGCCCCTTAGCAATGTCTCAGCCTATCAGAAGCAACCCAGTCATCCCTTTTTTCCCTCCTGTAGGATAAATTATAATGCTCTTCTGAAATTTGGCATCTTTGCTTGACGTTCAGTGGTGTTAACATCACTGCATTCCCCCTACTATCAATATCCTGGGGGTTACCATCCCCAACGAGAGAGAATCTAACCATCGTCCCCTTGACATTCAATGATGTTCCCGTCACTGAATCCCCCCCCCACTATCAACATCCTGGGGGTTACCATTGACCACAAACTGAACAGGACCAGCCCCACATTAACACAGCGGCTACAGGAGCAGGTCAGAGGCTGGGAATCCTGCAGCGAGTAACTCCCCTCCTGACTCCCCCCCCAAAGCCTGTCCCACCATTGACAAGGCACAAGCCAGGAGTGGGATGGAATACTCCCCACTTGCCCCGGATGGGGGCAGCTCCAACAACACTCGAGAAGCTCGACACCATCCAGGGACAGAGCAGCCCCCCGCTCGATTGGTCCCACGTCCACAAACATCCCACTGCCCCCCACCACCGACGCTCAGTCACAGCAGTGTGTACCGTCTACAAGATGCGCTGCCGCAACTCACCGAGGCCCCTCAGACAGCACCTTCCAAACCTACGAGCCACTTCCATCCAGAAGGACAAGGGGCAGCAGGTACATGGGAACACCACCCCCTGCAAGTTCACCCTCCAAGCCCCTCACCGTCCCCGACTTGGAAATACATCGGCCGTTCCTTCAGTGTCACTGGGTCAGAATCCTGGAGCTCCCTCTCTGAGGGCACTGTGTGGAGGTCCCTACACCACACGGGACTGCAGCGGCTCACCCCCACCTTCTCGAGGGGGGCAATGGGGTGGGGGTGGGAAACGGGGCAATAAATGCTGGGCCCAGCCCACATCCCCGAAACGAATAGGGAGAAAAACCATACTCCGTGCCGTTCATGGGCTCGCGCAATCTTGCCATGTTCCCAATGGCGACAGGAACTTCACGCTGCTGGTTTGAGGTAGCGTGGAAAAGGTGCTAGTCAAATGAAAGCCTGCCTTCCCACTGGATTGTGTTCACAGTCGACCTGCTGGGCCTGTTAAACTGGCGATCGAGTCCCCAGAGCGTCGAGGGAAGCCTCAAGCGGCTGATGGAGGTGGACGGCAGCGAGATTGTGAAGGTAGGCCCCATTCTCTCCAGCCCGGTTCAAATCCCATCTTGGTGGTCGGCGAGCGGGCAAGGGTGGGGGCGGGATGGGGGGTTTTGCGAGAAATAAATCCGAAGGGAAACGTTTCGCCTCGCAAGCGCTCGCCGGTTGTTGCTTTGAAGAGAAAAGCGAAACCCCGAATTTTTGGATGGCTAACGTCGGAAAGGATTTCCGCAGTGCGTCTGGGCCTGCTGCAAAATGGCCGACTCTTAAACCGCCTCTGAAGTAACAGAGTGAGGCCCTCACAACCTTGACCAATTATTGAGGTGCACGCTCGCGACGCCAGGGCTTTGGGCCTAGCGCGAGGAAATGGCGTTAGAACAGTGAGGCGGTTGTTTGTGACGGGTGCTGACTGGATGGGCCGAAGGCCCCACTTCTGCCGCTCGAGAGCGGTGGAGCTGGATGGTCCAATCCTCGCTCACTCTCCTGTTCCCCACAGTTTCTGCAGGACACTCTCGACGCCCTTTTCCAAATTATGATGGAGGTTTCTGGTGGGGACACTTACGACTTTCTGGTCTTCGATGCTCTGGTAAGCGAATCGAGCTCAGGATTTCACCAGGCCAGTGCGGGAGCTATGCCGTCACAACAGAGCGAGGGGCCAGCCTTTGGTTATTTGACCCCAACCTTCCTGCCCATTCTTTTCCGAACCGAAGATTTAAAAACTAAACAAGAGCAGGACTTGTACAGTTAATGGTAGGGCCTTGGGTGCGCTGTAGAACCGAGAGAGACCCAGGGGGGGGTTCGGGTACATAATTCATTGAAGTTTGCGTCACATGTAGACAGGGGGGTTAAGAAGGCATTTAGCCTTCATCGCTCAGACCTTTGAGTAGAGGAGTTGGGGACGTCATGTTGAGGTTGTACAGGGACGTTGGTGAGGCCTCTTCCGGAGCACTGTGTCCAGTCCTGGTCGCCCTGTTATAGGAAGGATGTTATCAAGCTGGAGAGGGTTCGGAAGAGATTTACCAGGATGTTGCCAGGAGTGGAGGGTTCGAGTTATAAGGAGAGGCCGGGATCTTGTTTCTCCGGAGCGTAGGAGGTCGAGGGGTGACCTCATAGATGTTTATAACATCGTGAGAGTTATAGATGATAGGTGTCTTTTTCCTAGGGTGGAGGATTTCAAGACGAGAGGACACATTTTTTAAGGTGAGAGGACAGAGGTTTAAAAAAGACACGAGGGGCAAATTTTTTCACAAGGGAGAGTGGTTCGTGTGTGGAATGAGCTTCCAGAGGAAGTGGTGGATGGGGGTACAGTCAGAAGACATTTGGATAAGTACAGGAATAGGAAAGGTTTGGAGGGATAATGGGCCAGGAGCAGGCAGGCGGGACTAGTTGAGTTTGGGAACCTGGCCGGCACGGACGGGTTGGGCCGAAGGGTCTGTTTCCGGGTTGTATGTTCAGGGGTTTGCACGGGGTTTGAGGGGATGGGGGGGACATGGATGCTGTGCAGAATCTGGTGGCAGGGAGCAGTGTTATCACCAGGGGAGTAACCCAGAGGCTGAACAGTTGAAACCCCACCACTGCAGCCTCCGAAATGCGGAGGTCTGGAATCGGAAGCCAATCCCGACTCCTTTCCCGCACTTTCAAAGGGTGGTGCGAGATCAGGAGATCTTTGGACCTCGGAGGAGGATTCAAACATTCAGTTCGATCTTACGACTCGGGTCTGATTTCAGTGAGACTTACGCGATACCTGTGAAATGACATGTAGCTGAACCTTGGCTGTTCCTTGCATCCGCCGTCTTGCAATCGTTTTAACCTTCTGACTAAATTCCTCCTCTCTCTGTTCCTCAGGTCTTCATCATCTCCCTGATCGGAGATATCAAGTTCCAGCATTTTAATCCCGTCTTGGAAACATACATCACACACCATTTCAGTGCGACACTGGCTTACGTGTGAGTTCACAGCTGGAGAGACGCTCGCCTCTCTCCTGGGACCTCTGGCTGGTGGAACCTAATTGCAAAGTTTCATTAATTGATTAGAAACTGAACAGGACCAGCTCCGCATAAACGCAGCGGCTACAGGAGCAGGGAATCCTGCAGCGAGTCACTCCCCTCCTGACTCCCCCCCCAAAGCCTGTCCCCACCTTCAACAAGGCACGAATCAGGAGTGTGAGGGAATACTCCCCACTTGCCCCGGATGGGGGCGGCTCCAACAACACTCGAGAAGCTCGACACCATCCAGGGACAAAGCGGCCCCCCGCTCGATTGGCCCCACATCCACAAACATCCCACTCCCCCCCACCACCGACGCTCAGTCGCAGCAGTGTGTACCGTCTACAAGATGCGCTGCAGCATCTCACCGAGGCCCCTCAGACAGCACCTTCCAAACCCACGACCCACTTCCATCCAGAAGGACAAGGGGCAGCAGGTACATGGGAACCCCACCCCCTGCAAGTTCACCCTCCGTGCCCCTCACCGTCCCCGACTTGGAAGTATATCGGCCGTTCCTTCAGTGTCGCTGGGTCAGAATCCTGGAGCTCCCTCCCTGAGGGCACCGTGTGGGGGTCCCTACACCACACGGGACTGCAGCGGCTCACCCCCACCTTCTCAAGGGTGGGTGGGGAGGGGGGTGCAATTAGGGATGGGCAAGAAATGCTGGACCCAGCCAGTGCTGCCCACATCCCGCGGACGGATGGAAAAAGAAAGGCCAAAATCTCTGATCAAACCGTGACCATGATCTCTCTTTCTCTCTCTTGTTTCCACAACCGTGCAGAAAACTGGCCAAAGTGCTGAACTACAACGTGGCAAATGCGGAGAATGCGCAGGAAACGGACCACCTTTTTGCTGCTTTGAAGGTGCTGAAGTACGTTTTCCGCTTCATCATCCAGTCCCGGGAACTGTACTTGCGGTAAGGATCGCCGAGGCCCGCCGATATCGCGGAAGCTGCAGCCGGCCCCTGATAGATTTCCAGCCGAAATCTGGTCGAATTCAAAAACATCCCTTTTCTGCCTTGGACTCGGAGCATGAAGTCTAGCTCTCCCTACTGTCCACTGGTGTCCTGACGCCTCTCCCCCCTCCGTCCAACCATTGCAGAATACCCAACCCCATTAGCGGGGCTTCAGATGCTGAGGGATGTGCATGCAGCAATATTCCCTGGACAATATTCCCAGGCCTGAGCTGGCAAGTGAGGTTTGGGAGCAGCAACAAGGAGATGGTTATGATTCCAAATAGCGATCGGTTGGGAGAGAGAGAGAAAGAAAGGTGCAACATGACCCGGGCGTCCCCTCGCACACCAGTCGCTGCAAGTCGGCAGGAGCAGGGAATGAGGAAGGCCAATGGGATGTTGGGTCCCTTCATGGCGAGACGATCGGAGTACAGGAGCAGGGATGTCTCTCTGCAATTGGACAGGGAGAGACCGCACCCTGGAGTATTGTGTGTGGGAGGTTTGGGGGTCTCCTTATCTGAGGGGAGGGGATTTTGGTAATGAAGGGAGTGTGACAAAGGTAGACCAGGTTCCTGGGATGGCATGGCCTGACGGATGAAGACGGACCAGATGGGGTTAGGATTATATTCACTGGAGTTTAGGAGAACGAGGACTAGGGATCTCACGGAAACCCAACGAATTCGAACAGGGGCGAGACCGATGTTCCCGATGACTGGGGGGGGGGGAAGCCCAGATCCTGGGGTTCACAGTCTAATAGATACGGGGTAGGACTGAGATGAGGAGAGATGTCTTTACCCCGAGAGTAAGTGGGGAGGAGCCTGTGGAATTCTCTGCCACAGAAAACGGGCAAAACATTGAATTTTTTTCAAGACGGAGTTCTCGGGGTGAAAGGGGGGGGGGAGCAGGAGACTGGGAGGGACGATCAGCCCACGATGGGTACCAAACAGCAGAGCAGGGGAGAAGGGCCGAATGGCCCCCTCCTGCTCCCATGTTCCAGGTTTGGGAAGCTAGAACCGATTACGATCCAGTCGGCGAAGCAGAGGAGGCTCAGTTTCAGCAACCGTCCTCCCCTCTAACCGCTCCTCCCCTCTAACCGCTCCTCCCCTCTAACCGCTCCTCCCCTCTAACCGCTCCTCCCCTCTAACCGCTCCTCCGCTCTAACCGCTCCTCC